>CM063506.1:106504885-106531613 GCA_032207245.1 Pardosa pseudoannulata
CCGTCAATAAACATTCAATTTCTAACACCGCTAGCTTCCATTGCACCCCATACCATAACGTTACCATCACCATGTTTCACAGTTGCTTTTATATTTGCTGATTTAAGTGGTGTACCTTCCTTTCTCCATCAGTAAAAATAACTTAAGTAATAAGACTTCCAAAAATCTTAGGACTTTGCAATGTAGTATTTAGCATACTCAAGACGTTTTTTTCACATTTCTGGTAGATAAATATGGTTTCTTTTGCGGTGCATAGGCTCTATATTCCGTAGAATGTAAAAAAAAATCTTACCGTCTGTGGATGCACATTGACAACAGATGCCTCCTTTAACTCTCTTGATATCTTTACTGCAGAAATTGTAGGATTATCTTTAACAAATTTTTTGGGTTCACTGTATATATATACACATATACACATACATATATGTACAACCAGAGAAAACCAAAACGATTGAAACCAAGTCCGGAGAATTTGAGTTTTGAAATGTCTGGATCATAATTCCTAGAAATTTAAACTAATTTTAAAGAATGCTCAATAGTTAGGCTATGATCGAACATATATGTGTATACATATGAAATAACAAGTTATTAACCCTGGTATGCGATTTAAAATTTGTAAAGGAAAAAAAAGGACTTAGTTCTCTCTGGTCATCCATATATACAGAAAAATAAAAGCTTTATAATGTTGTTTAGTTTAAGAGTACGACACCCCCGAACAACTCTAAAAATAGACTAATTCTTGATTCTTAAGGTATCCACTATTAAGAGATGTCACTATACATATGAAATAACAAGTTGGTGAGGCGATTTAGATCAGTAATATAACGGATTAATTAATACGAGAAGTAAAATGCTTGGGATCTAAATCTGACCTCATCACATCTTTTGTAAAGGGGAGAGAACAATAAAAATTATTTCAACGGTTTTTCGTCTTGTGCGGGATTCTCGGGAGGGGTTCTGATTCCAGTCCCAGATTAGAATCGCGTCTCCGTACATGACACTAAATAAGAATGTACCTTTGTGGAGTTATTTATGAGTCCCCAAGGGACAGTGCCCAATTTGAAGGGATAAGGTTTTTCCACGTTGGCGGTTTCAAGGCGGGGTTAAGGAGGCCAATCAGATTTTTACAACTCTCCCGATTGGACGAAAAGAAGTAAGAGGGGACAAAGATGAAATTAATATAAAAGAAGAAAAAGTCTAGAGAGAGGGGGTGTTCGAGAGTGGATCGAGGAGACCAGAGAAGTCAGAAGTCGGAAAAGACGATTGTGACAGAGAAACTTCGGGAGTCCAAGGAGAATAGCCTTGAGTTCGACAGAGACTAGCTGGGCACCTGCCCTTTTGATTGCCACCTGCTCTCTATATGACAAAAAATTACAGTATATCGCATATTAACGCTAACGTTATAGGGTATGACTCAAAAATAATTAGCCGAAAAAAATGTTGTTCCCTCGATTTTTTATTACAATCTGCCAGAAAAATCTCAATATAGCGGTCATTATCACTATCAATTTACAACAATGCAACTCAATATTGACTACTCATACGAATTTGCAACAATGCTGTTTAAACGTTGGAAAAAATGCTTTCAAAGTCCATTTTCAGTAAAAAAAAATATTTGTTGAGAATAATTCTGAATTTTTACTGTTTGTTCAAAGTGAAAAAAATGATGTAATTGCAAAAAAATTCTGTTTAGAACAAAATATCTGTTTACCCAAAAGTGTCATCATATCGAGTATTAACACTTCGCGTGCGGGCAACGTATTTTTACGTTTTTTGCAGTCTGTCCATGGAGCGCGGGTCACGTAAAAATACGTATTTAGTAGATTTGTGGTGGATACCCGCTAAACACCACAAATCTACTAAATACGTATAATTATATGTATGTGTGACATTATATGCGTGTTGTTTGCGTTGCTATGAAACGCTTTGCATTTTTCTTTCCACAAGTTATAATTGTCGAGTTACTCGGTCTTATGTTGCGTTATTTCGTCTGCAATCGAATTCCTAGCTCCAGAACGTACAAGTCGTGTTTTGTCAATTTGAAGTTTGGTTTTTTATTGTTGAATACAAAATTGATAAAATGAGCCGTTGTGACAAAGATAGTGAAGAAGAAATATGCACTGACAGATTATCGGACTTTAATTTTAAAAATCGTTTATTTTTGTGATTTCGTAAAAATGCTTCTTTTTTTTTTGTTAAATAATCATACAGTATATATGAAAGTGTAAAATAAAAAAAAGTTTCGTTCATAAAACCAAAGTAGTTTTCGATTTACTGCGATTTTTCTGAATAAATAAACTTTCGCGGGATTCACGAAAAAACGCCCGCTGCACACGTAAGTTGGTGATGAAGTATGCCCGTATGCCAAGTGTTAACATTACTGGTCTTCGCCAGATTCCAGCTGTAGTCGGAGAACATGGATACCTTGAAAAACAAAACCTACTTTAAATCTTGAAGAGAATCTACAAACGAAAATTCTGATGAATCATAGAAAATAAAAGAGGTTTAATGAAATAGACGTGCTAGGAAATCATATGGTGTTTATTTTTTCATTTATAAATATTTTGCTCTTTATTTTGTTTCTAAGTTTACAACCTTTACAGAGGAAGAATGAAGGTCATGCACAATATTGATTTTAGCTCAGCACATTCAAATGTCTACTAGAATCTGCACGATCGGATACACTTCTTAGCGTTTAGAGTTTTGAAATATGGCTGGTATGATATAGCGATTTTTGTATTTCTAGCTGTAGATTACCCCGATATAAAATATCAGATTCTTTCAGCCTTTTATCATTTAGCTTTATGATTCAGCTTCTTTTTTTTCCTAGGGTTTTCACAAATTTTGAAATTAATAAGGAAAATATTCATACCTCCCTTTGTTTCTCAATTTCAATTATATTTCTGTAAACATCAGCCTACAAACTATTTTAGTCAAGGTCTTGAAAAATTGTCAATCGTAAATTTTGATTACGCTACAAAATTAAATGCACAGTATAGGCTACAAACTGAGAGACTTCTTATCTCCTTCGTTTGAATAAATGACAATTATCATTAAAATTTATAAAAATGGAGTGTGGAAATTGTTGAAAGCAAAGGCAGCTTACTTTTGAAATAGGTGTAATATTTTCGAACTAACTAAATTTCATGCAAAAGCGTTATATGCTAAATGATAAGATTGCAAATGAGGAAAGATACGTTAATGATTGATACATTACAAACATGAGTTACAGAAAGTGAAATAAAAGGGAATAATAAAAGCGATGTATGCTGATGCATAACTGCCTCTTGGCGATGGATTTGGCTGTGTAAAAGTATAGGAGTTAAAATATATCAGAAGCTAATGATTACTTCTAATATACCCCATATCTAACAAAATTATGTCGTCTGCAATTGCACGACTACGTACCACCCAATTTTAAGGCATGGAAATATCTTTAGACAACACTAGGTTCAATTCCACTTGCAGAAGTTGTCCTCAAATTCTACTTACTCTAGACCCCATCTATAACTGCTAAGCCATTATAGCATCTTTCTTCCAACTTAGTTCACCATCAGAAAAAATCCTCTACAGTCATCAGGTCTAGAACCTTCGACCCTTATCATTAAGAATTTTGGAGACATTTAGTATGCATAGACAAGACAACATCAGCAATAACTAACAAAATTACAAAGATTAATCTGATCACTGTGCTCAAAATGGAAAAAAAATTAAAGTTTTTAAGAGTGAGGCAGGATGTTTTGTCCCTGCATTTCAATCGCAATATATGCTCGTAACGTAAACAACGTAACATAGTGAATATTCAAGAATGGTAAAAGTTTTACCCTAGCTCATTTGTTCATGACGTGTGGACAGAGCGATGGTCTAATGGATAGGGCACTGCTCTTTAGTTCCGGAGTTAGCAAGTTTGAATACCGCTGATAGCATGGATGCTTGTAGCTGTACGGAATAAGCTTAAAGCAGTAAGTCTAGTTCTTATTACCCCTCGTGTAGCAAAACAGTAGTACCATAGTGTTTTCAAACTCAAATCCATGACGTATGGAAGCATACAATATCCTGCTTCTAGACGGAAAAAGAAATCTCTTAAAGGAAGTAGCACCACGAATAGGTCTAATGGTCAGCGTGTTTATGTAGAATCCAGTACTATAGATTTCGAGTCTGCCAGGCTCAATAAATATCTCTCTCCATATTCAAAGAACATGCAAAATAGATTTATACTGTCAAAGTAGAACGCGTACAGTATGCTTTTCCTGATTAATTTGAGGTTTGAAAAGTGAAAGGAGACGAAATTTTCACTTAAATACCACAAAATTATTAACATATATTTTTACGAAAAGAATTTTATATTTAAACAATGTTTTAACGAACAAATTTAAATAAATGTAGAAAAAATAGGGTCAAAGTAAAATTCGTACAAGTTATTTAAATGATCTGCTAAGCACAAAGTACTTTGTGTAAAATATTAATAGATTTCCTTGAGTTAGGATTAAGGATAATATGTGACTAAATTTCGTATTTTTCAATTTTAAAATCACAAATTGGATAGAAAAGAACATAGTGTACTTATTTTACTTCGACTAAATGTAGATCTATATGTCTCCTCGCTGAAGGGCATCGAGTGTGAGAGAGGGAAGGAAGAGAAAAAATATCTTCTCCTGAGGATAATTAAATGTGTGGTAAATCTCCAGCATGGCATCACGCACACCTTACACCAGCCAAGTTATTCGGCTTGTTGAGAGTTTTCACAAGAGAGGAGAAAAGAAAGAGATTCCGCCCCCCCCGTTTCCTACATCACCGAACTAACTACGAGTTCTTTTACAATGTATTTTGTAGTTTAATCTTTTCTTTAATCTAATGACAAGATATTTTGAAATAAAAAGAGCATTGTTACAAAAACCATTGACTTTATTTTACATTTTTAATGCAATGTAAAATCAGAGTAAAATGGGGGTACCAACAACTTCACATATATGATATAACATCTTGACACAGCTTCACATATATGATTAATACCTCGGTATTGAACAATATACCGTCAGTCAAATTCGTACACAAAGATTTTATATTCAATTTGATGTTTTAAAAGGGAAAATTCCGACCCGTTTTACACAAATAATATTTTTAAATCTTAAATTTTGCATAGCATTGTTTAAATGTAGCATTCAATTCGATGTATAGGGCCAAAAATTAGGTTTTTGATTAACTTACATAATTAAATTCCAGAAAACTTTAAACTTGTTATTTTCAGTTTAATACTTTATCGGGTTTAAACGGATTTTTTGGTGAGTTTCCTTTTTTCAAAAATCAAATTGAAAGAATATGCTTGGTGATTGTGTATATTTTCTTTGAATCATGCCATAATTTGTTGTCTGTGTGAAAAAAAAAGGTTGAGTGCTGTTAACATCGCTCTTATACTCATGGTAATTGAAAAGTTTACAGTTATGGCAGCTAAGAATGGCTCTATAAAATTTAATTTCCCTTTATGAGGAATTTTCATAAATGATATTTTTTTTGGTTTTCTTATTAAAATTTCACACCATGCACATTATTTGAATTTGTGTCTTAATATGATATGAGATTCTATTATTTTAGGATGTTATATCATATTAATAGCATATACAAATAAAATGCAATAGGTTGCTTCTATTTTAATTACTTTTATTCTGTTTCAGCTTTAGAGCCCTTTCAACATGCTTGCTGGCGTTGTATCTGTTAGCATTACTTTCCGCAGTAAATAGCCAAAGTTCCAATGAAAATAACCAATCTGCAGGGGAAGCCAGGGGAGATAACCTGGACCGGATAACAGATGAGGTCCTCGAAAAAGTTTTCGAAGACTGCCAAACAACTTTGAAGAACAGATACCTTTTAGAAGTCAAGCTTGCTGATAAAGGTGAATTACAGAATTTTATAGATTTATTGGTTGAGATTTTTACTGCAATCCACAGGCATCACCCGAGCATTTTTTAAACTGTATTGACTGTAAGATGGACCAGGTTTTTTAAAACCTCTTCTGTTTTCTGACTTTCTGTATGTTTGCGGATTTATGTAATTAGTCTAGTTGGGTTAGACCACTTGGGAATCATAAACAACAACAACATATTCTATACGGTAGTCTCTCCACTGATCGGAATTGTCGGAAATCCAGTTCGCCTTTTCCTGAATAAGCGAAAATTCCAATTATCCAGAATTTATGCATTTTGTTGAAAATTGTTTAAGAAAAAAATGAAAGATTATGTAAAATTACTATACGATAAGGCATAGTATTTAACATTTTACATTTTAGAGAATCCTTTGAGCTTATTGTTTTCTTGAAGGTGGCTCTTGAATAAAGAGCAGAAAAATAAGATATCAAAGCTTTATCCAAATCATTTACAAAATTATTATTGCATCTTTACTTTAAAACAATACAAACATTTTAATAAGACATTAAATGGTGAAGAAATTTTTTTTATCTTGACTTAGAATAAGGAAAAAAAGCCCCAGTTAGAACTATATTAAGATTAAAGAACGGAAAACGTTTAATAGTGGAACCACTGCCAATCTAAATAGTGTGTTTTCATTTGCTCTGCCCTTTTGTACGAAACAGGCGATTGCCAATTCTCAAAATGTAAATATTAACCCCTTCCCTGTTTTGCCCGTACGGCGTACGGGCACAGCTTTCGGGCCTTTACTGATTTGCCCTTACAGCGTACGGGCAATCTGATTTCTATTTCGCTTGCACTGTTTCGGCCTTATTTTTTCCAATTTTAGTAACAAATTATTCGATAGTTGTCCAGTAAATGATAGTTTGCAGTTTATTGTATTTTCTACTCTGATTGGTTCAAAAGCGCGAGTTTTTTCGCATGTTTTGTATCAGAAGTCGAATTGTTATCTTTCAGTGTATAACTTTCTGGTTATATTTTACTAACCACCTGATAATTTTATTGATGTAAGAGTTGAATAATATATTTTTACTTTTAAATAATGGATAATTCAGAGCGTATGGAGCTAATTTCTTGTGATTCGAACTGTGACTCGGAATCAGAAACTGAATTATCTGTAAATGATAGTAGCGAAAGTTTACTAGATGACCTGGATAGTAGTGACTCTGATAGTAGTACAGATGAAATCAGTCAAGCAAGACAATTTTTTGAAATTAATTGTGATAATCCTTCGGATCCGCCTCCTAGACTTGCTTTCACTGGAATTCCAAAAATTAACTTGGATATCGATGAGACTAAAGGTAAACTTAGTTCTATGATGCTTTCATAGAAAGAAAAAAGTTGTAATAAATGCTTAAAAATATTAGAAATGTTAATTTTAATAACATATCTTTACTTAAAAATGTAAAGTGAACAAAAAAATGCAATAAAAAATGTGACATTTTTTTGGCCGAAACTCTTGCTCTTTATAAAATTTTCAGTACAGAAAACTCATAAAATTTGTCGTGATTAGGTCGAGTTGTCAAGACAACCAACAGAAAAACTGACCCCAGCCTCATTCGAGACAGAAGTTCTGATCCAATGGTTCGTGAGCGAGAGGTAAACCACCTGCCTTTAGAAGAAGCTAGCAAGGAGCTCTATGGCATGTAAGACTTTTTCTTCATTTTAGTGGTATCGCCTTCCATTTTGTTCTTATCATACTCATGGATCTTCATTATACAGATGGGTTTCACACACAGAGATTTGTAATGATTTTTCTTTCTCCGTGTGTAAACATTGAAAACATTGAGTACACATCATCGTAGAACTTCGAACACTTTTATTTATATATCACAATAATAATTCCTATCGTTGACAACGGGTAGCAAACAAATTCATAGCCCTGCCCACCGTTGCCAACGGGTGATAAAAAAAAATCACATTAATGATACTAGTAGAATTGGTAGATGATTACACTTGAATTTAAATTTAAATGTTAAAATAAAAACGTGAGTGGCGTAAAATTGGAATAGGGTTTGAATATCGTCTGAAGCATTAAGGATATTCTGTACTTTATAATATTGCTAGAAAAGAAACAATGGGTCCAAAGCTATAATTGTGCATTTTTTGTAGAAAAATATCTTATTTGATTAGTATAAAAATATGTGAAAAGTTATATTTTAATATTTCTATACGTAAAATAAGTGATATAATTGATAAAAAAAGAAATAAACGTCAAAGATTACATTTAACTAGGAAAAAAAAAGACAAAAAGTGCATACCCACCATAAGTACGTACACGTGCTATTAAATCAGACATGCCGACTACTCGGAATTCTCCGGAGTTGCTCCGGAAAAATGGTAAAATTTGATAACTCCGGAAACTCTTCAGATTACTCCAGAAAATAACAAAACTTTTCAACAGCTAAAAGATTACAATTTATCAATTAAATACAAAGATTTTCAAAAAATACTGCTGAATATTACTCTTTCCCCACACTAATGCTGCATGTTAAAGAGTTTTCAGTACTGTGTAGAAAAACCAAACTGTATTTAGGTCAAATTTGAGTAGACAAACTGTAGAATACCTAATGATAGAAAAATGTAAATATTTTAATCAGACACTGTTCTGAAAAATAAGTTGTTAAAGCTAAAAAAGATCACACATTTTTAAATGCATATATTTTAATTTACCTTTTACGATTTACTACTGTATAAATATTTTAAATCTAATTTTAATTTAGAAGCCAATAAGATATGTACTTATGTATAATCTGTAATTAGCATGTTAAAATTTCAAACCACGCTGTTGCTACGGACACATGTGCCAGAATATTGGCATGTCTGTTAAATTTAAAAGCCACATCTGATGTTTTTAAAAGAAAATTCAATATTTCACAGAACAATCGCAACATCATTAAATATCTCTGTAGGAATGATGGCCAAAATCGTAAAATCTAATTTAAAGCTAATAACCCCCCCCTTCCCCCCACACAAAAGAATTTACCGTTTAACGTCGGAACAAAGGCAACGCAACGTCTAACGTCGTAACGGCTCAGCATATGACTATGTGCAGATTGTTTGGCAGATGAAAATTCGATGAAGCTTGGATTTACTTATCGGATTACAAATTTTTTTAAAATTCTATAACTTAAAAGACCCAGTGGGAGCGAGCATCTTGCTCGTATCCCTAGTATTTCTTAAGATACACTTGCTTCCCTGATAGTACTAAATGAATAACAGCTTAGAAACGTGTTAGGTATAAAGATATCTGTCTGCATTCCTAGCTTCATCGGAAAAAATAAATTTTCCCAATAATTATCTTTATAAAGAAAAGCTGCAACTATCTTTGTAAAAAATCTATTTTTGGTGTTTCTAGCATCTTTTTCGTTTAATAAATCCAAAATTTACATCCGTAATAATCATGAACACCTGAACAAATGGTAAATACAACTTTTATATGAGAAGTAAACGTGACACTGCTATTTGATAGGGATTCTTTGAGTAAACCGTGTTAAATGCACTGTTGCAGGATAGCAACAATCCATAAAAAGGTCTTATTAAAAGTGTGGAAGTGACTTTAATATCTGTCTTGTGCAGATCTGGAACACGATGAATACATATGGAAAATTCTTTACTATTCTGTTTCTATAGCAATTAGACTAACTTCTCATGTTTGGGCTCTAACTTTTTGGTTAGGTACAACCTAACAAATGATGAAGTCCAGCGTATGCCCGCTGTGCAGCTGAATAATGGGTTGAGCGAAAGAAGCAGGGATAACTGCACCGAGACCATCGAACCCACGCAGTGTGATAGTAATGCAAGGTACCGCACTGCGAACGGACAGTGTAACAATTTGGACAATCCAACATATGGTAGTGCTTTGTCTTGTCAGCAAAGACTGCTGCGTCCCTACTATATCGGTAAGTCGACTTTCAACTCATGTTTCAGGTTCACAATGCAGATGTGTGTTTGCTATGTTTGGTTTGGAACGCTAATGTCTACTTTTCTGTTAGACAAGGTATTGTAAAGAACTACTACTTCATTTAGATTATAACTAACTGCTACTTCTACTAGACTATAAAAAAGAATTTCTACTGCTACTACTCTCGTAGAATGTGTTCAAATGGACAAATAGTGGGTTCGAAAATTGTTGATCCGCTCGATGATGAGCCGATTTGAATTTATTAAGTTGTGCTTCATTAAAATGTTTTAAAATTTATTTGGGGAGTTTTATGTTTGACTGGTGAATGTTATGCCGGGGAACGCATCTAGCATCTGGGAAAACGGATAATTCAAGACAATAGGTTTGCTGGGATATTGTGGGATATACATAGATGGCCATATTCATTAGCACCAGTTAAACCATGTTCAAGTATTAATCGAGGGTTAAATATAAAATCACCATGCTATAAACCGAGAACTATTTCATCTTTTAACCCACTGAATTTGATCTTCTGAATATTCAAGTTACACTAGGATTTATCAGGCATGCTTAAATTGTGTCGCCATACTGCAAATAAATCTGGGGGAAAATCAACGCTTTCTCGATTTGAATTCTATGTGCTAATGTATGTTTAGTTATCTAATTTCTTTAACTATTTATATAAATTAACTAAATTTCAAACCAGGTGCTGTATTTTTTAAAAATAAATTTTTAATGAAGTAATTGGGCTGTAAAATATTAATTACACGAATGTGCAGTTCGTGCACGGTTATACTAATATTTCTTAATTTTCTTTACTTTAAAATTTAATGGGATAAATATTAGGCTAATCGAAGACTAACTGTATGGTACTTACTGTTTAACTCTTTAAATCTTAGCGTTCCTTTTCTGAAGACATTTAAAAATAGTTTGAAGAATTTTTAGGTTTTTTTAACCATTATTTTAAGGGAAGGTAGATGACGTAAACAATCCTATAAATATTTAAGTACATTATTTATAATTTTGCTGTATGGATCATCATAATAAGATAGTTCAAGCTTTGAATATAACTTTTATTTTTCAGCTGGTACATCAACAGAAATCCGGATGAATGGTTATATACAGCCAAACATCAATAATTCGGCATTGGCGGAAAATAAGCACTACCGAATTACTGATTTTACAGATTACAGGTGTTCCGAAAATAATGAAAAAAAATTCGAAACTGGTGGTTAATTGTAGCATTTAATAAAATATTTCTTTAAAACTAGCTTAAAAATGTATATTATCTTTTAAAAACTCAAATGAATTATTAAAACTACATATAAACAACTATAAAATAGCTTATAGCTGTTAATTGATATTAACAGCTATAAAGTAGCAATTCAGATCGTTAATTTTTTTTTTATCAAGTAAGAAATAATAATGCAAATTAAGATATGTTTAAGGCTTGATGATAAATAACATTGATATTACTCAAAAGATAACTATATTCGAATAAATATCAGTCAGTTTTGTTTGATTCGATAATTTTATTTTCTGCTTTTTTATGTAGTATGTCGTAGGTGATGAGATGCCGAAATCTACGTAAATGCTTTTTAACAGTGTTTCTTTGTTAAATTTTTTTTAATATTAATTTTGTCTACGACCATTAGAATTTTGTCAGAACGTTTGATACCTTAACTACTGCTAGCAAGAGACATAATTAAAGAAAATAAAAAATTTAAATATAATGCTTTTCTGTCATAATACACACTTACAAACAGAAGAACGAATTCCATGATTTTGTTTTTTGACGTAATCAAAACCTTCCAGTTTTCCGGTCCCGTAGAAAATTATTTTTTTCCTAAGCACGCATTTGAAAAATAAACCATCTGTAGAGAATGTTTGGCTGACGCATGCAATTTCCTGTCCCCTCTACCTGATTTCACCAGTTGGTCCCGTTGATTTATTTGTTTTAATTGTGATGTGGACTGTAATCTCGTAGTTTATAAATGAAGACTCGAAGAATCTTATCAATACGTAAATTTATTATTACCGCTTTATCGGGTGATGTTGAGAGCTTGCATCCCGTTGGGTCGGGGAGCGTTGTGCTAATCTGAATTACAGGCATTTCGCCACACCAACATTGTGGCGCTGTAGTCGAATCTCCGAGACGGAACACCAGTTTAATTTTAAAATATGAAACCAGGATATTTTAATTATAACATAAATCATGCACTGTAAAAAAATTAAAAAATTCCGTTAGTGCAAAAATCAGTAGAATTAAATAAAGCAACAACAAATGAACAGAAAAAGCCATTAGTGTTCGATTATGTGTTGACGGATTATAAGTTTCCGGATTATCGATGATTCACTGTATGATAAATTTTAATAAAATTTGTCATTGTATTTCGTGTATATGCATCGATAATTAGACCGATATTTTAATCTTCTCTATTATGAAAGAAACAAACTACAGATGGAACTAGTTTGATTAAATCTACTTTATGATTTTGATCTACTTAATGAAAAAAATTGTTGTTAGCGCTAGAAACAAAAAGCAGGAGAAATTTTTAAAAAGTAAATACATAGAAATGCCATTAGTGCCGGATTATTGATTTCCGAATTCTGGATGCTTCACTGTCAATTAAAAAACTATGATAGGAAATAAATGTATCTCGAAATTTTCTATTTAAAAAAGTTTTTATATTTATAAGGTTCAAATTATCCCTCTTCTTTGAAAAAAAACCCCTCTTAAAATAACTATTAACCCCTTCCCTATTATATCTAAAATAATTGTGCGGTATGGAATGAAAAACTAATGACGAGTCTAGCTCGTCATTAGTTTTTCATTCCATACCGCACAATGACGAGCTACACTCATCATGTGATTAAAATTACTGTTAAATATGATAATTAATTTAGTTTAAAATTTCTAGTGTACTGAATTTGGCAACACTTTTATCATTCGTGAAAATCACAAGTCACTATTGCATATTGTTTACTTGGTACAAGTCATTGCCAAATTAATGAGTCAGAATAAAAGAAAACCTACTAAGAAATGCCGTGTGTGTTACAAGAATCAAATTAAAAGTGAGACTACTTGGCGGTGTAAACAATTAAGAATTCCTTTGCACTTTGTTTTGAAAAGTACCACTATCTTGAAGACTATTTTCTGTATACCTTATTAATGTTTTGCTTTGATATTTTCTTAATTTTACTGTTTCTGATATTATTTAACACTATGTAAAAAAGTGGATTTTAATTAAGAATATGTAAGAATTGTATAATGAAACAAGTTTTTTAAATAAAAATTAAATGGTTATTTCATGCACAGTTTTTCATTATTAAATCCTACCGGAAGGGGTTAAGGAAATGTTTGCTGTAAATTGAAGTAGAGATATTTCATATGTGGAATTTCTGACCAAGAGAAATTAGCCAATCGTTCTGAGTTCAGTAACGTCATACACCTTTAAAGTGCATTCGTTTAGAACATTTTTTTTTTAAAATTATAAATAGATTAATATAGAACAAGCATGAATCTCATAAATGGAAATAAAACGAAGGCGACATCAAAAATAATCTAACAAATTTTCGAAATTTATACGAGAATTTATTTTGAAAATTTATTTATTATATAATCTACATGCTTCATAAATTTTTCCCTCCTGCAGGAATGTCTGATTATCGTGAATCTGTGAGGGGTGGGCCCCTTCCTCCCCCTAGGACTCTCTCCCTGAATCTACACTACCATCTCAACCGTCCCACGGACTATGTGACGCATATGTATATGTTTTTCGGACAGTTGTTGGACCACGACATAGCACTAACTCCCGTCAGTACCACAAGTAAGGATTACCACAACTTTTTCAGATTTTGTACTTTTAATATTTCTACTGATATAGGAGGGGGAATTTTTTTTCCATTAGAGGCTACATTTAAATTAGGCGATAATATGGGAAACCGCATAATTTGATATACCTATAAAGGCGACTTATGTGAAATTTTCAAGTTGTCGTATAGTTCTATCAACTTATTGCATTATATAGCAGTGTTGCAAAGAAATTAAGTCATTTATTTATTATAAATCCTTTAGCCCTTTAGCGGACGCTGGTTTCACAGCAGCAAAACCTCTTGTTAAATATTTTTTTTCTCTAATTTTTGGAGAAATATGAATGGTTCTTTCGTAATTTTTTATGTTTTTGACATTTAAAACTTACAATAGATGATAGTGCTGAACTGAGTTTATTGTTTTCTGCATTTAATCTATTTTTTTTATTTATACTTGCTGTACCTGGAAAGTTTGTCATTCGATTTTTTTTTCACTTATGACCCTACACAAAAGTATCTATTCAAACAACACTTATAAATTGTTGAACTCTTTATTTATTATACTTTTTTAAGAACACTTATTTATTGTTCTTCCAATATAATTAAAATTTTAAAAAGTATTGTATTATAGCTGTACACGGGGATGGGTTTGTCAGTTAATCCCTCCTATGGTATCCTCTAAGGCAAACCCCTCTATATTATAAAAAAAAAATTTAAACATTTTGCATTTATAAGGTTTATAGATAATATTTACAAAGTAATTTTATTAAATTCCAAAGAATTTATGTAGGTGACCTTTAAAAGGTTAATATAAATCTAAAAATGAAAAATATATATAAAATATAAATAAATACTTTAAATCTCATCGGCTTTACAGCCCAACTTTGAGATCATGGCCTACAGTGCCAATCTCCGTTTTCGAGACCAAGGGCCCTGGGATGGGAAGCATATGTCTCGGTTAGGTGGTGTGGAGTTCCAGATGGCCAACTTGTTACTGGCGAGGAAAACAGCTGATGCCCTGCTTTTATTCTCTGGCAAGTAGGATCTCGTTAACAAGGGAGTGAAGCCTTAAAGTCTAGGGTTGTGACACTACAACATAATAGCGATCACGCCTCTGATGGCTGGCCGATAAAAAATAATATCGAGGCATATCGATAGCCCTCCTAACCTCCCCAGCCTATGAGGGCTCCGGAAAATGAGTGAAGTCCTGCTGTAGCGACGTCACTTCGGGAAGTTTTAAAAACGGGAAAAAGCCAGCTCTCAGGCTTTTTTTTTTTTTTTTAAACGGGCGCCGCTTGCAGAGCGACGTGTCCATCCCTCTAGAGCAGGGGTAGGCAACGCGGCGCCCGCGGGCGCCATGGCGCCCCCGATCAATTTTTAATGCGCCCTCGCTGGACTAATGTAAATGTATGATAGCCAGAGCGATTTACTTACTCTTGTCAAACGGCGATATACAGCAAGTAGTCAGTTGAGTTTAGGATTGTGCATAGATTAGCAGTTTGCTAACCTTGAGCGTATCTAATAACACACACGTATTTTTTGTTAGTGTGTGATCGTATTTCGAATAGACCACGCGTAGACCATGCATTTAAAACTACCAAGTAATCCGAAATAAGTTTTTTCTTTCAAAACCCTTCATGGATAAATGTAAAAGAAAAAGAACATATTATTTTAACGATGAATGGGAACATCTATATTGTTTCGTTGATTACAAAGGGAAGTGTATTTGTTTGTTGTGTAATAATAGTGTTGCGATTCCCAAGAAAAGTAATATTGAACGACATTTTAAGACCGTTCATACCAATTTTGATAGTGACTATGCAAAGAACTCTGAAATTAGAAGGAAAAAAATTATTTCTTTAAAATCTTCAATAACTAACCAGCAAAGTTTTTTTACTAAACCACTTACATAAAGCAGCAACGATCGCGTCATATAAAATATCGCATTTGCTAGCTAAGAATAAAAAAACCATTTACAGATGGAGAAATAGTGAAAGAAGCCATGTTAGAAGCTGCTGATTCACTTTTTGAAGAATTTAAAAATAAAAAAGAAATAGTTTCAGCTATAAACACGTTGCAATCCCCAATTATAAGAAATTAGCTGAAAATATGGACACCCAAGTTTCACACTGAATTATATGTATCATTATGTATGCCACCAACAAAATAAAGTTATAAAAAATCTGTTTTTTTATGCCTATTTATACCTGTTGATTATCTGTAAAATATGCGCCCTCGGTGATTTACAAATTTAGTATTACGCCCTTAAGGACAAACAGGTTGCCGACCCCTGCTCTAGAGAGAGGAAAGCCTTGGTGAGTCGCAGTGCTACTTTATTTTCTTTTTGCGGACTTGGTCTGTGGCAAAGTCCTGATTATAGACTATTAGAGTCTAAGGAGAGAAGGTTTCTCTTCCTTTTTTTTCTGCCAAATTGCCTGAACAGTGATCAACTTCATTTTGTTCGAGAAGCAGCGAAAGCAGAGTACACCTGTTATCGACATCAGAGGATCTCCTTCCGGTGGATCTTTGTATATAGCCTATCTGCATACCCATTTAACCAAGATCCTTCAATAAAAGAAATTTTAGTGTACTAGTTGTCTGAGTTGTCTCCCAAATCACCCGTGCACTTCGGTCTAGGTGATAAAAACATTACAGTGGTGAACCTTATTCAAAACCTCCAGTGTTTAGCCCCAATCAAGGGATGAAAGGATGAGTGAACCTTGCCCAACTCGAGTATCGAACCTCAGACCTGTGTTACGGGAGCGCAAAGCGCTACCCCAACGCTACTGAGCTTAAATAAAAATAAACATAACAATATAAAAAACTAGTCACCAATATAACTGGATTAAAATATTTTACTGGGATCTTCCACTTGTAGAAGGAAAGACATATATTTTTTGTCAAATATTATTGTTATTTTTATAACACACAGAGACTTCTGTGAATCCTTTAGAGGTTTGGATACACAGTTTGCGCACCACCGTTTGAGGGTGTAGCTTATAACATTCTTATTAGTTTTCTTGTTGTTTTCCCAATTGTTCACTTTTTATGAATTTTCTGTATATTATCTTGTTTTGCAGTCGACAACGAGGCTATCGAATGCTGTCCTCCAGAGCAGGAAACTCATCCCCAATGCCGACCAATTCTAATTGATGCCAATGATCCATTTTATTCGCGATACGGAGTTACTTGTTTAAATTTTGTCAGGTCAGCTATTTGTGCCACTTGTTACCTGGGTAAGTTCTTAAATTCTCCAATTTCTGACCTTCTTTCATTTTCATTTCATTTTCATTGTTACATAAATCAGTGATTCCTAAACTTTTTTTTTAATTCCCGGCGACTAAAATTTCAGAAATTTTCCTTGCATCCTTAACCCTCCGAGTGGAACACACGGGGGAAAAAAAAGTCTCCAAAAATACGCTATAGATTTACTGTGTCAGTGGCCAAAGCGTTCTATGATTTTTTACTTCACCCCTTGTCGACTACAATGGAATACGGGAAACTCACCCTCGTTCTTGTCCCTTTACTTCCGGTTATAAATAGATATTTAAATAGATATTATAGATTGTTAATTTTTAATACACATAGAACTCGCCAAGTCTCGAAGATCATCCCATAAGAAATAATGGATTCTAAAAGTACAAATAAAAATATTCTTTGAGAGAATTATTTATATTTTTTTACGAAAGTCATCCAAGATATTTAAGTGGTGCAATTAGAGATACATATGTTACCGCAAACGAAATACTTCGAAATAGAGATTTACAAAGCTATGAAAAGCTATCAGCGTCTTTGTGCCTCAGGGAGTAGGGGTGCATCCCTCAATAAATGTCAGTCAAAGAGGGGTGAAGTTCCTAAACAATCGACCTAACCCTCCTACCTCAAACACTGGCAGAAATGTACATTACATCCATTTTCGGAACGTTTTTGGAGGTCGAAAATTGTATATGACAACCTCTTTGAAGACATCATCGGTTTGGCGGAATTGTACGTGAGAACAGCTTAGAGAGTTAAGTTAAAACAACGGTCTATTTAACGTAGTTGATGCAGGTAGTTTAACACGTTGACTGACATGGGGGTCTACGGTAATCGGCACTCAACTTGGCTACAGCACTGTGGGGGCCACCAGTGACCGGCGACGCAGCAGAGGTCGAAACAATAGAACGGTCAATGTTTGCAGTCAGGCGATCTTTTTTTTATAAAGCAGGTATCACTTACTAAATATTTTTTAAATGAAGTATCACTCTAAACATAAGTTACATTTTTAAAATTTTAAAGGCTTCCAGTTAGTGCCGTATATAATTAGTTATCGTAGATCCCATTCTTTTGCAAAACATTAAAAAGTTAAATTAACAACTCATTAACATAGTCAAAATATTAAATTACACACTAAAAATTAATTCCAATGTAAATTTTCATTTTCTTTCTCAGTTCAATTTCTTACGTTCAAAAGTAAAAAAAATATAGTTTTCAATTTCCATACAGTAGCTGTTACATTGAAGTTAGTTTTCTCAATACCTCCGATGATGTAGTCTAATATTTTGCTATGTGTAAATGAGAGAAAATACCGCGTTAGCTCAGTTGGAAAACGCTGCGATCGTAAAAGCGGAGGATTGCGATTTTAGTGTAACAACAGCAGTGTTCACTATTGGCAGTTATGGCACGTAAAATAAGTTCGTGGTCTCGCTGTCCTCCAAGAGCAAACAATAAGGTGGCAGGCCAAATATGGGGGGTGGGTTCTGCTAGTCTATGCATTCAAATTACGAGTATCCACCTTTAGAAGTTCATCATGCCGAGGCAATGGTAATTATCTTTTCAAGAGAAGTCATATTACTTGTCTATGAACATGTCGCAAACAACAAACTCTGTCGAAATGTATTGCTCAACAGATCAACAACTAGGAATTAGTTTAAAGTGTATGATGCATGTTTATTGTGTTCCAGGCCAGAGGCAGCAGATGAATCAAGTCACTTCATTTATCGATGCTTCATTTGTTTACGGCAACTCCGACAATGAAACGCAAACCTTAAGAACGAACGACGGAACAGGTATGAAATTATCAACGTATCGTTATACACATACGCTATAAGCACTAAATTTCTATGAGTTTGCCAGCATAAACGAAAAAGCAAATATAAAAATGCCTCCGCAGAAACAGCAGATTAGAATAACATCGGTAAAACATAATAAAGAAAAATCGTTATAAATTAAAGGCGATCCATAAAAACACAAATCTAAATTAAAAAATACACTTTTTCATATTTGTAAAAATATGTTGAAGCCAATTCATATATGTATTCTAAATACGTATGGATTAAAGTATAGTTTATTCAATATGAGTCTTTCTTTATTATTAACACCCACAAATAAATTCTTTTTAATTTTTATTTATGAAATAAGTATATTTATATTTTAAAAAGCCGTGTGATTGGCATAATAAAACATTGTTGTGGTGAGTGCATGAATAAAGGCAAATACCCACATATTTAAAAAGGAAAAACAAATCTTTAAATAATACTTTTTACTGTCAAAAATTATTTTCTTAATTTAAATCATTACCACTTTCTATATTGGACTAAATAATGATTGAAAAGCTAAGTCTCTCGCATCCAGAACCAATGAGTCCCACGAATGTGGCACAGATGTTTATAGCCGTTCAGAATCGGCCATACGTAGTAGGACGAACTGCTGTTTTTTTAATTTCTTTTTAACCCTTTGTGCTTCAATTGACGATTCTAACTCCATACATTTTGCAGAAATGACATCTTCGAGTGTACTTGCTAGGCCAGAAATAAATTATTATAATTCAAAAACTAATTTGGTCTAGCCTGCTAAGAACGTTGAAAATAAATTTGGAATGCATAGGTTATTAGTTGTAGGTATAAAATTATTTAAAACTTCAATAACCGAGTAAAGGACTTAACTAAATTGAACTGCTTGTCTTTCTATACCAAGACACTTTATTCTAGTGGTTTCAAAAATTTCGTTTTCGTCCTAATTCCAGGGATCAATATTTTTTAGGATGGTATAAATATCCGGAACTTGGTTTAACATTCTAATATTCGTGTCATTTGAAGGTATATTGTTACTTCGTATCTGAGATATACGATTGATTTTTTACAATTACTTGTAATTAATTTCGAATTGTGGCAGAGTTTGCATATTAAAACTCACACAAGAACATTTATATACTTTAAAAATGTATTAATGCAACAATTATTTTGATTAAAAATTACAAACATACTAAAACTAAGAATGAACGATAAATAATTAACCCGATGACGCTATCCTTAAGTCTCAGAGACGTTTTTGCCGAGCGATGGCCGATTGGTTAGGGTGCTGGCCTTCGGTACCGGAGTTCGTGGGTTCGAATCCCACTGTGGCATGGATGTTTGTAGCCGTTGGAATCGGCTTTAAGCTGTAGGTCCCGGTCTCATTAGCCCTCGTGTTGCAAAAGAGTAGACCGTAGCACTCCAACCAAAACCAAACCGGAGACGTTATGTAATTAAAATGATGAACTGTTAAAAACTTAAATATTTAGTGTGTAATAAATCATTTTTTAAAAATAAAACGTATGTGTTATTTGCCTTTCCTTGTTTCAATATAAATTTTAAATAGGTTGATTTGCAGTTATGATAGTAAAACAAAGTTTGACAAGACCAGGATAGCTTTGTAGAGGTTAAAATCCTACAAATCAGTACAAAGTAACTTTTATTATATTTGTAGCAATTAAACAAAGTTAAAAAATTATAATAACTTCGATTAAGTTACATAAAAGTAATAATAAAACTTAAAAAAGAAATTAACATTCACTCGTCATTTTCCTGTTTTTTATTCACTTCACAGCCATCGGAGCAAGCGAGTGCACAAAGGTTGGTTGGCTGTAGCAGTACGATTAACTCTTTTGTTACATGATGGTTAATGAGACAGGCGCCTACTGCTTACAGCCGATTACGAATGGCTACACACATCCATGCCAGCAGTGGGATTAGAACTCACGAGCTACGGTACTGAAGAGCAGCCCCCTATCCATTCGGCCATCTTTCGGCCGAGTACATAAACAAGACATAGGGAGAAGTTACTCAGATCATACTTCTTAAAAAAATAGTCAGAAATATATTTAAAAAAAAACATTTCTATCAACAAAAGAAATATTTAAAACGGTTTGGTTTATTGTAAAATAAGTCCAAAAAAGTATACATTTTTAAAGAAAATAGAAAAAATAAATTAAAATAAATTGGTGCGATTATGGTAACTTGGATGTGATAGGCTTTATAACACGTCAACCTGTACGTGTTAATAAAGCAACAGGTGCAGTTCACGATAGCTTTTCTCAATGATGAATGCACAGATTTCTTGTGTAATAGCGAAATATTTTCTACAGATTTATTTGGGTTTAAATTGTGATATAGATTTTAATTCATTTTAAATTTTTTACTATTCTAATTCGTTTCTTAATTACTATCTAGTGAATATACAAAAAATTAATATGAACCAATAAATCATATCACAAAAACTAATAATATATAATGAAAATTATAGTAAAAGAAATTAAAACTTACTTTTAGGGGTGTGTATAGAAGGCGGACGTTTTATATATGACAACTTTAACACACTGTAAAGGGTTTAGGACATCTCAAACAGTACATGTTGAAAAGAAAAAAAAAGCAACAGATTAAATTTACTATTTCTGTACTCGATGAAGAATGCGAGGATTTTCCGTGTGATAACAAAGAATTTCCGAAACATCAAAGGGCTTATCACATGTCAACCTATATATGTTAAAAAGTAACTAATTCAATACAATTCTTTACGCCCAAAGAAAAAATTACAAATTTCTGTATAGATAAGTTTTTGTGATATGAAAAATAAAGTAAATGTTTCGCTATCAAACGATAAATTCCCGCATATTTCATCTTTAAAAAGGAATCGTAAACTGAATACATTGCTTTTTCAATGCATATAAATTTGCGTGTAATAAGGCCTTTACAGTTTCAAAAGATATATTGAAGATACAAATTTTTTTTTTTTTTTAGCCTTTTAAACATAGATTAAGGTTATTATGATTTCAAAGAAAAACAATTATGAAATATTATGACACAATTTTTAGAATTTGGTGACTTTTTCTATAACATATAAAGGTTTATAATAATTGTATTATTTGTTTATTATATAATATTAAAAATTAATTTAAACAAATCTTTACATATTTGTTTATTTTTTCATAATGCATATTTTTATGACTGTTTTTTTCAATATAGGTATCAAAAAATTGCATCTTTTAATAACAATATTGGCATTGGAACAACTTAAGCAACTTTCTCCTTAACACTAGATTTACTGACCGAGCCAATTTAACTCATTAAAAATTTGATCACTATATATAAATAAAACTTTAATATCACTTTTCAAAAACATACGTTAATTTTTAGTTAAGTAATAAAATGTATGTGAACTTTCATTCCTCTTCCCCGCAGATCCCTTCATTTCTCATTATCAAATGTGGTACACATATTTTCACGGTTGTGAGCCAATTTAACTCATAGAATGTATATATAAATAAATAAATATAGTAATAAATATAGTATAAAGTAAATATAAAGTATAATATAAAGTAAATATAGAGAAGAAGTCGAGAACACTTCCATTCCAATGACAGAAATTCCTACTACTGACGCACGGAAGAATTGTCAAGCTCAACAATCATACAAAAGAAACAGATGTAGAAAACATTGTGCTAAATGTAATAGAAATGTTGGCGGAAAATGTGTTTAAAAATGAGATTTTATATGTAAAAAAATGTTTTCCATAAATTTTTTATAATACACATTTTATTTAAATTAATTTGGAACTATTTTCTTTGCAGAAACTTCAATTTTCTTGTATGAGTCAAATTGGCTTACTTCAGTAAAAATAGGTACATGATCAGCAGCCGTAAATCTAGTGTTAAATACTGACAACAATGTCTGCATTTATACTTGTAAACGTCCCTTATAACTATCCTCTGAAATAACAGTGGCGTAAACTTGATCCGTGCCTGCGGGGCCAGCTTATTATGTAAATAAGAAGCCGTGTATCTGAGAAATCAGACTCGAATAAGGGAATGTTATGTAGTACACTCATGTCCATAAATTAAGGATAATGAAGTTCAGGCAATGAAAGAGACAAAAGCAAAACAAATTTGACTTATTTGTAAAGTCTATTTATTAAACAAAAGGTAAAGAGCAAAAAAGATGCTATATGTTTGACATAATTAATAAAAATTGCGATTTTTACTCCCTGGAGCAAATTTCAAAAAAGAACCTATTTACAGAAAACAGTATAACATGGTTAGTATGATGGTTAATACGGAGTATGTCTCCCGGACGATGCAATACAAGCGTTACAACGCCTACGCATGCTGAGTATCAGATTATCAATCTGATCTTGGGGAAAATTACACCACTCATCAAGCAATGCCCTCCGAAGTTCCGATAGACAGTTGGGAGGGGGTTGACGGGCTGCAATTCGTCGGCCAAGCATGTCCCACACATGCTCTATTGGATTCAAGTCCGGTGAGTATGCTGGCCAATCCATACGGGTGATATCCTCCGATTGAAGGCATTCGTCTACAATGTTTGCACGGTGAGGTCGGGCGTTGTCATCCATATACAGAAATTCAGGACCCATGGCGCCCCGAAACAAACGTACATGTTGTTCCAGAATGACATCCCGATAGATGTGGCCTGTCATCGTTACACTCTGAACATGCAGGTCAGTTCTGGAACCAAGAATAATTCCTCCCCAAACGAGCCATCCTGCACCACCGTAACGGTGTCGTTCAATGGTGTTCTCTTGGTGGTAACGGGTACCTGGCGCTCTCCATATGAAAGTCCGGCGAGAATCAGAATGTAAACTGAACCTGGACTCGACATCTGACAGGCCTACGAGCATATAGACCAATGTTCCCTAAGCGTCTGTACACGGTCTGCCTTGAAACTGTCGTACCGGTAGCTGAAGAGAGCTGACGAGACAGGTCTGATGCTGTGCTCCGTCTGTTTCTTTTGGCAGTAACTGCCAAATACCGGTCATCATTCGGCGTAGTAACTCGGGGGCGACCTGTGCTGTAACATCTACTCACATTACCATCATGTTTGAATCGTTGCCAAAGCCTGGAGATGACACTCTGGGCGATTCCAAGTTCCTCGGATACTTCCAGCTGGGTACGTCCACATTCCAGTCGTCCGATAATTCTACCACGTAAAAAATCATCCAAATGCTTCCTTTGTGCCATAACTATGCGGTTATTGCACTGAAAGGCTTTTAAAGCGCTTGTGAACAATTTTACTTCTTTGCTACCATTCCTTATATACCCCTTTCATACACTCTCGTCATTGTGACGTACTATCCGCGCCATCTGGTGGTTTCCTGCAATTTGCATATTCTTCTTCAAGATGTGTGTGATAATTCTACAGGTGAAATTTTTATTTTAGAGCTCAATTTCTGTGTGATTCTGAATTATCCTTAATTTATGGACATGAGTGTAGTTACCAATACCAATAATATTCTTAGTTAAAAAAATGGTAAGTGCTCTAAACAACGAAATAATATAATATTTAATAAATATAGTTTCAAAATGTTTTAAAGTGTTTACTCTCCTATTCATAGGTCGACTTCGAACTCAAACGAGTAATTATGGTGACCTGCTGCCTTCGAGCCCAAATCCGAATGAGGATCAGTGCAGTTTTCCAGAGACCAATGACATTTGTTTCCAGGCTGGTAAGTGGGAAAATATTCGCATTTTGAAATCAAATACAGTTATTTCAGATAAAATACACCCACAGACACACACAAATATATGCTAGACGATCCGACAGTTGTCCTATTTTAACGCTGAAAACCCCAAAATTGTAATTTTTTTAAAATAAAATATATATTGAACCGTTTTGATGGAAAAGTACGGTAAAAAAATATTTAAAAAATATTTGCGAAAATTACCATGAGTACAGTCATCACAAACTTAATTAGATTAAATTAAAATTTCCACATCGCCTGTACATTATACGATCCTGGAGCATGTTTCTTAAAATTTGCGCTGACCATACGCAGCACTTGGTAGTGAAGGGTTTAAAGCGGTATTATAATAATCTCATTAAGCGCACAATTCTTTATTTTTAATAAAAAATTTTTCTATCGGATCAAATTGTGATTCTAAACCATTCTTGAATCAACTTAATTACATACACAAAATTTTATCAATATCAGTCCAGCTGTTTAGGAGGAGTTCTATTACAAACACACGGACAGAAGAATTTTATATATAAGTATCTGTTTTACACACACACACACTTATATATAATGTATATATGCAGCAATTATTTTGTTTAGAACTCTCTCACATGTCTCTTTCTCTACACTCCTATATATATATATATATATATATATATATATATATATATATATATATGCAGCAATCCTCATGGAGGGGTTACAATCTCCCATATTTGCCCTTTTCTATACCATTGATATATATAATATATATACTATATAAAATATATATTATATAATATATATATAAATATAAATATAAATATAAATATATAATATATATGTAATATATATAGTGTTTTTATTTATTTTTTATTATTTTTTTTTTACTATTCCTAATATTTTTTAAAAGTGTTAAATTTTAAAGTGAATTTTTCAACAACACTTGGTGGAACAGCTCACGCGACAATGTTTGCCAAGAGTTTCGGATATTTTGAAATTCCAAACTGTTCATTTTGGAATGCTTTAGACTAAAATTACGGACTGAATCGTATAACTGAATTATTTCTGTGTCACGCAATACATTTTTTAAATAGTTTTTTTAAAATAATCTACACTAATTTTTACTAATTTCTTTTCAAAAGTTTGATTTTTAAGCATATTTAAGAAGCCGAATTTTAAATCATCCTATACAGTGTTGTAATTTTTTTAAAATTTAATACGTTCTTAATCACTTAAAAGTCAAAACATTCCTCTCTTGAATTGTGAAATTAAAAAAATTTTCTATAATTTTTATGAGTTTTTAGAACGAAAAAAAATTGATCGATTTAACATATAACAAGCACGTAAAATTTGATCAGAATGACATGAGTTTTTGTTTTATGAGCAAACATGTAATAAGGGGCTTTACTCAAAGTATAATTTTTTTCATAAATTATGGATTTTACAAATATTGTTTTGTAAAACGTCCAATATCTCCGTAAATTCTTACGTTACCATCATTTGATAACATAGAATTTTCTAACCGAAATTGGAAAATGGTGTTTGGTTTGGTTTGGAGTGATACGGTCTACTTTTTGCAACATGAGGGTTAATTAAACCGGGACATACTGCTTAAAACGGATTACGAACGGCTTCGAACATCCATGTCATATAAAAACTGATATATACGTGTAAATACGTGTCTTGCATAAAAGTCGGTAAGCCAGATATTTTGTCTGTTTATTCTGTTGATGTAAAACATTGTGTGCATTTTTAAAAGAAGCACACAGGACTCCTGAAAATAATAAAAATTAATTTAACTTGCACACTCATTGAAAAATATTCACCATGCTGGCCTTTACAGTGCTTTCAATAAAAAGATCAACACACTCGCTGTATTGTACAAGCAAATGCCGATAAAGACATATACCTCTGCATAGTAAAAAATTGATTTCTCACATTTTATTACGTTTACATATTGCTTAATGTAAGATTAACGCTTTCTTTGTGTATAAACAGAGGGTATATTTGCCTCGATTAGTATCACGGAAATTCCTCACATAACAAGAAAAGTTTTTGATGACATAAACTATAACAAGTAAGGTGTAAAAATTTTTTTTAAAGTTAATTCCTACTTAGGTCAACAAAGAATAGAAAACGAATTTTGTTGCAATTTTCCATTTTACTTTCTAATTCCGCAAACAGATTAAGCATTTACTTAACAAAAAATTTAATTTGTGTCAAACATTTTTCCAGTCTTTTTTTTTTTTTAAATTTGAAAAACTATATTAACATCAAGTGTCACCCACCACAAGTTTAAAAAATGTATTTGAACTTGAGAGGAAGAATAAAAAGTATTTTA
>CM063506.1:106531713-106546713 GCA_032207245.1 Pardosa pseudoannulata
CAATAAAAGGAATAAAAATAATTTTATACGTGCACACCGTCAGTGATAATGCATTTACAGAGGTAGAAAACAATAGAACGGTCAATGTTTTCAGCCAGGCGATCTATTTGAATAAAGCAGGTATCAGTTACTAAATATTTTTTTAAATGTGACGAATCACTTTAAAAATAAGTTACACTTTTCAAATTTTAAATGCTTCCAATTAGTGCAGTAAATAATTAGTTTTATCATAGATCCTCATCTTTTGCAAGACATTAAAAATGTTCTAAATTTCATACTAATAATTAATGCAAATATAAATTTTCATTTCCTTTCTCAGTTCAACTTCTTACGTAAAAAAAAAAAATTAAGATTATAGTTTTCAGTTTCCTTATAGTAGTGGTTACGTTGAAGTTACTTTTCACAGTGCCTCCGATGATTCAGTCTAACTGTGCTAATTAAGACAAAATGCCTTGTTAGCTCAGTTGAAAAAGGCTCGTAAAGGGAGGGTTGCCATTTTGGCATCCAAGCCGGATAAAAACAGTGGTGTTCACAAATGACAGTTGTGACGCATAAAAAACAGGTTCGTGGTTGCAATGTCCTCCAAGTGCAAATAATAAGGTGGCATGCCAAATCTAGGAAGGGGGGGGGTTCTGTTGGTCTCTGTTTTCAAACTATGAGTATCTACTCTTAGATTTTTCATCCGAGGCAATGGTATCTTTCCACGAGAAGTTATATGATATATGTATGGACATATCACCAACCAACAAACCCTGTCGAAAAGTATTGTTCAACGCATTAACAACCAGGAATTAGTTTAAAGTGTATGATGTATGTTTGTTGTGTTCCAGGCCAGAGGCAGCAGATGAATCAAGTCACTTCATTTATCGATGCTTCATTTGTTTACGGCAACTCCGACAATGAAACTCAAACCTTAAGAACGAACGACGGAACAGGTATGAAAATTATCTGCTTATCTTTATGTACATACGCTATAAGCACTTTATTTCTAGGAATTCGTCTAAATAAAGGAAAACGCAAATATAAAAATGCTTCCGTAGAAACAGCAGATCGGAATAGCATCGAAACACAGTAAAAAGAAATCTTTACAAATTTATGGCGATCCATAAAAAATCAAATCTAAACTATAAAAATACTCTTTTTTTCATATTTGGAAAAATATGTTCAAGCCAATTCATATATGCATTCTAAATACGTATGGGTTAAAGTATAGTTTATTCAATATGAGTAACTCTTTATTATTAAAAGCCACAAATAAAATCTTTTTAATTTTTTATCTGTGATATAAGATTATCTATATCTTTAAACAGCACTCTGATAGGCATAATAGCTTGAGGATTCGCCTACTACGTTCGGCATTGTGGTCTCAAATTTCGCTTAAGGCTTGATTGTCATTTTTTATGTTTCTTCATAGTAAAGTAGACCGACTACGTGTTCTCTCATAACTAAAATTATCAACACTGTGAAAAAAAAATGGTCACAGTGCTCTAAACCAACCGAAATCAAATCAAGAATTTAATAATATATAATTTTAAAATGTTTTAAAGTCTTTATTCTCCTATCCATAGGTCGACTTCGAACTCAAACGAGTAATTATGGTGACCTGCTGCCTTCGAGTCCAAATCCGAATGAGGATCAGTGCAGTTTTCCAGAGACCAATGACATCTGTTTCCAGGCTGGTAAGTGTAAAAATATTCACATTTTTAAATCAAATACAGTTATTTAAGATAAGGTACATTCACAGACACACACACACACACACACACACACACACATATATATATATATATATATATATTACTCACACACACTTATATATAATGTAGAGTATAATGCAGTAATCCTCATGGGAGGGGTTATAACCTCCCACATCTCTTTTTAACTACGCCATTGATATATATATATATATATAAATATATATATATATATATATATATATATATATATATATATATATATACACTCAAGAGCCAAAACATTATGACCACCTCTACATTTTGCAATGAACTCGCCTGGATGACGTGGAAGGCACGTGATCAGATGGAAGTGGTATTTAACTGCTGCTGGAGAGTCTGAAGAATCATTCTTTCACTTACTTCTGTGTGTGATGGAAAAGGCTGCGGATCTAAGCGATTTTGATAGAGGGCAGATTGTAATGGCTCGAAGGCTCGGAACAAGTATTTCCGAAACTGCACGACTCGTGGGTTGTTCGCGATCTACAGTTGTTAGTACTTAGCAGACCATGAATGCTACAGGGTATCAGAACATCATTGCGGATCAGTTGATCCCTTACATGGCCTCTGTTTTCCCAGCTGGAAATGGAACGTTCGAACAGGACAACCCCAGTGTCACAAGACTAAAATTGTATTAGAGTGGTTCTAGGAACAGGATACTGAATTCTAGTTAATGTCCCGGCCGCCTAACTCACAGGATCTCAATCCGATAGAACACATTTGGGATATCATGGGAAGGCAGCTCAGAGTTCAAGGCCCACCAATTCGTAATACCTCGGATTTGCGTAACCGTTGCTTAAACATCTGGTACAATCTATCTCCGGCCGTCTAACAAGTACTTGTGGTATCCATGCCAAGGCGAATTGAAGCTGTGTTGCGCGCCAAAGGTAGGCCAACTCGTTATTGACAGGTGGTCATAATGTTTTGGCTCTTGGGTGTATATATATATATATGCATATGTATATATTTATATGTATGTGTGTGTGTATGTGTGTAGGATAGATGATGTTGTAAAACATTGTGGGCATTTTTAAAAATAGGCACACTGGACGCCTGAAAATAATTAACTGTAATTTAACTGGCACACTCCTCATTGGCCTCAAAAGGTTCACCATCCAGCCCTTTAAGGTGCTTTTATAATAAAAGAACCAACAATCTCGCTGTATTGTACAAGCAAATGCCGATAAAGACATATACCTCTGCATAGTAAAAAATTGATTTCTCACATTTTATTACGTTTACATATTGCTTAATGTAAGATTAACGCTTTCTTTGTGTATAAACAGAGGGTATATTTGCCTCGATTAGTATCACGAAAATTCCTCACCCAACAAGTTTTTGATTACATAAACTATAAAATAAATCTTTATGTAATTAATATTTATCGTAAGGGGTAATACGACTCTTAAAAATCTAAAAAAATGTATAAAAAGATATCATTTTCGACTTCTCATACCTGGAAAACTACCAGATATACAAGCATAATTTTTTAAACATAATTAGATAAAAGTATTATCTTTACAGACATATGTCATTTATTTTCAAAACATAAAAAATCTTTTTTTTTTAGAAAGTTTTAAATAAGAGATACTTTGTTGTTAATAAAAATGATATCAAGGCTAACTTGCATGATTACTAAAAACTAATTAAGAGAAACTTATTATTTTAAAATATTCTACAATATCTCAAAATAACTTAAAACCTAAATTTGTATACATTTAAGATACATACATATATATATATATATATATATATATATATATATACACAGATACATATATTTTGAAAAAAATATCTTGAAAGTGAGTTTTTTCCTTAAAAATTAGATATTTATCATTGAAAAATATATTTTGGGAAATATACAAGAAAATTTAGGTTCAATCGGATGAAAAATATATTGCATATAACCTATAAAAATTTAATGAAATAATAAAAAAAAAACTTTGAGATAACATGCGCGTTACATGAAAAATACACAATTTGACGAAAATCAAGTTAAAGTTTTGTAAATTTAAATTTGTTTACAGTAAACAGCTGAGACGTTTTTATATATAATTCCTCGATATCGGAATTTTTTTACGCCGATTATTCTAAAACTAGCATATAGCCCGTCATATGACGGGATCAGTAAAATTTTTAATTTTCCAGAATTGTAAACTATCCTATGAGGCAGGTAAAAAAATGGTTTGTTTTTTGGCTAAGAATTATCTTGCAACAAAAAAATAATCGATGATTAAATTTAAAATTATCACATATGTACCTAATCTATTATTTAAGCCAAATATAAAAGAAAATTATTGGTGTAATATCTAAGTTCAGTGATAAAACGTATGAAAATAATGCAGACGATATTTAAATAATTTAAAATAAGAAATGATTAAATGAGATGGTTAAAGGAATAATGTCATAATGCTACAAAAAATGTTATATTTACATATTTATTATGGGATAAATTGATACTTTTAATCACCTGGTCTTAACAGGCAAAACTAGGGCTTGAAAATATAGAATTAAACGCTCGAAAAGGGGGGAAGGGGTGGATTTCGAACGTTTTAAAGACGACAGTATTTTTTGTTGTGATATGAAGCATATTTATACCAATTTATTTTAGAATTGGATCGATAGTTTAGGAGAAGATAAACTTTACTCTCTTTGAATTTTGCTAACACTAACTCATCAAGAATCCAATATGGATACCTCTATCCATTCCAGGTCAAACCGCTTCATAAATTCGAGGACAGACGGACATATAACATAGGCTACTATTATATAGGGGATGTCCAAAACTGAGTTCCTATTCATATATACTCACATATGTTCCTGAAATATCCAATTTTTTTTGTCGATTTTAACAGTCGTATGACCCTTTAATACTTGTTTTAGGTGATGCTAGAGCAAATCAACACACGGTTCTAACGTCTCTCCACACCATATTTTTACGTGAGCACAACAGGCTGGCAGATGGACTAAGACGCATGAATCCACAGTGGGATGATGAAAGACTCTTTCAAGAAGCCAGGTATGTTTTTTGTATTTTTTATATAACTATTCGGATATTTTAAATTAATTTACAGAGAAATATTTGTTTCCTGTCAGTACATCTTATAGGTAAGATGTTCTTTTAATCCAATAAAATATTTGATTATCGGGTTTTAAAATGTGCCTACGGTTTTTAAAGTATTTCTTGCAAAGAGGATTTGTGCAGGAGAAGTAGTAATTGCGATCATTGATAAAAAAGAAGCATTTAGATAATAATCAAGATAGCATCAAGAAAAACAAAAATCATTTTAAAGAGCCAAATAAAGTAGTGTTGTAAAGTTAAAGACAACACATTCTGAAAAATACTATTTTTACAGACCGCTCGATGTTTCTTTGGTGTAAAAGATTTGTCCCCAAAAAGTCACCAAATTTTCTCCATACATCGCCAAAGTCAGAAACTGAAAACTGGAGAATAACTGGCCAAGTATGTTTGTTTCAGTGTATTTGATTTCTCAAACCCCAAAATAATACGCCGTCAGGAAGTTATGCCGTTACAACTACACAATTTGAAACAATATGATAATTTTTATCTATGCCCCTCTGTGCTTCATCTTGATTCTACCACGATGTAGCGACAGTCCTTAATTGTTAAAATAATGTATGTTGATGGAATTGAAAAATTCTATAAATTTTGGAGCGGGTACATTTCGCAGCGGAATTGTACCTGGAGCGGGCGTTTTGCGAGTAAATTTAGTTATTCAGTTAAATCTCAATAGATCGAAAATTTAATTTCTTTAACCAACTTTTCGTATTTTATATTGAAATATATAAATAACAACCATAAGATTTTTGTAAACGAAAAATATATTTTTTAGTGGATAAATTTATAATAGTATCGTAAATATGAAAAAACAAATAGAAATTGTAGTATATAGTCTTCCTTTTTCCCCATTCTGAGGTTCTGAATCGACTAATGTAAAAACTAGTTTTTATTTCTCTAAATTTTTCCAGAATCTATGTAGTAAACAAGAACATTCGGCTTCGTTTTCCTGTATATACCGTTATTTTTGTACCCACAAACAAACCATGTTGTTACATTAACCCGTACTAGTACGTGACCCGCGCTCAAGTATCAATCGTCAGAAAACGTAATAGTACATGACTCGTGCTCAAGTATCAATTGTCAGAAACTAGTACGTGACCTCCGCTCAAGTATCAATCGTCAGAAAACGTACTAGTACTTGTCCCGCATACAATGTGTTAAAATAATTTTGGTACATATGGGATTTTTACATGGGATTTTAATATTGATCTTAAATTTACTCAAAAGTAGAATGCTGTAACATAAAAATGAAAAATTCCTTCAGAAAATAACTGTTTATAATGTTTAAGATCGGAAACATTAGGATAGAAATGATATCAGTGTATAGATACATAATTTTGCTAAATAGAATATTTGCAAAAGAAATTTGAGAACTTAAGACCGGTCGCTTACCTAAACGGATGTAAGGTGTTCGTGATGACCAGCTGTAATTATGGTTAGGCGAAGATTCCTATTAATTCTACTCCTTTTTCTCACCTACTGATTCGCAGCAAGAGGTCATAAATGACGAAAACATACAGAATGTAGAATGTTTCTAGGGTAAACATTATACTTCATAAGTATATTAGAACAACTTCAACCTCAAATAGCAGAAAGTTACGGTTTAACCCTTAATGTACAATTTTTTTTTAAAAAAGGCCGGCCAAAAAAAAAAAAAATCAGTTTTTTTAAATGTAAAAAACACGATTTAGAACGTTGTCTTAACGCGTCTTGTATGCGTGGTATAATATGACACCCTTATGTTTCAAGAATAAAGTATAATAAAAGTGACGCCTCGAGTCAAGGATGTCTTTACAGCCAGAGCTTAGTATAAATAGTTAACAATTATATTTTATTTTACATTATATTTTAGAAAAAAATATGGAAAACTGAGGGAGTCAGAATCTGAATATGAATACGGTGTCGGAAAGCGGCTCACAAGGAAGAGATAAGTCATAAGCTATAAGTAGAAAAAGAATATATATTTTATACTTGAATAAGTAAATGCTATTAGAGCTTACAATCTCATGTAAATGATAAATATCAATTAAACGATTGTTTTTTTTTCCCATTGTTATTTTCAATTCTCGATTGCATTCGAGTGTGAAAAATTATAGCAACATTAAGTACAACGCAGCTCGAATTACCTCAGTTTGGCCATTTTAGCGCGCTCGTGTTAACTCGAGCATGCAAGTTACATTAATTATCACGTTTGATAAAAAATTAAAACTGATAGTAGTACATCAATTTAGCGTCAAACGGCTTGTTACCTTCGACAATTGGAATCTCCTAAAAATTGAAGTATTACACATCCCTGAATGTGAATGCAAATTTAATTAAGCATAGGTAAAAGAAAAGAAAGCTATACATGATTAACAGTAATACCCTGAAAATTGTAGTAAACAACTCCTGTGATCTGTAAAAGGAGAGTACTTTTTATGAAGTAAAATGTTATGTAAATAGTTACTGTTGATAAGATTTCCAAACCACATATTACCGCATATTATATAATTTCTGTTGCAATTTTTTCAAAAGTTTACATTTCAAAATATTGTGTTCGAAATACTTTATTCTGCGTCAACATTAACCCCTTCCCAGTTTTGCCCGTACGGCATACGGCCAATCTTGTTTATCTCTTGCTTGTAAGGTTTCATCGATAAATTTTCAATTTTTAACACCGAATTAGTCATATAGGTGGCAATAGTTGTCCCCTAAATAATAGTTTTCTTTCTATTCAGAAAACTTTAAAGTAATTATACTTTTTTTTATATTTACAACTGTAAATAACTTTCCTGTTAGGCAGGCATTTACAGACAGTTACTCATAAAACATTTATTTTCATAAAGTTAAAAATTTGTCCTAAATGCTTAAAAACATTCTAAATATAAATTTTAACAGAATTTTCCTATATATAACTGTAAAATGAATAAAATTCAATAACAAAATGGCACATTTTTGATTGAGTTTCGAAAAAAGAAACGGAACTGCTAACCCTTTAAAGGTCACGTACATGAATTCTTTGGTATTTAATGAAATTAGTTTATTTTTAGTTTATTAATGTTATCTATGAACCTTATAAATGGAAAATGTATTAAAGTTTTTCTTTGAAATCCTTAGAGGATACCATAGGAGATATTGAGGGGTATTAACTGTCAAACACATCCCTTTCTACAGCGTGAACATAATACTTTATAAAACTTTAGTTATATTGTAAGAACAATAAATAAGTGTTCTTAAAAAGTATAATAAATAAATAGTTCAACAATTTATAAATGTTGTTTAAATAGATAATTTTGTTTAAGGTCATAAGTGAAAAAACAATTGCATTTCCAGGTACAGAAAGTATATAAATGTACATATTTCAAAGGAAAAATAAATTAAATATAGTATTGTCATTTATTGTAAGTTTTTAAAAGTCAAAAAATATAAAAAAATCGAAAAAAAAAAAATTATTTCCCCAAAAATTAGAGAAGACAAATGTTTAACAGGAGGTTTCAATGCGAAACCACTGTCCGCTAAAGGATTAAAGGGTTAAACGTCATTGATGAAAACAGTATAGTAATATTTATAGTTGACATTCATGAATATATTTTTAACATTAATAATATATTTTTTATCTCGGAAAAAAAAACTTGAAGCTACACTTTATAAAAATCCATTCTTGATGAGGGTCAATATTAGCTAACTATTGTTTAATATTTGTGCTTTTCAGTATTGAATATAATTTATATAAACTGTTTTTAAACCAATCTATAGACGCATCTTAGGAGCTCAAATGCAAGTGATAACCTACAAGGAATACCTACCAATCACGTTGGGAAGAGATCGAATGTCCTACTTCGATCTATGGATTGGCAGCACTACAAGATACAACTCCCAAGAAAACCCTTCAATGATCCTGGAATTTTCAACAGCTGCTTTCCGCTTTGGACATTCTCTGATTAACTCTGTGGTTGCCGATAGTCCACGCAATGCTTCAAACCAGCGCCGTCTACTCCGCGACGAATTTTTCCAGCCCTTTGACCTGTACAGGGGATTTATTGGACCTTTAGTAAGGGGTGCTTCCAACAGTCCAGCACAGTGGTTCGATCAACACTTAGTCGAGGATGTCACCAACTTTTTATACAGGTAATGTACAACCTAGTGGAAGGTGAGATCTTAAAATTTATGTTTTAGAAACGCTGATTGCCAAGTACGTATAATCTAAAATTACATATACTACTGTTAGCATAAATCAATCAGAAATTTTTATACTGCAAAAAAATTACCACTTTCCTCGGTCAGGGAAAAAAAGTGATTATTTTCATCGTTCTATGTGGAGTAAGGTATGAGGTTCCCGCACATTTTTGGTCTCCTAACTGCCCCACAGAAAAAAAGTACTGATTACCCCCTTTTTAGAGTGACAATCTTAAAATGCTATTAAAAATATTAAACATTTTGCATAAAATGTTTTGTAATGTTCTTGTTTCAAAAATAATTAAAAAAAATAATTTTATAATAAGGGAATTTGTCGCAACCTCACGAACTACTATAATGCCCTCCCTATTCATTTTCATATTTACAACAGCCAATAGACAAACAACAAACTGCCTTTCCGTTTGAAACTAAAGCTAGAATTGTCATAATTTGAGAATTTGCCCTACTGCGTGAAATCGCCTTATAAGCTATGCTTATTTGAAACATATAGAGTTATTAAAGCTGTAGTTCATATTTTCCAATGCACAGTTTTAATGCTCGTCCGAATCCCATACAAGATACTACGCTTTCCAGAAACGCGCCTGCAGAAAAAGTGTAACACAACCTAACATGTTATGTATGGTACCATGGCCTTAAAAATGGTAGATTGGACAGTCTTTACCTAATCCAAGGAAATAACACTATTCTTAAAACTCGAAAAAATTATCTTCTATATAATAGCCTAAGTTATCTGTCCGTCTGTCCTCGAATTTATGAAGCGGTTGGACCTGGAATGGATAGAGGCATCCATATTGGATTCTTGATGAGTTAGGGTTAGCAAAATTCAAAGCGAGTTCAAAAACGTTCGAAATCCACCCCTTCCCCCCTTTTCGATCGTTTAATGCCATTATTTCAAGCCCTATTTTCCTCGGTTAAGAGCAGGCGATTAAATTAATCAATTTATCACATTATAAGTAGATGAAAATAACATTTTTTTCTAGCATTATGACGTCATTCCTTTAACCATCTCATTTAATCATTTCTTATTTTAAATTATTTAAATATCGTCTGCATTATTTTCATACTTTTTATCACTGAACTTAGATATTACGTAAATAATTTTCTTTTATATTTGGCTTAAATAATAGATTAGGTACATATGTGATAGTTTTAAATTTAATCATCGATTATTTTTTGTTGCAATGAAAATTTTATCACCGGTATTAACAACAAATTCTTTTCATAAAAGTCTAGGAGTCTATTTCACGGACTAATAAATATCTAGCATTTAAGTTATATATCTTTGAAAATTAAGAAGTTTGTTCGTTTGTGTGTTTGTTTTTTATACATAACCACACGGTTTGCAATCGATTCGCTAAATTTTGGACATCATTCATATATACCGCCAAATAATCACTGTCAATATTAAAACCTCTGCTGTTCATCCTATCACGTAATATGACAAGTTGGCAACTACTAACATGCGGTCAGTAAAGATAAAAAAGTTATAGAGGGATTTAATGCCCTTCCCGCTCATTTTCATGTTTACGATAGCCAATAGACAACCAATAAGCTGCCCTTCCTTTTGAAATTAAAGCCAGAATCGTCGTAAGTTGATATGTACACTGCTGCGCGAAATAGCCCTATTGAGTGTGTACCAGATAATTCTCGGCCAAAAAACAAACAATTTTTTTTACCTGCCTCATAAAGCTCTTTACAATTCTGGAAAATTAAAAATTTTTCTGATCCCGTCATATGACGGGCTATTTGCTAGTACTTTAATACAAACGTACAATTGATGACAGTTTTGCGACCATATCTTCACGCTATCTTGTTCAAGAATCGTCCTCTCACTCAAAGACGATTCGACCCATACCCACGAACCCTTCCACAGCAGAAAATCACGAATGGAAGGGGAGGTAAGCAAAGATCCACAGATGGACAATAAAGAAAAGATATTCTCAAGTTACAGTTATAGCCGTGTAATTCATTCTCGGGTGTCATAAATACAAGAATGTATGTAGGCCCTTACTCTGGACTTTGCGGTTCGGTTCGAACCTTCGTTATGACGTCAGTTTGACGTCAGCTTGCGGGCATTAAGCGAGCAAACGATCAAGCTGATGTCAAAGTGACGTCACAACGTCGGACGTGACTTTCAAACCGACTTGCAGCGTCCCGAAGAGATCGAAACCAACACTCACAGAACAACCTGCAAACCATAAATTTAGAGCGGTCAACATAACCTCCCAATTAAAACTACCCCCTCCTCCTAATAACTTTTATGGCGAGAAAATAATTGAAGCTTCCCACCAGTAATACTTAAAAGTACATTCTCACCATTAAAGAATTTTTAAATTTCGCTAGTAGCAAACATGAAGCTACAATAGTTTCTGTAGAAGAGGGGAGAAAACAAGACCATATCAAATGAAATATCAAATGCTAGTGAAAAATAATGTATTAATGAATGAAAAAATAATGTAATTTATTCTTACAGCTAAATTTATTTTAATTTTTAGGGTACGCGGCAACCAAACAGGATTGGACTTGGCTTCTTTCAACATCAATCGAGGGCGAGATCACGGAATTCCCCCCTACGTGGAAATGGTTCGATTCTGCTCTGAGGGTGAGATCAATGTTCGAAGCTTCAGCGATCTCGTAAACTACAACCTCATGGGATACCAGCAGGCGGAGGACTTAAGGAGGAATTACAGGTCAGAGTTCTGTTAATCATTCGAAGGGCACAGTTATATTATCATGTGACGTGAAATAAGTTAAAGATATTCTCGTCTTCAAACGTTTAAAAAAAGTGAGAAAAAAAAGGTGTCAATGATACAGCTACGAGACAAACTACAATAGCAACTAATCTATTCATACATATACGTTTCGATATACTTTACCAAAATCGACGATATTTTTTTATACTGAATAGTAGCTGTTTCAAAGACCTGATGTGAGCATTAGAGACCGACCATGATTTGCGACTGCGTATTATGAGCATTTATTTATTAAGCATTTTTTTGTATCCTCTGCATTAAATATGAATCATATTTATCAAATTGTTTAGATGCACGGAAAAGAAAAAATTAAATAAAAACTATCACACGCCAACCTGTACATGTTCAAAAGCAAACTCTACAATACAAATGAACGTAAGACATAATTAAGTGGATTCTGTCGGTTTTTCCTCAATATCTCAGAAACGGCTGCTCAAAATCGAATCACACAGACTCTACGATGCTCAGTACCAATATAAATATCCCCATGGTTCAAATTGCCTACCAATTGGTGAAAGTATGTAGGTTTGATAGTGAATAAACATTTATTTGGCACCCTGCCGAAATTCGGCTTGAGCATACATGAAAAATAACTATTTTTTAATAATATATCAACACATTCTGGCATCTGATTCCTTGCAGACCTTCAAAATGTTCATTGCGTATCTTTCCATAAAGAAGACAAATGTTTGAAGAAGATGAGGCTCTGATTCGTCAGAGAATCGAAAGTAGGGGTAGTAGCTAAAAAATATCTCTTATTAAATCCAGTATACTACATTTTTTAGATAAAAGAATGCTTACAGATATCACCACATCCCTTACGAATGAAAAATTTAATAATATTTAACAGAAATTTTTGAAAAAGAATCTGTAGGTGTTCTCACTATTGTAGTGTTATGCAAAATGTTAAATACCAAAGGAGCTTTTCGTTAGAGCCCTTCATTAAGAGCTAATGCTTAAATAATAGTAACAAAGTAAAATATAAAAAACATAAGGGTGAGTATGAGACTTGCATCTTGCAAGTGATAAACAATACTAAGAAGAGTTCCCTTGTTCAAAACCCGATGGATTCCACCGCCGAATAAAGAAGTGCCCTCCGCTTTAGCTCTGCTGTGAAACTGACTGAGCACGCTTCTCCTTGCACCTTCTTTTCTCGCCTGGCTATGATTTATAAAGCTGCCAGCGACTGGCACATGTGAGTTTGCGCACGCAAATCCTTCGCCGCTCGTAGAAACTTTGCATACTCAATTTAAAACAACTCAATATAAAAATATTGACAATTAGTGGTAACACAATATAAAATATTTACAATTAGTGGGTATCACAAATCTTCTAGTTTTTCTATTGTGGGATCATCAGAAGACTTCTCGATTTTCATTCCTATAATATAAAAAACTTATATTACCTTGATTCTTTGACAATTGACTTTAACTCTTCAATAATTATTCCATCATACTGCCAATAAAGGTGCCATGATCATGATGGTTACGGATCGAACACCTTTAATGGTCACGACGCCAATCATTGATCACAACACTTCCAACCACAAACTAACTAATACACTCACAATTACGTGGTCATATTTTTCTAACTGTGTTCGAACTCTAAATTAACCCCTGTAGGGGTACTAGCCCCTTTTACTCTCAGTGTCGCACCAGCGCATAGTAGTTTCTTCAGGTGTCATCAGTTGATCAATCACTGTCATATTCTATTTGTTTAATTACAGAGATGTAAACGACGTCGATTTGTGGCCTGGTATTTTGATGGAAACGCCAAACGAAAACGCTGTGGTCGGACCTACAGCCGCATGCGTCATCGGCATGCAATTCCATAAACTGAAATTTGGAGACAGGTTTTACTTTGAACATAGCAACGTAGGAGTGAGATTTACTAGCCGTAAGTTATTTTCAAAATATCGAAATGTATTCGATGATATCATAAATATAGGGTTTGTTCTGATATCGTAACAATTTTTCTGATTCTAGGACAAATGGAAGAATTAAGCAAAACCAGTCTTTCACAGATCATATGCTTAAATACCGATGTTCCAGACATACCGAGGAATGCCATGCTCTTTAACAGCAGAAAGTAAGAGAAGGACATTTTTTATAGTTAATTTTTGACTATTGTATTTGATAACTTAATATACTTATATAAAGTAATATTTGTATGATGGCAGTAAAATGAGACATATTTTGAATGAAAAGCATTCGAAAATCAAGTATTTTTATAGCAGTCTGAGGATTTAAGGGTCCTTACTCTGGACGCTGCTGTTCGTTTCGAACCTTCGTTGTGATGTCATTTTGACGCCAGCTTACGAACATTATCAACACCTCCTATATACGGATACGAGATCCGTTATAGGAGGTGTTGACATTAGGCAAGCAAATGATCAAGCTGACGTCAAAGTGACGTCACAACGAAGGTTCGGCCCGACTCGCAACGTCCAGAGTAAGCCCCTAAAAGTAACTCTCTAAAGTAATAACTCGAATTCCATTAATTCGAATTTTTATCGAAACATCAGCTCATACAAACTCTATTCAACTTTACAAATTATCAATTATAGAAAGTCCTATTCCAATAATTGGAATTTTTTCATAGAAAAATTTTCCACATTTTTTTCTATCCTGAATAGAATTTGTAAATTATCTGTAGCAAACAGTGAAATTGAGGAAAAGTTGATTAATTTCATGAAATGAAATAATGGTGTTTAATGACAAAGTAAGAAAAAGGTTTCGACTCTCGTAAAAAATAAACAAAAAAGAAAATGATCTTCTTTTAAAATTTTTTTTTTATTTACCAGAATGAAAATGGGCTGTGATTAGAGAACACTTTTTAAAAATTCTAACGTAAACAATATGTTATTTGTCAATATTAAAATGTTTGATATAATGCTTGTTGAGGACATAGTACTTCTTGAAGTTTACAATCTTCATTATAATACTCTATTTTCGATTCATTAATAAACAAAAGGTTCTGTTTCTTTCAGAATAAATTTTTTAATAATGTCTAAACTTTGAAAATGTTATTTAGTTTTACCATTTCAAGTATTATACTTTTAAAATAATGTAGAAATTATATGCCAAATTAAGAAAAAGGAAATTCGTTTATAGTTCTTGAGATATGCATATAATATAGAAGCCAAATTTTTATATTAAGTATAATAAAGAGATATGTCCAGCCTTTCATCCCTTCAGTGGGTAGAGAAATTGAGGACCAAGCATGCTTGGGAACTAAACACTGGGGTTTCCGCGTA
>CM063506.1:106554213-106566713 GCA_032207245.1 Pardosa pseudoannulata
TAACAACTAGATACAGAAAATCACGCGATTAAAATCGTTTCAATTACAATTCAGGTAAGTAGAAAAATTTGCATATTTCGCCGAGAATAACAATTGTACAAATTTGGTATATTCCCACTTTTTAGAGTTAAACTAGTTAGTGCAAATATACATTTTAATTTCCTTAATTATTTTCTCCCGTAATTTAATTTGGAATCTAATATATTAAATCTTATATTTTAGAATTACGTTCGGGAAATTAAAAAAAGGATAACTTTTGTTTAAGCTTTTTGGCAGCTTTACATTCTAGCTACTACTAGTACTAGCGGGGCTATTTCAGTCAACAAAATCCGTAGTTAAAGTATATTGGTAAAACATTTAGAAAGAAAACTAAGTAATCAGATAGAAGAAAAGTTGTAGTAAAAAATGCAATTAAAAAACATAGATTTTTCTTAATACTCAATGTGCACAGCTTTTGCTTTCTATTTATTTTGTACTACTTTCTGCTTTAGAAGTAAGTAAAATAAAACTTTCATCTATAAACAAATTTATTCAAATTTATTTTTTAATTTTAATTTGATTGTCGTTTAAAAAGAAGTGTAGGATGTCCTACCTTTTTAACTGTTTCAAAAATTGACCTAGTGTTTAATCTAATATAACTCTTATAAAATTTTTACTGGGTAGCAAGTTTCTTTCTGTTTTGATTATGTAATATTCAAAAATGTTTTAAATTTAATAATTTTTTTAAATCATTAGCGTTTCAATGATAGGTTTTAATTACAGTTATATGACATTGCAAAACTTTGCACATCTAATCGTAGGAATAAACGATTTTTTTTAGTTAGTTATACAAAAATAAATATGTATCTTAAATGATGACCTATTAAATCAGTATTATATTTTTAACAAAAACATTTTTTGAAATCTAAACATATAATTAATAAAATTAAGCGAAGCAAAATTTTGTATCACTGCAATGGCACAACAATTCGTCAGTTTGAACATACATTATATTGCTTTAAGATCAGCGTAAGTAATTGTGTGTAATCATAGACGTAACTTGGCAGTTTCAACTGGGAGGGGGGAAGAAAAGTTTTCAATAATGAATATTCGATAATCCTAATACGGTAATATTTAACCCTTTTTTAACTATTATTTTTGTTATTGTTTATTTAGTTACAATGGCAAAATCTTAACAAACGTGCAAAATCGTTGCAAATCACAGAACACAGAAGAGGTTCTTTTCATTTATTCTACCGACAAAATTTTCTGTGTTCTTTAAGCTTGCAAACATATCTATCGCCATAGAAGGGAGGTAAGATTAAACGGTAAATACCCAATAAATCAACTAAGTAAAAATAAAATTCAACGGAGTAAAATTAAACTGGTTTTATCCATTTTAAACACAAATTGATTTTTTCCAAAGATATAGACATAATTTATTTTCTTGAAAGCATAATACTACATATTTATGTCAAATAATTTGTTTTCATTTCTCTCGTCTTCAATCAAACACACGTTATGATTAAAATGTAAGCACTATTTTACTTTTCAAATGCGTTTAAATATCGGTGAGTCGTTCACAAATGTAACAATAATATTTAGATTTCAGTATATTTTGAAGTTTTTGCATATTATAAAACTACAAATTCGAGTACCTATACTTCCTTTAAAAATTCGCAGAACCATGATAGCTGTAATTAGAATACATTTTAAGCATACTAATAAAAAGAAAATTTCAAAATTCATTAAAAGGTCGAATCAAAAATTTAATATACCCTAAAAATCTAATCAAAAATTTAATAACCCTAAAAATCTAGAGGGGCAAAACTACAAGTTCGAGTACCAATACTTCGTTTAAAAAATTCGCAGGAAAGGATGATAACCGTAATTAAATACATCTTAAGCATACTAAAAAAACTAATTTCAAGATTCATTAAAACGTCGAGTCAAAAATTTCATTTATGAATTAAACCCTAAATTTCTGAGGGGCAAAACTACAAGTTTGCCCCTCCTCTAAAAATTCTGGGGGGCAGCCCCCCCTTGCCCCCCTCCAAAGTACGCCCATGTGTGTAATCGTTAAAATAAATTCGAAATGTTATGCCCAATCAGATAACTGAAATAAGTAACAGTCATAGAAATTTTGATTCTTTAAAGGTTTCTGTTAAATTAAAAATATTTGATGCCACACAATTTAAGTAAAATTCGAAGTTGATCCTAAGTAAAAACATTATTTCTATAAATAAATAAGTTAAGATATAGACTCTTAAAATTTGGTTCGTTTTGTAGCAGCTAAAGGGCACCAGATCTCTCAAGAACCTGAAGCATCTTTTTTATAAACTGTATTTATTTCCTTTTCCTATTCATAGGTAAGTATGGAAACTGAACGATCTCCGTTTGTAGATATAAGTAAGAACATAGAATCTAAACATTTGCTAAACAGTTCTGTTTCGCCTAGCAACTCTTCCTTGAGAAGAACTTTAAATATACTAAGATATAATTGGTGTGTTGGGAGTTACGGCGAACTACAAACTGGAGTGCCATACGGACACTTCGTAGAAAAAGCCTTCTATTCATGCACGTTTCAGCTAGAGAAAACGGAAAAAGATCTTAACTTAAGCCTAGGGATATGCGGCAGCTTGGTAGAAAATTCCTGCGTACAAGTTTTTATCAAGATAACAAGTAATACTTCTCCAGATTCTGAGGGCTTCGGGAATGATCATCCTTTGAACTCGGCAATGAAACGCGCTGTCCAAGTTACAAAAGGAAAGTTCACTTTAAAGTTTCCATCTCAAGCTTTAGCAGCTAGAATAGCTTGGCAAAAAGTTCCTTTATATGTTCTATACTACTGTGTAACGCGATTCAAAGAAAAACCTTTTCCGTTTTTGACTGGAAGTATTGGAAAGAAGTCTGCCATTGAAGTGTCTAGAGGCATTTCATTTGAGAAAAACAGCACTCTCTTTTCCGATTTCCGTATTATAACTCGGAAAAGGATATTTCCAGCTCATAAGTGCATTTTAGAAGTTCGATCGAGGTATTTTTTTGAATATTTCCATCGTCATGGACATCTGACGGAAATGGAAGTGGATGCATTACCTGGTATTGTGTGGTACGTTCTTTGTTACGTGTATTCTGGACAAATGGATATATTGGATATAAATAGTATGATTCTAATTTATCAATTGGCGGATAAGTGGAAAATTCTTGCGCTGATGGACAGTTGCTCATATTACTTGAGAGGTAATATGAACCTTAAAGATATGAATAAAGCAAAAGAATTAGGATTGGATATTGAATGCTTCGGATTGTCGGAAGTAACAAAGCGACTCCAAAATCTAAAACTTTGTGAAGAAACGGAATGAAAGTGATCTTCAGATACTACTAAAGCATTAAGTCCTCTTACGTAAATCCTTAAAAATGAAATTAAATACTGCAATGTTGCAATTAAATGCAAGTAGGGAATGGATAGAATAAGGAAATTAGTAAGCTCACCGTAGAAAAGCAATAAAAATACTTGTCAGAGTTATGATTTACCTCTAGTTTACGCGAGGTAAAATAAAGCATTGCTGCATTAAATCGACTTTTCTTGTGAAAGGGGAAACTATTACTTGGATATCTCCTATAGTGAGAACTATCTTCAACTATGTTTATCAGAAAAGAATCATAAATCGGCATTTGTCAGTCACTCTGATACAAATTTTATTTAAATTAACCCAATGTACTTGCTTGTGATCGTATAAAATACATACTGTTAAATATGTACGAGCTGTGAAATAAAGACGACTATGTTTTTATGGCATGAATTAAGGTAATCTGTTTTACTGTTTGGGATCACATCCTTACTTCCCAGTATTTTTACATCTTTTGTAATTTATATAGGTATTAAGTAGTCTTTGTTATAAATATATCGGGATACTGTGCATTGTTTGATCCCTTCTTAAAATTTTGAGAATCTCTAGATCAGGGTTTCTCAAAGTTTATATCACGGAACCCTAGGGTTCCACAACGACCTCCTCGGGGCATTCCTCGAGAAATTTTTAAACACTGTCGAATTTTAAAGAAAATCTATAAATACTTCTGCAGTTTTCCCTAATCACTTACATTTGATTAATAATAGTAACTAATATGCCAGAAACAACGATAGGGAACAAAAAATGCAACGTAACCGCAAAATGCAATTCAAACCACACGTGATAGTACAACACAAGAAGGGAGCAAATGTTCATCAATGTATTACGTTATTGGTATCATTTCCTGAAAAACACGTCATTTTTTTGTAAGTATTATCTACATTTTTATATTGTGTATATTGTTTAGTTTTTATGTTTATAACTAATCAGTGATAAATAATTTACCTCATATTTTCTCTTTAATATTTATTCAGAGGTTCCATGAGGAAAATAAGTTTCAGAGCTATTGCTTTACATCCTGAAAAGTAATACTTTTTAAAGATATAGAGGCTGAATAAAAGATACACGAGCTGTAAATATTGGATTCTTCTTAGTAAAGGAACAGTTATAGCTCTCCTTTAAAATGAACTCTACTGCCTAGTTAATTGTAGAAACTTTAGAATCTAACTTAAATTTTTTAACTCTTAAAGAATTAGTCTATTATTGACAGATTAAATAGAACTATTTTACTTACACAACACTTTACATGCAATCTTAGAAAGGAACATTGTTGAAAGGATTATTTAGAACTGAATTATTTTATTAACACATTGTGTGCGGTACATTTCGCATAGGAACTGTACCGAGAGCGGGCGTTATGTGTGTAAATTTAGTTATTCAGTTAAATCTCAATAGATCGAAAATTATTTAATTTTTTAACCAACTTTTTGTATTTTACATTGAAATATATAAACAAATATATATACACAGAAATATATAAATATCAACTATAAGATTTTTGTAAACAAGAAATATATTTTAGTGGATAAATTTATAGTATCGTAAATATGAAAAATCAAATAGAAATACATACAGTATATAGTTTTAATTTTTTCGAACTATGTTATATATATAAAAATTTTTACATTATAAAAAAATGAAAAGAGCAATCATAAAACTAATGATTTTCAGCGTGGTTACGTTCAAAGCATTTTCCTCTATGAAGAGATACACGGCAAAACCGTGTAACTCTACGTACTACGTACACACGGCAAAACCGTGTACCACGGCAAAACCGTAGTACGTGACCCGCGATCAAGTATCAATCGTCAGAAAACGTACTAGTACGTGTCCAGCATACAATGTGTTAATATAGCAGTATTATTATTAATTTAAAGATTTTAACGTTAGATCTAAACTTTTTCACTTTACTAAAGAGTAGTATAGAGAAAGTGAGAGGGAACAATATGAAAAACCAGTAACTATTTTTGGAAGAGTCAATTTCAGTAATCATCAGCTATTGTTAAAAAAAACACATCTGTGAATATGAGTGGCTTGAAACTCTACAATTATAGTCAGTGCAAGTACACTGTATTTTCTAATTAATGTGGACATAGTGTTTATTAATGGTAGTTAGAGCACGTGTAATAGGTACGTGGTCACAATATTTCAAACGATACCTTGTAGGTCTCAGGCCAATATTGGTAGTCTGCTTAATCCTGATTCTAAATTACTCCGAGACACTTTATTTGCTTTGCCTTTAGGAAGAAATATTGGGCGTCTTCATAGAACTCCCATAATAAAATGACTATCAAATATCTGCGGCTTGGTAGTGAAAACCGTGTTTATTAAAGGTAGTTAGGGTACGTATAATAGGTACGTGGTCTCAATGTCCTAAACGATACCTTTGGAGGTCTCAGGCCAAGATTAGGAGTCTGCTTAATTCTGCTTCTAAATTATGATGAGACACTTTATTTGCTTTGCCTTTAAGAAGAAATATTGGGCGTCTTTATAGTACTCCCTTAATAAAATGACCAACAAATATCTGCGGCTTGGTAGTAGAAACAGTGTTTATTAATGGTAGTTTGGGCACGTATAATAGGTACGTGGACGCAATGTCCTTCAAGTTCCCAAACGATACCTTTGGATATCTCAGGCCAAGACTGGGAGTCTGCTTAATCCTGCTTCTAAATTACGATGAGACACTTTATTTGCTTTGCCTTTAGGGAGAAATATTGGGCGTCTTCATAGAACTCCCATAATAAAATGACCAACAAATATCTGTGGCTTGGTAGTGCAAACGCTATAAGAGCAACCTACTCCACATTGGAAATAATAATGGTAATCGTATTCCATTCGATATTTTACAAGGGAAAAAATTAAATTTAGGAGTTATAGATGATATACAACAAAATACTGAATTGAAATACTCAGGTTTTTAAGTTTACTAAAATTGAAAATTTTGTACCGTGTTCGATTTTTACTTTGACCCTGTTTTTTTCATATCAGTCTAAATATGAGCTATTTTAAATCAGTAATGCACGAGTAATTTTAGCCAAATTTACATTGCTGAAGTTATTATATATCTCCCAGAGTATAACAGGTATGGAATTTAAACAACTTGCCCTACTTAGTGAGCGTTGTCATTTGACACATTATAAACATAGACAAATATACGAAACACGGCTGAGGAGATATTATTCGTTTAGCACTACCCGGAAAGCACGCGTATCTCAAGGAATCTTACGAACGAGAGTAGCATTACCAACCTTGGGGCCTCGTAATTTAGAAGAATCCCATAGGCTTGTCCCACCATCTACAAAGGAATCATTTGAACTTGGAGAACAAATCTATTTTGCGTGTTCCAGCCGCCATAAATAAGCAAGGCAGATCTTTGGCCGGCTCGAGCCTCGATCTCACAACCCACTGGTTATGAGATCGAAGCCTTTGCCAATTGAGCTACCCTGGCTTACATTTAAGAATTAGATTTATTCATCATTATATGCTTAGCAGAAATGACTTAAGCATTAAAGGATTAAAAAAGGACGCCTTGAATAATGCGGTAAATATTGTGTAAAGCTTTAAGTTGTTTGTGTAAAAATGTTTATTAATAGTTTTATTTGTTAACTAAATAAACGTGCAAAAATTTTCACTTTTCAAATCTCCAATTGAACAGAAAAACTCAGTATGCGAGTTTTACTTTGACACGCTATATAATCTGAGACATTCACTTCCGCTGAATTGGTAAATTCTTTGAGCCTCTGTTATTTCTGAATCATTTTTTTTTAATTGAGGATAGCAATGAATATCAAAAAGGACGACTTGAATAATGCGAGAAATATTGTGTAAAGCTTTAAGTTGTTTGTGTAAAAATGTTTATTAATAGTTTTATTTGTTACTTAACGAAATAAACGCGCCAAAAATTTCACTTTTCAAATTGAACAGAAAAACTTAAATGTGCGTGTTTCACTTTGAAATACTATATAATCTGAGACATTCACTTCCGCCGAATTGGTAAATTCTTTGAGCCTCGGTTATTCCTGAATCTTTTTTTTTAATTTAGGATAGCAATGAATATTAAAAAGGACGACTTGAATAATGCGATAAATATTGTGTAAAGCTTTAAGTTGTTTGTGTAAAAATGTTCATTAATAGTTTTGTTATTTAACTAAATAAACGTGCACAAATTTTCACTTTAGAAATCTCTAATTGAACGGAAAAAAACTCAGTGTGCGAGTTTTACTTTGACATACTATATAATCTGAGACATTCATTTCGGCCGAAGGTTAAGTTCTTTAAACCTCTGTTATTTCTGAATCAATATTTTTATAAATTTAGGATAGCAATGAACTCCTATAAAAATTCTATTCCATGATAATTATGTTGACCTCCTATTTTTACTTTTTAATTACAATAAATGTTAACTGGGAAAATTCTCGAATATTGATAGCTGAAAACTTAATTGTAAAGCACTTAAGATAGATTAAAAGAAAAGCAAAAGGCAGAATTTGTCATACTTAGCGGCGGGTTATCGACTAGATATTTAGACCAGGGAAGGGTTAAATGAAAATGATGCCTCGGAACTGCTTTGTTTACTCTGGAATGAGGCGGCGGTAAAACTACATCACAGTGACACCATTTTAGCAAAATAATGCCGAAACATTAATTGTGTCAATAGGCTAAATTTTTCAGCGTATTGAGCCTGTGGTGCCATACCTTCAAGAACAACCTATGAGGCCTTAAAAGGTAGTTTTTATATAGGTTTCCAAAGTTTGTTAAAGCATGGCATCAGGTCGTGTTATTTTTTGGCGATTTAATCACAGATATATATCATTTGAAAACAAGCAATATATCTTTTTTATACTTGAGTTACTACGAAAACTTGTAAAGGTATTTCACATGATAATTTAAATATTTTATTAAATGTGACATAAAATTTTAAGCTTTCTTTTTCATAGTATTTAGATATTCGAAATATTAAAGAAGTAATCATTTTCAATATTTATATAAAGACAATCATTCTGTCTAAAAATAGAGTATTAATTTTGAAATACATGACTAGATAAATTAATCTATTTTGGAACTGAGAATTTTCATAAAATGGCTCATAACAGAATGATTCACATTTCTGTTTTGAATCATAGAAAATGTTTAAAAAAGAAAAACACCGTAATTCGTAAAAAATAAAATAACACCGATTATGAAATTTGCTAATAGTAATATGGTATTCCACAAAGATAAACGAAATCAAATTTGTAAGCTGACAGGACAGAGAAATTGTCATTTCAACTAAAATGTTTGACTATTGTTGATATTTTTAATCTATACAGTAAGTAGATTTGTTCTATATAACTGAAATTGCAGTTAATGTATAACATATGAGACAAAAAATACATTTGAACTAGCTTAATTTCAGACAGTATTTTTTTTAAAGTATCGATATTAGACATGGTTTCACAATACTTTCGTATGGTTAATTGGTTACTCTACAATACAGATTTAAACGAATCCGCATTGAGCGAAACAGCATTTCTATAGGAAAATAAATATTGTGGCTAAGCTATATTTGTGAGGGTGGGGTTCAATGAAAACATCTTTTCAGTGCAAAATATAGTTTAATTACATAAAATCTTAGCTTGAGCACAAAACAATTGAGGAAAAAAAAAAGTTAAACAGACAAAATATACATAATTAAAATAGTTAACACAATTAGAACCTGAGGTCAAAGTTTGCAGTCTGAAGTCCGTATATGACTTTTTTTTAATCTTCTCTTACGTGTTTGTTTTTGTACAGGTGGCAGCACGGTGCTTTGGCGAAGTACATTTGTTACAATATTTGTTTCTATCAATTTTTTTTTAAAACAAAAATATTTATCTAAAACTAACCAGAATTAATATAATGGTAAAAAGATAAGATGATGGGACTGTAATACTAGACTCAATACTCGGGTTGGTGTTACATGAGCACCTTTTTTTTTTTTTTTTTTTTTTTTTTTTTTTTTTTTTTTTTTTTTCTTTTTTTTTTTTTTTTACGGCGGCCGAAGATTGACACATCGAGAGAGGGCGGACAAGTCCTGTCACAAGGAGGGGGCGAGGGACCACCCGCGCCAGCTGCGGAGAACATTTTTTCCATGGAGGCGAAAGCTTGACCAAGAGGGGGGGGATTCCACCCCGGCCCTCGCGAACAGGAGCGGGGGGGGGAAGCCCGCTCGGAACGACGGAGAACGGACATTCTTCTGGAAAGAGCTGAGACCGAGAGAGGTGCTTTCCGCTCGGTATAATTTGTTTTTTTTTCCTCTGTCTTATTTCAGCCATGTTTATGAGTAAGATGTTAAGTGTAAATGTTTTAACAGAATTTATAATAAATATATAGTCAAGGATTTTGTCGCTGCAATACTTAATTGTATATGTTTTCATCGAATCCACGATACCTGCTCCAGTAACAATAGGCGAGCAGGTACAGAAACGAGGCGTGCGGTCATCGGAAAGGACAGCCGTGGACGAGCGAGACCCCTTCCTTTTTTACAGGGACACTTATTGTTAAATGTTTACAAAATGAAAAAGGAAGAGCATTTCTTAACCAAATTGTTTTGCATGAATTTTTTCTTATTTTGTACATCATACAGTAATATAGGATATCATTTTCTAATTTTCGTCTTAATTCAAGGATTATTTTTTTCATTCGAATGATTTTTTTCAATCAGTTCAAAAGCTATTCAAAAGGCATTGAATAATATTTCAAAATTATTTAATGTGAAGTTTTGTGTGTTTCAAGTTTTCAACAATTATTTTCCCTTTCTTTTCCATAAGGGCATTCATCTATGTCGAGGAGAGATTAGTCATAAGAGGCTCAGAGTTCATCTGAATACACTCTATGGCATTTGCAGTATCTAAAGAATCCTAGCCTAAATCATGTTCAAGTTCACAGCGTTTACAGAGATCCATTGCTTGTATACGTAAGATGAAAGCCGGAGTGAATAACATTAAAGTAATATTTTATTTCTAAAACTTTACAAACCATATAAAACAAGGGTAGGCAACGCGGCGCCCGGGGCGCCATGGCTGGACTAATGTCAATATATGATAGCCAGACGATTTACTTACTCTTGTCAAATGGCGATATACAGCAAGTAGTCTTGAGTTTAGGATTGTGCATAGATTAGCTTTGCTAACCTTGAGCGTTTCTAATAACACACACGTATTTTTGTTAGTGTGTGATCGTATTTCGAATAGATCACGCGTAGACCCTGCATTTAAAACTAAGTAATCCGAAATAATTCTTTTCTTTTAAAATTCATGGATAAATGTAAAAGAAAAAGATTTTTAACGATGAATGGGAACATCTATATTGTTTCGTTTATCACAAAGGGAAGTGTATTTGTTTGTTGTGTAATAATAGTGTTGCGATTCAAAAAAGTAATATTGAACGACATTTTAAGACCATTCATACCAATTTTAATAGTGACTATCCAAAGAACTCTGAAATTAGAGAAAAAAAAATTATTTCTTTAAAATCTTCAATAACTAACCAGCAATTTTTTACTAAACCACTGCAACAACATAAAGCAGCAACGATTGCGTTATAAAATCGCATTTGCTAGCTAAGAATGAAAAACCATTTACAGATGGAGAATTAGTGAAAGAAGCCATGTTAGAGCTGCTGATTCACTTTTTAAAGAATTTAAAAATAAAAAAGAAATAGTTTCAGCTATAAACTCGTTGCAATCCCCAATTATAAGAAATGAGCTGAAAATATGGACACCCAAGTTTCACACTGATTTATATGTATCATTATGTATGTCACCAACAAAATAAAGTTATAAAAAATCTGTTTTTTTTATGCTTTTATACCTGTTGATTATCTGTAAAATGCCCTCGAGTGATTTTCAAATTTAGTATTAAGGACAAACAGGTTGCCAAACCATATAAAATTTAATCAAAGTACCAGTTTAAATCGTTAACGGGTTAACCAGTTTAATCGTTTTCGGGGTGAACAATGAAGAAAAATTTGGTTTGATTCGCAGCATTGCAATCTGTTTTTTGCACTACTTAGGGATTACTCTGGGGGAAGCAGCAATAAGGGCCGTTCTCACCAAAGTCGTTTAACGGCTAACCACGATTAATCTCTGTTTAAACGGAGAATTACGTTCTACCATTGAATGGCGCCATGGGTTAATCGCGGTTAGCCGTTAAACAACTTTGGTGAGACCAGCCCTAAGTTCAGTATTCCTGTATTCTTAAAGGAATTTCATCTGGGAAAATGAGATCTGTAAAAAGGGGATATTTGGATTGGAGCACTGCGGTCAACTGTTTTACTACACAAGTGCTGATGAGACCGGGATCTCCTAATTAAGGGGGCAAAAGATTTTCAAACTGACAGAGTTCTAACAAAAAATCGAAATATTATTTATCTTAATAATGTAAAGTTATACATGCATTTTATAATATAGTTAAACCTTTGCACTCCGTTGTCGCAAGCCGAACAATGGCCGAATGGTGAGGGTGTTAGCCTACGATACCGGAGTTAGTGGGTTCGAATCCCACTGTGGCATGGATGTTCGTATCCGTTCGGAATCGGCTTTAAGCAGTAGGTCCCGGTCTCATTAGCCCTCGTGTTGCAAAAAGTAGACCGTAGCACTCCAAACCAAACCAAACCAACAAGTTAGAATTTCTTTTGCGACAAAGGAGGTAGAGAGCAAAATTAGCTGGAATGCAAAGGGGTAAGTTTTTCAATCTAATGATTATTCCATTTAATTAAAACCTATTCTTATTATACTTTCTAGTTTTAAAACTTAAAAAATACTTTTTGGTGTCTGACATTTTTGTTCCCTATTTATGATTGTCAAATGTTTCAAGTGTATTCTGCTTTTGTTAATATCCCTCTACATTTTAGACAATGTCAGTTGGAGTGTTTGTTATGAAATTAGGTATGCTTTTTAAAAATGTTCTGCATTTTACAGATTTACAGAGTAAGAAATACCGTAAAACAATGGAAAAACATGCAAAAGTATTTAAAAAAAGTGAAATCAAATAGCTACTGGAGAATTTTCAATAACTGTTCAATAATATGTAACCAATATTCGTGTATTACATCTGTTGTAAACAGGCAACGTTAATATCTTATTGTCATATC
>CM063506.1:106571713-106576713 GCA_032207245.1 Pardosa pseudoannulata
TTAATATGTCAAGATCTATTAACGTTGCTTACCAACGTACTGTAGTAATACAGTAGTATAACAACTGAATATTGTTATAATACACTTATAATAGAAATATATAAATATGCCAATGACTTGAACTGTACTGTGACGAATTTAGAGAGTTATGCACGAAAAAAATTTTTTGTTTAAAAGTAATACATTAAGTATACAGCAGCAAAGCACGGGCACACTTGGTAGTATATAATAAATTTTGTTCCATTTTTTAAATTATGCTGCCTAAAAATTATTCGTTTTAAACTTTACTCGCTTTGAATTTTGCTAATCCTAACTCATCACGAATCCAATATGGATGAATCTAACCCTTCCAGGTCTTTTGACCACCGCAAAATGTAATTGGTTCAAGGATGTGGGTTCGGGAAAATCTTTCGAAGTTTGCCGAAGTTCAACAGCGATACTCGGAAAGCGATGTCAAATACCGAGGAGTACAGTTAAACCCCAAAAAGTGAGCGAGCTGGATCAGCGATCAGTGATGGGGTAGTTCAATTGATTGAATGAAAGAGATTTTTGAGATTGAAGATCCTGATTACAAGTCATTCCGGTTCACTGCTAAAAGACTGTTTCAATCATAAAACAAGAAAAAGATCTAAATAAACATGCTTCGTCTCCAACTATTGGAACGTCCGCATGGGGAACCATTTCCTCATTTATATTTAATAAATATTGTTACATTTTAAAATTATGCTGACCGAAAGTTGTTAGTTTTAAACGTTACTCGCTTTGAATTTTGCTAACCCTAACTCAACAAGAATCCAATATGGATGCCTCTATCCATTCCAGGTTCAACCGCTTCATAAATTCGAGAACAAACGGACAGATAACTTATTCTATTATTATATAGGGGATTTTACGTGATTGCCGTTTTCCTTTAGAGAGTGAGATTGATGAGATTATAAAAGCATAATTTGAAGCTATTCCAAGAAAGAAATGGCTCGAGACTTTTTAAATTTCTAAATTTTACTTTCTAAAGTGTATTCATGTTAAAGGCAATTATTTTGAACATGCTTTGAATTTAGTATGTTTAACTTATACCATTTAGCTGAGTCTCAAAAATTTTTGAGTGACTCTCGTATAACATCAAAATCTTTATACAAAGAGTGTTTTTTCCTTTTTTTAAGAAGTACTATTTTGAAATTAGTCATTTGTAGCGCTTTAGATGATATTGAAATGGAAGGGGGCACGAAATGAAACATTAGTGTCGCGATGATTTAACTGAAAGATATAAATTAAAAAAAAAAAAACTTAGTCGTAACATTTTTCTAATACCCAAGGCCACATACTTAACGTATTGTTGACCGGCAATTTTACTGAAAATTTATCTTATGTCACCGGCTATTATTTCACCACAATTTGATTTATTTTACCACAATTTGATTCATAATCCCTCGGACAATCAGATAAAGCATCCACGTTTAATTCATTGAAGGATTCTTCATTACTTTCCGTCATCGTTTTTTTTAAATTTTTTCTAATTATTAAATATTTTTTACAACAAAAGATTTGGTCTTATAAGCGAGAGACGCAGCTTGTGTTATACTGACCAACAATTGCACTGTATGGTCGCCAACTGAGAAAACAACAGCGATGCGAAAAAAAAACAACGCATCAGGAGTTTACTCGTAGCCGGTCAGCAACGTTTGGCCATAAAAACACGAGTTAACTCGAGACCGATCAACAATGTGTTAAGAGAATCGACTTTTTCTGATTTAACAATTTTTAAATTCAGTTATCTTCAGATGTTGATGATGTTTTATGGCCAGAAATACCAAATCTTGCCTCAAGATTTAATGCTACGCAGCTATTCTGGCTAAAAATTATAATAAAATGATATTTGTCTCATTAAACCATTTTTATCTGTAACTTCTGTATACTTGAAACAAATTCTGAAACAACTCCTTTCCATATACGTGTTCCATATTTAACACTACACATTGCTGGCAACAAGAAATAGTGATTTATATAAAACATTATACTTACATTAGACATCATTTCAACAATTTATTCCTCCAATACATTCATAGGTATCCAATGTGTCCAAATGTTATAATTACTGGTGTATGAAAAATAGTTGTCGATATTATATATTGTAACTATCCGTTACATGACCCTAAAGAAAGACTAGCGGAAGGTGACCTTTCGCCGCGGACAATTATGGTTAGAGGCAGGTAGAGACGGAGGTGCCTAACAATACACGTTGTGTACTGGGTCTCGGTCTTAACTGAACACTGTCCGTGTGCTGGAGCCAGCGCGTCTGAGACTTTGTGAGACTGTTGAGTGAAAAGACTCGGTGAAATGATAGTAAATAATCACAGTGCCATGTGCGCCCATTAGCGGTAGCGAAAAAGGCAATTAAGTGTTTTGGGTCGGCTGATTTAAAGACGGCTTTTCGGCCACATATGGAAACGAAACAGCTGATTCAGGCGGGAAGTAACCGCAAGATTGCATCAACCTGCTTCTGGAAGTTTCCCGAAGAATCGCGTAAGGGGAGCCGGGACCGCTATAAAAGAAGAGTAGCAGTGTCAAGACGGGGCTTTTTCTGCTTGAGGCTTCTTCTAGAGAGTTACTTTTGGAGCTGTTGTGTGGAGCTCGCTCGTATCTCCGATTTCCGGAGTTTGCTTGATTAGAGACCGCCAGCGTCTCTGTTTGCTAAGAAGTCGACCTTCGACTTGGGAATCCCATTCCCGTTATTTTACTATTTTATTTTTACTTCGTGCATAGACGTAGGTAGCCGAGAGTGACCCTTGCTCTCATTTTGGATCGTCTTGCATCCCGAGTTCTCTTCACGAACCCCAGCGTGATACGCACTCTGAGCTTCGAACCTTGGTGTGAAAGCCGACTGTACAAATCGTCAGCCCGGAGGTGATAGTGTCAGCGTTTATTACCGGCACTAATTAGCGAACAATTCCTGTGATATAGAAGCCTTAGCCACACTGTATTCAGTACCCACGAATCCTTATTGTGTGAATATCATGTCAGCACGAGATTCCAGAATATTTAGAAATCTACTAAATTTGTACATAGCTGTACATAGTTTATTCGCCTGAATAAAATATTTAGTCTAGATTAAACAGTTTTCTAGCTTGTTTCATCGACGGATTCGCCTACCATATCTCCAGTACGTTACAATATAGACAGAAAGGGTTTAATTATATTTTAAATATCACTTTATTGAGAAAAATATTTTGCCCAAATTTTTCAGTCTGTGCTCTCAATCGCAGAATAGCACTTGCCTAAAAGTTGGCCTGCTTTACCTCCCTCCATCCAACTCCCGAGAGGTATCTATACCACGGGAGAGATTTTAGCATTACTGTGACTGGTTAGTTATCTCAGAAATATGGTGAAAATCCGAAAGCGTCAAAGTGACAGTGGACTTTCAGCTGAACGAAATGAAAGGAAAATTTGATATTTCTAACTCATTGAGTTAAATACAGGGTTATCAGGAAAGAGTCGTCATATTATAGATTTTAATATTTTCCATAATTACAAACAGATAATTATAAATGATATGCCATTATAAAGAAAAAAGTTTGTTTAGTTTGCAATAGATGACAGCACAGTTGTGATTAAGATATGTTTGCAATTTTGAAAAGAACTGGAAATGGTGCCCAAACAGGAGAAGGCTTTTTGTGTCCTCTCATTTGTGAGAAATAAGTCTGAAATCACCATTCAGCGTGAATTTATAAGAAAGTACATTAGAAGTAAAGCATCAATACCTCAGTGTATTAACCCCTTCTGGTATGATTTAATAATGAAAAACTGTGCATGAAATAACCATTTAATTTTTATTTAAAAAACTTGTTTCATTTAACAATTCTTACATATTCTTAATTAAAATCCACTTTTTACATAGTGTTAAATAATATCAGAAACAGTAAAATTAAGAAAATATCAAAGCAAAACATTAATAAGGTATACAGATAATAGTCTTCAAGCTAGTGGTACTTTTCAAAACAAAGTGCAAAGGAATTCTTAATTGTTTACACCGCCAAGTAGTCTCACTTTTAATTTGATTCTTGTAACACACACGGCATTTCTTAGTAGGTTTTCTTTTATTCTGACTCATTAATTTGGCAATGACTTGTACCAAGTAAACAATATGCAATAGTGACTTGTGATTTTCACAAATGATAAAAGTGTTGCCAAATTCAGTACACTAGAAATTTTAAACTAAATTAATTATCATATTTAACAGTAACTTTAATCGCATGACGAGTGTAGCTCGTCATTGTGCGGTATGGAATGAAAAACTAATGACGAGCTAGACTCGTCATTTTACCGGAAGGGGTTAAAAGGGGATACAATCATTTTTAGGGAAACTAAACAAAAATCTAGGACAACCAATTGTTTCAACATAGTCCTACACAGCAACTCTCCTAGGTCATCTACTTTAACCCCGTGAAACTTCTTCCTTTGGGTATATGACAATGTTTTTGTGTTTATATCACCTTTGCCTATAAGTTTGCCTGAACTCTAAAAATGCTTTTGTTATGCTTTGTATCCAAATAATAGCGAAACATTGAAATGTATTGAGCAAAATATAGCATATCGCAATGGTAAGATATGGGTTGCTAAAGAAAACATATAGGACAGTTGTAAAACTAAATTTATCAGTTCTTCACTTCAATGACATATTATTTACAAATTTCTGTTTATAGAAAGTATTAAAGTCTGTTATCCAATGATTCTTTCCTGATAATTCATAAGAAACAAATAGAGGGGAATTTCAAATGGTTATCTTCTTATAATGAATATTAATATTACTATGACATACAATTATTATTATTATTATTACAATTTATTACTATTAATAATTTTAAGCATATTTACAGGACAAATATTTTTGCATTTTATGAATGACTGAAACTTTATAGATACATTTCTAAATGTCATATTATTTGAAAATTTTTGTTAAATATTTATCCTGTATGCTATAAAATAAAATTCGGTTAAATTTTTTA
>CM063506.1:106581713-106604213 GCA_032207245.1 Pardosa pseudoannulata
GGAGGCCATGAGCTGCTGGGCAATGCCACCCTGTCGAAACTCAGCCTCGTCGGTTTCGGTGAGGTTCTCGGCGGGATCAGCTGCCAAAAGTGGCACAACAAACAAGAAGCAGAGGAAAATCGCCATCTGTAAAAGAAGATATACATTTAGCAATGACAAAATTATTTGACTACAAATTAAAAATTAAATTTGAAATACACTTATTTTATTTTAATTTGAGTACTTGCTGTATGATCGTTTAGATAACAAGGTATCAAAATTCTACAAATGATGTAGATTTTAGATTCAGTTTTTAATAGCAATAGTCTGATAATGTATGTTATAAAACACGTGAAAGAGGAAATGTGGTAATTTTACTGTGCATTTCGCTTTAAGCTTTTCGCTTTCGCTTTAAAGTATTCAAGAATAGCACTTTTAATTCGAGATCATTATTTTTTCTGTATACATGAAATGGGTTACTCTAATGCACGATTGAACTGTACTGTAATACAAAATTCTTTACATTTCTTGTTCTTTACATTAAAATGTAAATAAAACTGAACGAGTGTGCCTATGAAATGTTATATTTTTTACTACGTTTTTAAAGTAAACTTTCAAAAGCAATTCGAATTGTTCTAACTTGTATATATTTTTCTGATATTTTACTTTATATTTTGCATCTTTCTAAATAACCTTTTAATTTTTATATAAAACAATTCTTATCATTTTCTCATTTGTAAATTCATAAGAGTAAGCTCAGAAATGATATATTGTTTTATAAATAACAAGAATGATGCTTTCGATTAACAAGCCGACAACAGTTAAATCCATTCTGAAAGAGATCAAGAAAGCTGATAGGAATTGGAAGCATTAATTTTATAACCTTAATCCATTATACATGACGTTCCTATTTGAGGAGGCCCCTACTTTTGTTTTTTTGGGGGGAGGACGATTTTTTTTAGTGAAAGTATATAGTATATCTGAACAAATTCCTCAAATTTTCAAGCATCTATTATTTATAATTTTGTTATTTGAACGACATTTTATGGTTTTTCAGGCTTTAAGACCTTTTCACACGCACTGAAAAAGAATCGGAATCAGTTTAGTTTTTTCCTGCTACATATTACGTGAATATCTCGCGTGATTGCGAAACATTTTCAACCGATTAAACGCCTAATCGCAAATTAACCTGAAATAAAAGAAATCGGTTAAAAATGTTCGCTCTAACAAGAAATCTGGACATTCTTCACCAGTAAAAGAAATCATGAAATAACACGTATATTTTGACATGTGATCCTTACACAGTAATTTACTTTCTCATTAGGCACATGAGCTGAAATCATGTCGAATAGTTATATCTATAAAGCGAATTCATGCAGCTGGGCACATCTCAACTTATGACAATTCTGGCTTTAGTTTCAAATGGAAGGGCAGTTTATTGTTTTTCTATTGGCTATTTTAAACCGGGAAATGAATAGGAAGGGCATTATAGTAGTTCGTGACGTTGCGACGAATTGCTCTATTATTAAACTTCACTTTACAGCATTATTTTTACATATGACAGCAAAAAAAATCTCTTACCATGAAATTCTTTATTTTATGTACAGTTAGTACCGGCTAAATGGTCACCCGCTTATAAGGGCACTCCGCTTATATGGTCAGATTTCTAAAGTCCCGTCTAACGTAATAGGGAACATGTGTTAAAGCGCACCGCTTATACAGTCATTTTCTTTTTCTTGTTACCGGTTATATGGTCAGTTTCATGTTTTCAACGAGTTTCCGTTTTTTTTTATGTCGGTGCGAAATCGGAGAGGAACTGAATTCAAACCTTTATATTCCTGCCTTTCCCCCTTTCTTGTTTGTGTACACTCATCGGAGTTTTCCACCTCTCTCAGTTCTCGCCCCCCCCTGATAACAAGTGTACATCTGTCTGTTTATTGGTTAAAGTTATCGCTCTCATACATGACTTCAGGTGTTATTTTATAATTCCGAAGCATCAGATGAGCATTTAAAAGCTATTAGGGACTTAGAAAAAAGTTGTGTTAACAACCAACGAAAGGAAGCAAACTTGTATATCTGATTATTTTTTAAATACATGGAACATGAATGTAAGTATGTATGTGTGCTGTACTTGGATTAATAAGGTAAGCTAATAAATTTCTCCCCTAAAAATATTGTATATTTTAAAGTAGTTTTTACTTTTTGAATTTTTAAAATGTTCTTAACCCCTTCCGGTATGGTTTAATAATGACAAACTGTGCATGAAATAACCATTTAATTTTTATTTAAAAAACTTGTTTCATTTTACAATTCTTACATATTCTTAATTAAAATCCACTTTTTACATAGTGTTAAATAATATCAGAAACAGTAAAATTAAGAAAATATCAAAGCAAAACATTAATAAGGTATACAGATAATAGTCTTCAAGCTAGTGGTACTTTTCAAAACAAAGTGCAAAGGAATTCTTAATTGTTTACACCGCCAAGTAGTCTCACTTTTAATTTGATTCTTGTAACACACACGGCATTTCTTAGTAGGTTTTCTTTTATTCTGACTCATTAATTTGGCAATGACTTGTACCAAGAAATTCTAAGTAAACAATATGCAATAGTGACTTGTGATTTTCCCAAGTGATAAAAGTGTTGCCAAATTCAGTACACTAGAAATTTTAAACTAAATTAATTACCATATTTAACAGTAACTTTAATCGCATGACGAGTGTAGCTCGTCATTGTGCGGTATGGAATGAAAAACTAATGACGAGCTAGACTCGTCATTTTACCGGAAGGGGTTAAAAGTATAATTATTTGTTTGTGAGTACTACATTCTGATAGGTGAATATAATCCTGTCACAATTCAATAGGGTTTTATTGTTCCGCATATATGGTCACCCCTCTTATATGGTCTGATATGGTTACTGGACCTTATATGGTTATATGGTTACTGGACCCCTGAACTGACCATATAACCGATACAGGTTGTATATTATATCTGATGATGTTTAAAATTACAATTCATACATTCATTACATTCATTATTGAGGACAGACTGTAATATTTGTTGTTGTTGTTGTAAAGTAATCCATATTAACTTTAAGATATTCATCGGAAATGATCCGGGCGTTAATGGGTTAACTGTAACGCGTGACATTATTTGTCAAAGTCTCGGATTCCTGTTACCGCCAGCTTTGTTTCCGCCCAAACTGAGCAGATACGTAAACATGTAGATTAGAATTCCCCCGAAGTCAAAAACATTCTTGAGTTGGCCGTTCGATCTGGTGCGGTCAAGGTCTGAGGGTGAAGAAGCGGCAGCATTTCTTGCACCGCTGCCCCAGATTTGCGGCGGGCAGCCATCCGGGTTGAACGTTCTGCCTTGCCCTCGAAAATTCTTTTTTCTCTGGGTCACCAGGCCGATCGGGGTTACCCGAGCGGAGATCCGCATTCGATACCTCTCCAAGAGGCGAAGAAAGGGGCCAATGATTTTTATCTGTTTTGATGTAATACTACCGATCGTTTCTTAATCGGTCTCGGTTATTCTGAAATCGAAATGGGAACTACTGAGAGCTGCTTGTAAAATAAAGGGGCTCATGTTTCTTTCGAAGCATTAGGTTGTTAAGCGGATTTGTTACTAATAACGAAAGTGGTTTAACCTGCATCATTTCTGCTGAGTACACATTGAGAAATATCTTAAATTACCGTACTCTAATATAGTAAAACAAATGAAATTTAAACGTTTAATAACATTAGTCCGTCCTCTTTAATGATGAGCTGTCATTTTAAACATTATAGGATGCCATTTAAGGAAAAGAAAAATTTAGTGATAAGATAATTATTAGCTTTCATGTTTATAGTGTCTGTCTTCCACATTCGCTTGACATTCGCCAAGTACACGATACCTCGCTCATGTACCCTAAGCGCAAGGAATAGTTTGGTTTGGTTTGGTTTGGAGTGCTACGGGCTACTTTTTTGCAACACGAGGGCTAATGAGACCGGGACCTACAGCTTAAAGCCGATTCCAAACGGCTACGAACATCCATGCCACAGTGGGATTCGAACCCACGAACTCCGGTACCGAAGGCCAGCACCTAAACTAATTGGCCATTATTCGGCGCGCAAGGAATAGAGACGGACTTTGTGAATGATGAAGAATGATGAAAATGACGTATCAAGAAGTATCAAGAAAGACGTAATTGAAGATGATAAATATCTGCTAAATAATTAGTATTAATATGACTTCATTAATGACATTCGTTTTGTACTGTATTTATGCCGTCTAACTATATACATTATTATATATTCTAAGAAGCTCTGAATTTTTAGCTTTTTTCTACATCGCTAGTCCCAGTCTACCACTACATATGTCGCCATGGTACTATAAAAGAAAGTTTTACAATAAATATAGCTATTTCTCAGGATTTGAGTTAAAGTGAAAGTAAAATCCCTTAGAAAGGAAAATCTGGAAAAATCATAAAATGTCGTTCAAATGACTAAATTTCCAAATGATGGTCTATTTGGTTATTTATAGAAAATTGTTTTTAGATTAAAATGTCAAAGTGAAAATTCGAGAAAAACAGTGAAGATCATTAAAATATTAATGTAATATCTTTTAATGAATCAAAAAATTTGTGTAAGCAAATTTTTTAAATATTCAGCATTCTTCCATTGATTGCATTCAGGTAAGTGAAAAATATGTTTCGAGTTACATAACTTTGACAATCTTGCTCATAAGTATTGAGATGTCTATTTTTATTCTGGTACATTGGTAGATATTTAGAATATTATTTCTCTTAGTTTTAAAGGATTTGTTTGGGCGAGTATTTGAGAACAAAAAGGATTATGTTTAAGATATGCTGCTTAATTTGGCTTATAGATATCCTCAAAAAAGTTCATTTAAGTGATAAAACGAATTTTTTAAATGTTTAAATAATAGCGTTATCTTTATAACTTTAAATTCAGTTGTCTGTTAGATTAACATAAAATGCTTAATATAATGGAATAGAGGGACAGTATTCTACTAATGCCTGTGATTTGGCGCAGTTTAATGTTGGCATGAAACCTGATATTATACCATGATGCATCCTACTGGTATTTGGCAAAGTTTATCAACATGAATGCATGACATCAGGGGTAAAAGAATAAAAGTGTCAGAAAGGGATTGCAACTCATGAATTTGTTTCTAATATTTAAACCTTTTTTTGTGGTATAACAATTTTAATTATAGAGAGTTTCGGCGCTTTAGTAGCACTAAAATACAATTTTATTTAGTACTTTTTCCTTCAGTGGCTTTTACAATTGTTGTAAACTGTTGATTAGGAAATATTAACTTTTTTTTTCACCATTTAGTATATAATCAAGGTTTAAAAAGACATTTATGATTTTGGAAAGGATACTAAAATAATACCATGTGATAGCACGTTTGGTTTGTAAACATAGTTTCATAGTGTACTATGAAATAACCTGTAGAAGATTTAGCAAAAGATAATTTAAAAGAAAAACGTGATAATAATAGCATCACTTGATTACCTTTAGACGATTCCATTAATATTGTTTCATAAAAGTAGCAAGTAATATAATTCAATAATTCAAAAAGAAATGAAAAATTTTTTAGCAGCAAAAATAAATAAAATATCACAAGCTAACAGAATTTCAAGGGCTGCTAAAATGATGTTTAGAAATTGGTTAATATAACTAAGATTTGACATGTCTTTCTAAGTTTGGAATCAGCCCTATTAGGCATCTAAAAATCGTACAATCAATATTTGACGAAATTATCACATACGTTGTATAAAAAAGTAAAAAAGCAATAGTAAGCAGTTTATATGATATATATTCATCCCTTATCATTTAAAAGACATGAATTAAAGTTTAATAGGCAGTAACAAGCACATTAATATTGTGTTTGATGCATACTAAAATCATATGATTTAGACCAATTAAAACTAAAAGTGATTTTTCTTGCATGTATTTATAACTTTTTACAGTGGTGAAAACTATTTTTAGATTCATCTCATTAATGAAAAATAGCAAAATTTGTACCGCAAATAACGGGTAATAAATTTAGGTGAAAAGGTAGAGAAATTAATATGTTGCTTTTCAATATAAAGAGTATCGGATGGGGCAGTGCTTTTGCAAAAATTTGTATTTTGCTGATTAAAAATACATAAATTGCTTTTCAAATAAAATGACAGTTTTTTTAATGTTATTACGTTATTACTTCGTTACCTGAAGTAAACAAACAAACAAATAATTTCCAATCAATGTGAGGAAATTTGTATGAAGTATTTTATATAACATAATAGTATAATAAAGAGTACAATTTTATATAAATTGGTATGCCAGTGCACTTTAAAGGAAAAATCACTCAAAAGAAACAGAAATTGTTCCGGTTCTAGAACAATAAAGGAGTCTGAAGCATATATAGTGAAATGTGAACTGGCTCATCATTCTCCAGACGTTGTTCTATGCTTGAGTAACAATAGAATAATAGAGTTCATTGTTTTCACCGGATTTCATTGTTAAGGAAATCTAACCTTGAAAGAGGTAGGTGTGATCAGCCGTCACCATTCATACCTTGGTACCCATTTCGAATATTTATTACGTGATTCGAATCTTTAATTCGAATAATCTTCATTCTAGTCGCTATTTAAAGAACCGAAAAAGATGAAAATAATAGTGATATAATATGAGAAACAAAGAGGACTTAAATGTTTTCATGCATTGTTCATAGTGATACCTAAAAATGGAAACAGATTATCCCGATATAACAGTTTTTAAATGCTAGTATTATTTTAATACTAGCAATAAAGAGACTATAAAATCCGTGTGGGAATGCTAACAGAAACATATGCAGATTTCTAAAATTCCAAATGCCAACACTTTTATAAAGAGAACACGACAACTGTCTCTAAAGGACTTTGCCAAAATTTACTTCAAACTCTTATTTAACCTGCCAATTAATAGCTTCTTATAGTTTAATTCAAAACATGTTTTAGTAAGTTCTGTAGGAATAGAAATGTGATTATAATATCTATTAGCAGTTGATTAATTAACTAAAAATTCTCCAGAATTGCTGCATTTGATTTTGTAGAATCTATATCTTTCCTTTCCTATACATGCTATTAATTCCTACATTTAATATTTTTGGCAATATTTTTTTGATATTTTTCCCCAAATTTCAAGGGTAAATTGTAGAGATGGCTTCAATATAAGCCATTTTGTATGTACTCGCCGAAGAAAAGAAATTGACTACTCTTCTGTATAGTAACTTTTATTATTTTGACAATTTCTGTTTCTTTCAGCAAGATTTAACTTAAGTTATTTTATAATATACTTTTGAATAATTCTCAGAAGTATTAAAGTAAAACCAGACATCAATAGGAATCATTATAGAGATTTTTTCAAATGCACGATACCGTTAATGAAATTACTAAACTGGGATTCTAACCTAATATTCTCACTAAACACATCTTTCGCACACCATTTTTCCATAAATTTAAAATAAAAGAACAATGTAATCATGACTATTAAATTATCAATCAAAATATAAACGATTCTTCAATGAGTGTAAAATATTATTAAATCACTAACAACTATGGCAGAAATAAAACTTAAACCCAATTTTCCTATACCTCTTCACTTTATCTGGAACCAATTCATCTCGATTTATTAAATTATTAATTCTACGTCATTTCTTATTCTTTATCTTGAACTTTCAGATTATCAAAATGAACTTTGCATCAAAATGTAGCCAAAAATATATCAATAGCTGCTTTGTTTCATTGTCCTTGATGCATAAGATTGATATTTTTACTAGCCTAACATATTTACAATTTTTAAGAGTCTAAAATTAAATGACAAATTCTTTTAACTGATGTTCGATGTCAAAATTTATTTTTGTTCTATTTTGTATATCCGAAATAACCGTGTTTTGCAGTCTTTCTTAAAATTTTACGAGAGTTGAAATTTATACCCAGATAAAATGCTAAGTTTGTTAATAAAATAAAAATTTTATCAGAAAGTTTTGTGCTTCAGAATAATTTTGAGAGAATAGAGTCTAAAACCCAGATGAGATGTACACTGACTAAAAGTAACACAATACAGACTACATGTTTTATTTACTCAAGTTTTAAAACCATAAATTAAAATACTTCGAATATGCAAATTAATTTAAAAAAATTATTTATATTACCAAAAGCATAGAAATGATTAAGGAAAGAATTTGCGTACCTTTAAACTATCCTGAAGCACATTTAAATACTTTAAAGAATTATTATTACTTGTATAAACGAAATTTAAGCAATTACTAAAATTACCTATGAGAAAAGCGAAAAGTAGCATATGTGTAATTTTTTTTTATACTTAAGATTAAAAAAAAATCATGTTTCAGCTTTTTTTAAAGAATTTACAATTTACAAACATGAAAATAACAGTTTGTCACAACATGTCATCTACTAAATAATCAGAATCATTTTATACGATAATTTTAATCTCTACCATAAAAATTTAGTCAATTTTGTAACAATTGTAGAATATCTGTTCCTAAATTACAGGAATTCTACCAATAACCCCACCTTCACTACAGAAAAAATTCTGATTATTAATTCTAATAATAATTTTTAATTTAAAACCATTAATAGGCATAGATAATTTAAAATTTTATTTACTAGAAATTAAAAAAAATAATGCATTTATAGAGATTTTATTTTTTCTCAAATCTTTTTCTACTAGAAGAAGGAATATTTTTAAGATTTATGTAATCGCCTAAAGCCTCTTACATTTTAATGATAGATAAATATGAGTAATTTGTTATTGTATTAAAAAAATTTGAACATCTCACAATGCATGTATGTGTAATATGCACAATATATGTGTAGTGGATGCTACGGCTTAATACAACCAGTAGTATCTACTTCGCCTGTAAAAGTGTTTTTATTGCAGGGATAGTTTGTTAAAGGTGAAAACTGAGTAACAAGAGCGTATAATTTATTAAAACAAAGTTTGAATTTAACAATACCTATTATTTCCATGTGCTTGTTATTTTTGCTTATTTTAAACCCTAGATCATAGTATCTTTAATATTAAAAATAAATAAAACAGACTTTGGTAAAAATAAAAATTTAACACTCTTCAACTTTTTAAACCGTAAATTAAAAAAATAAATTCTTAGGAAAAGTGCAAATGTTTTTCTTTTTTACTGAAGCAAATTTAGTAGTAATAATTAATGTGTAAGTGATAAGGAATGATGTATATTATCTAAAGTTAGGTTTTAAAAAATCATTACTATAATCTTCATATTACTATTATCCTCTGTTTTGCTTCTACATGAAATATCCTAAAACTGCTTTGTAAGTTCTCCACCTTACTTATATGTACTTAAGCATAAATATTGACAATTTAGTTAAATGAAATACTGGTTTTTGATAGCTGACTATCAAATCTTTGGAGCATACAAAATGTCCCAAATTTGTATTAAAGTAAAAAAAATAATAATAATTCTTACAAAATTGTTGCCGAATTATATATTAGTAACTCTAAGACTTTTCATTACGCATACATATGAACTTTGGCATTATTTCTATCTCTTTATCAAGCTAAAAAAGAAAAAGTTGAAAAGTAGTAAATATTAATTTTGAAGACAGCGTACGATATATATTATATAGTTGCATCTGCGATATGAATTTATATATTATAAATAAATAAAATGAAAAAAGTCCACACTTTCAGGCTTCACCAGAACCTTTTCTATAATACGAAGTGATGGTATGTGTTTGAAAACTTGGTTAAAAAATCTATTTAATTACAAGTAATCTTTTTCTTGCAATTAAATAGATTTTTAACTAGATTTTTTATAAAATGTTTCAGAAGATTATATTTAAATTAAAGATAAAAATTTTCTTGCTGGGTTTTTTTTCTAAACGGATTTTAAAACTCGTAAAGTAGTCATATGCTAACTTTGTTGACCTAATTAAAACAGGTACGTTGACATAGCAAAATTCTATAATAAATATAAGAAATTTTGAATTTCTTTATCGTTGAAAACACTGGTTTACTTATATATATATATATATATATATATATATATATATATATATATATATATATATATATATATATATATATATATATATATATATATATATATATATATATATATATACTTTTTTTTAATTGAAATGCTACTTTTAAAAACCTTCAATGAAATACTGTAAAATATGTAATAAATTCAAAACAATTTTCTAATGGATTTCAAACAAAATTAATGTACTTAAAATCTAATTAGTTTAATAATAGCATAAATCTGAAACGACAAAAAATTATAATTTTTACTGCATCATTTTCTGTAAATACTTCATATCAAATTATAGATGTGAACATTACCATTTTTTTATAGTTTATAGTAAACAAGGAAGTGAAGTAAAGCTTGAATTTTTCTCTAAGCGACGTTAATTTATTGTAAACTTACTAAGAAAAAATTCTCTTTATTATGCACATAAAAGCTATTTTAGAAACGTTTATGGGGCATGCTAAATGTTAATGAGTGATAAACCAAAATTTATTTTACTTCGTTTAACCTACAATCGACGTATCGATGGTATTTTTTTCTCTCTCCAAGTTTGGCCTGAAATGGTCGAATGAACAGATTGGCTGGCATCAATGAACATCAAGGTCCAACTAGCTCAGACATCCGCAAAGATGCCATCTCAGACATGTCGTATTATTTATTATTGGCCGACCTGAAACATCGCAGGTATTCAACCGTGTCGGAAGTGGGATAAAAAAGCAAAGTTCTCTGACAAAATAACTTGAACTTCCAATTTGTGGGTATGAATTCGTAGCTTCAGTAAGGCATGAATGATTGCAATGCTGTCCATTCTCAAGGAACGGATGTGATTAAGTCATAGGATGTTCTCATAATAAATTGAGCAACAGAGTTCAAATGGTATGTGGATAAAAAACTTATCAAAAGTATTTGTTCATTTTAGAGGTAACAAAGACTGCTTAAAATGTATGAAATAAGTAGTATCATTGCATATAAATTGAAAAGACTATTTTTCATCCATCCATACGATTAATTATTGTTGAATTTTACTGCATTATTATACAAAATAATAGCTTATAGTTTTACATATCAGTGATCTATTCTTATCACTCATATTTTACATCTAATAACAGTTTCAAGTTGGCCAATTTATAACATTAGTCCAAAAAGTTTTATCCCCTTTTAATTTAAAAGTAAATTAAACATTGGAAAATTATTTTGAAATTGCTGTGTCTAATTTTAAATTATTTTGAACAAATTTTATACTACAAAACATTTCGCATCATATAAAATACCATATAATGCGGTATATTAAATCAGATGATTTACTTCTATATCCTAGCTTAATTCTGAGATAGCAGCATTAAACTATTACCAAATGGATACTATGGGAAAACTTAAGATGAATAATTACATATTTATATGATATCATACTCATAAAATATAATTAACATTTTTATTGAGAATTTTAACATTAACATAAAAATAGACTTTGATTTCTAGTTATTTTAATACGATAATTTTTATCTTCCTCGGTAACAAATCTAGTTAATTATGCACATTCTTTCTTACTAGAAATGTACCCAAATGACTAACAGTTTTTCTTCTACATAACTATAAAGTTCTCATATTATGAACTACTATATCTAAGATTATATACTCACATAATTATACAAATCAGCTTTTAGAATTATGAATACAAAAGGCTTGTGAGTATAAACTTTTTAAAGCAACAATTTTGATAGCGGAGATTTTTTTCTCAATTGAATATCATATCAGTCTATATTTACTTTAACTGAAAACTGACTCAAAGATATGAAATATTTAAGCTGGAGTAGTCCAGAAAAATATTTAAAAAATTTTTTGAATATTTTAATTTTTGATGCATTTAAAATGGTAAAAATTCACACTACATTTCTAAGAGAAAATCAGTAATTTCTACAACTTTTATTATTGTAATTAAATATTAAATGTTTTGAATTGTGTTGTTTGGGGACTTTTCTTAATAAAAATAAATTCTTAAAATGTTACATCCGATTAGTCTGTTTTATACAAACACTCGAAAATGTAATTATTTATACTACAATTGAAGACAACTTTTGTTATATTTTAACAAATCAATAGAAAATATTTTATCATGAAAACACTTGACACTTGCATACTTTAAAATACTTATAAAAATGAAAGTGACATTATACTTATTTTTCAGTACGGAAAATTTCATACTAATAATATAAAAATAAATACCCGGAATATTATAAAATATCAACTGTATTACATCTTAGAAATAAAGATCGTAAACTCTTTAGAAGGGAAGACTGAATGTTTTGAAGATGAGAATGTAAATACAGATTATTGTTATTTTTTATACATACGATTAATCATATGTGTGTTTAAATATAAATTAATGCTATTATAATTATTTAATAACTATTTCCGTATGTTAGTTATTTAAAATAGTATAATGCATTGAATTTCTCCCATTTTAAATGAATAATAATGTAATCTTAAGGAAACACATTACCTTTTGAGAAAAACAAATATTCATCATAACTTACTTTTTCCAAATCACCATAATATAAAGTTTCATACGGTTTAGAATAAAATTTCCATAACAGTTTTAAAAATACTTTGAAAATTATTTAATTTTGCTATTTCGTCTAATAGATTTTGAAAGAGCATAAAAAATAGAAATAAAATTATATACAAAGTAAAACATTTGTATTAAATTACTTAAAATGTAAAAAGTTTCGTATTAAAATCTTATTTAAGAAATTTCATTGTACATCGAGCACAACTTTAACATGTATGATGAATCGGTAAAAATTTAATGTTTTCAATTGATAAAGTACTGTAGCACGTAAAAAATGAAGACTATGCAAAAAGGATCTGATATTTGGAATATAAGAATCTCAATAGGACTCGCTGTTTTTCTCTCAAATTTCTCTTTAAGAATCAACTTCATAATTATAGCATTTATTTTTGATTTTACTTTATATTGTTTAATAATTATTTGTAGTTTATTATTATATTATAAATAATTACTATAAACATCTGCACATGCCTTAACGGTGTCAAAAATAACGTTGCCTTATTTTTTGAGGGATGAACCCATGATTAGGAAAAAGAGTTCTTTTAAATGTGGATTCCAGGGATCTATTTTCATGAGTATTCAACAATACCCCGGGTACTATGTTTCCTTACAAAAATTTTTGTTCTGGTCTCAGGTTGCTACCTTTACAAGCATCACATGACTGTTTCGGAGACAAAGTATTTTACTCTAACAATATTGCATTCGTTTTTAGCGTCATTCACTAAGCCAAAGTTTCTCAAACTGTGCAGCAATTTCCAGAACTCCACAAAAAGATAGGAAGGTTTAAAATTAAAAATATTTTTATTAGGCATATCTTAAAGCATAAAATTAAACAAATTTCTAGAGATCAAAATTGGAATATAAATTTCACAGTTTTATGGTCTTTTGAGCACTTAATTTAAAACAAAAATCTAGTATAACTCATTTATCACCCATTTGACAATTGAAGAAAGTAATCGACATTATAATGGGAATTAATGCCGAAAAGATTTAAATGGGAAGTGAAATCTCCTGCAAATTTAAATTGTGAAACTACCTTGTATCGACAAAGATATTTTGACTTTACATTTAGTAAATGCAGTATATAAATGCAAGATTAAAAAATAAGTGCTCCACGTTGAATTTCCAATTTCAAAGCTGCTCTGTGGCAGAAAAGTTTGAGAAACTCTGCATTACACCGTATGCTTTGAGAAATAGTCGAAATCCATCTCAGAGTTATCCATTGTTAGTGTGATGCAGCAAAGCGAAAGGGAACTCACCTGGTTTGAAGTGTGGAGTAGACCCATGTCTGTCTTTCGTCTTCTAATGTTCACGGGTTGTGTGTGGTATCGCTTCTCTGCTCTCTCACTCTTTCAAGTTCAGTGTCAAGGCTTGTTTTGCAGTCGATGCAATCGGGACACCTTGTTTTTGAAGCGCGGAACCGGGTCGGCAAGCGAAAGGAGGTCACTATCCCGGATCGAGACTATTGCTTGCCGCCGACAGGTTGGGAAGGGAAGCCCAGCCCCCCACCCCCACCTATCTCTCTCCCACTGTGTCTATAATGTACGCAAAATCGCTTCTCTCGCTTTCCATCCGGAGTCAGGGGATTTGCTAAAGAAAGAAAATTCATCAGGGACCCAATTTTCAATTTCATTGTAGCAAGTCACTCTTCAAAAACTTTCATGCTATGTACGCCGTTTAAAATCCTCTTCGTGTTTTCGCGGTTCATGCTCATATTACGTGTACAAATCCAAGAGTGAATGACGGATTAAAAAATAATATCTTTCAATAACCCAAAAATGCCTTTTAAGAAAAACTAAAACTTTAAATTCATTTGAAATGTTTTTACGATTCGAAGAATAAATCAGAGGAAGCTAGAGATATATGCGGTAAGTACAAAGAGAAAATAATTTATTAAATACATATTTAAAACTAGAAGACTTGTTGTCAGAAATATTTACAAACAAAATTTAAATTTGTCTGACAATGTGTAGGGCCCTGATAGATGTTCGTAGTCAATCGGAACCGATTTAAAACAGTAGACCCCGATTTCATTAGCCCTCGTGTAGCAAAACAACAGACCAAAACAACCAAAATTTTAATTTTCCGTTTGTAAGGGTTGCAGCATTATCTGGGAGAACCTTTGTAAAAAGGATAACTAATTCACAAACGGGAAAAATTTGTTTTAATAAACAGCCTTCTTTATAAAAAATTGTTTGTCCTAAATGTGCTTGATTAGTGCTAATCATCGATTAAACTGCCATGAATTTTACGACTGTTAATTTTAAATTTGCTTTAGCTGACTGTTAATACCAGACAACAGTTCTCTTTATGTCATTTTGCAGTTAATTACCAATTACTAGTATATAATCATATAGTAGCTAAACATCGATTGAGGTTACAAAACTACAGAGAATTGTTACTTTATTTCTGAAGAAACGTAATAGACAAGCATTTGCTTACTATTCTATTTACTAGCATATAGCCCGTCATATGACGGGATGAGTAAAATTTTTAATTTTCCAGAATTCTAAAGTACTCTATGAGGCAGGTAAAAAAATGGTTTGTTTTTTGGCTGAGAATTATCTGGTACACGCTCAATAATTTGTTTATCTTCATACTCCTGTAAAGTCTCCCGATATAGTGAATGCAGTTTAGAATCGTATTGAATTCATTTAATCAAACCGTGTGGTTATGAATAAAAAACAAACGAACAAACTTCTTAACTTTTAAAGATATATAAATTAAACTCTAGATATTTTTAGTCCGTTATAGAGATCTCTAGACTTCTATGAAGAGAATTTTCTGTTAATACCGGTGATAAAATTTTCATTGCAACAAAAATAATCGATGATTAAATTTAAAATTATCACATATGTACCTAATCTTTTATTTAAGCCAAATATAAGAGAAAATTATTTACGTAATATCTAAGTTCAGTCTTAAAACGTATGAAAATAATGTAGACGATATTTAAGTAATTTAAAATAAGAAATGATTAAATGAGATGGTTAAAGGAATGACGTCATAATGCTAAAAAATGTTATTTTTACCTATTTATTGTGTGATAAATTGATAAATTTTATCGCTTGCTCTTAACTGGAGAAAATAGGGTTTGGAATAATGGCATTAAACGCTTGAGAAGGGGGGAAGAATGGATTTCGAACCTTTTAAAGACAACAGTGTTTTTTGCTGCGATATGAAGCATATTTATACCAATTTATTTTATAGTCGGATCGATAGTTTAGAAGAAGATAAACTTTGCTCGCTTTGAATTTTGCTAACCCTAACTTATCAATAATCCAATATGGATGCCTCTATCCATTCCAGTACCAGCCGCTTCATAAATTGGAGGACAGACAGACAGACAACTTAGGCTGTTATTTTATAGAGTTTTATTACATAAACTTTAGATTGCCCAAGGCAGTCATTTTGACTGTTTTTTAATTTCAATTAGAAAAACAATTATGAAATATAATGACACAATTTCTTAGAATTTGGTGACTTTTTCTATAACATATAAATGGGTTTATGAATAATTGTAGTTACTTCCGGCCTCCTTTATTATATAATATTAAAAATTAATTTTAAACAATTTTCTTTACATATTTGTTATTTTTTCACAATGCAGTCATTTTGACTGTTTTGGGGCAATATAGGTATACAAGAAATCTCGGGCAATCTAGTGTTAACCGTGAAGTAATTAAACCTCGACAATGCCAAGTACTGCAAAAGAAAAAAATCAGATAGCATGTTCTCCCTATGCAGAACAAAGATTATAGGCAAATGTGTTTATCTCATAACATGCTTGATGGTGCAAATCTGGGTAAATAAACGGAACTACATTAAAGGAGATATTTTTTGATGCTTTGTAAACTTGTACATCATTAAAGAAATGGAAGATAAAAACAGAAGTGTGAAAATAGCATTACAAAGCTATTATTTTGACTGGTTTGGGCCATTCTAGACAGTAAAATGAAGTTTTTCTACGTTAATGCGTCTAGATAATGTTAGAAAATAAAATTACACATTAAGGTAGTTACTATGCCCTACTTTCAATAGATAACGTGAAGAAGATAATCAGTAACATTAAATAAAATAAAATGTTTGTTGTTACAAATAAAAAATCAAAATACTTTTGTCATTAGATGACTTTTTTTCATTTATTTTTATTTTTTCTTTTGTGTTATTTAACTTTTTTACCATTCTATAACGTATTTAAACACTGTGTTATGTTGTACGTTGATTATATTTGTCTATTTTAACATACTTCTTACTATAGTTAACCCACTCTGTAAACCTACTGCAAATTAGACAGCCTATATGACTTAGATGACCCACACCCACATCCAACTGAAGAAGTTTATGGATGCATAAGCCTAATTTTAAAATCTATTTTGTATATAAGAGTAATTTGAATTTAATATATTATAAATTTCCTTTAACTTTTTAGTAAGATTACGATTTTTATCTATTTTTTTAAAATATTCGATCTGTGTTTCGTTTTCGTATTTTTTAATAAATATCGGAACGAGATTACATCTTACTTCCATGTAATGCTGAGGGGTGCCTATTATTCCACATTTACAATTTGGTGAATCTAATTTTCCAATTCTGTACAAGTAGGTTGGGAAACTTCCATGACCGGTTATGAAATAATTTAATACGTTATTTTCGAATTGTAACTTTTGTTCTACTTTAGACATGATAGTATAGGTTGCTCTCCTTTTACACTATTGTCCCAATAATCTTGCCAATCTTTATTTATATTTTCTTTCATATATTTTTTAAATATTAATACCGGAAGCTGTATTGGTTTGTAATTTATTGATTTCGTGGCGTTCTTTGCTAAAATATCTGCATATTCATTCCCGGTATTCCCCGTATGAGCTTTGGTCCAAATTATATTAATTGTTCGGTTATTCATGCTTTTACATTCTTTTTGTATCTCGGTAATTAATTTTGATATCGGTACTAATTGTTCTAGGCTCTTGATTACTGAAAGACTGTCAGTATATAAATATATATTGTCATCACTCAATTCTTTTATCTTTCTGAGGGAATTAAGTATTGCAGACCCCTCAGCCTAAAATACAGTATTATGACAATTTTATTTTGTTTTACAGGTATATACTATATTATTTCTTTTTATTATTACATAACTATAACCCGTTCCTGTTTCCATTTTATTTCCATCTGTAAAACTTTTCAATCCTTCATTTATTATATTATCTTGGATCTTATCGTAATATAATTTTAGATTTATGGGGATATTTATTGGATTATTGTTCTTTTTCAAATTTTTCAATTCTATATTTTCTGCTTGTAATATATTGCCCTGATAAGTTTCTTTCGATCCTCTGTATTTCAATTCATAAATTTTCGTTAAATATTTGGCTGTGTGTTATGTTGTACGTTGATTATATTTGTCTATTTTAACATACTTCTTACTATAGTTAACCCACTCTGTAAACCTACTGCAAATTAGACAGCCTATATGACTTAGATGACCCACACCCACATCCAACTGAAGAAGTTTATGGATGCATAAGCCTAATTTTAAAATCTATTTTGTATATAAGAGTAATTTGAATTTAATATATTATAAATTTCCTTTTAGTAACTTTTTAGTAAGATTACTATTTTTATCTATTTTTTTAAAATATTCGATCTGTGTTTCGTTTTCGTATTTTTTAATAAATATCGGAACGAGATTACATCTTACTTCCATGTAATGCTGAGGGGTGCCTATTATTCCACATTTACAATTTGGTGAATCTAATTTTCCAATTCTGTACAAGTAGGTTGGGAAACTTCCATGACCGGTTATGAAATAATTTAATACGTTATTTTCGAATTGTAACTTTTGTTCTACTTTAGACATGATAGTATAGGTTGCTCTCCTTTTACACTATTGTCCCAATAATCTTGCCAATCTTTATTTATATTTTCTTTCATATATTTTTTAAATATTGATACCGGGAGCTGTATTGGTTTATAGTTTATTGATTTCGTGGCGTTCTTTGCTAAAATATCTGCATATTCATTCCCGGTATTCCCCGTATGAGCTTTGGTCCAAATTATATTAATTGTTCGGTTATTCATGCTTTTACATTCTTTTTGTATCTCGGTAATTAATTTTGATATCGGTACTAATTGTTCTAGGCTCTTGATTACTGAAAGACTGTCAGTATATAAATATATATTGTCATCACTCAATTCTTTTATCTTTCTGAGGGAATTAAGTATTGCAGACCCCTCAGCCTAAAATACAGTATTATGACAATTTTATTTTGTTTTACAGGTATATACTATATTATTTCTTTTTATTATTACATAACTATAACCCGTTCCTGTTTCCATTTTATTTCCATCTGTAAAAATTTTCAATCCTTCATTTATTATATTATCTTGGATCTTATCGTAATATAATTTTAGATTTATGGGGATATTTATTGGATTATTGTTCTTTTTCAAATTTTTCAATTCTATATTTTCTGCTTGTAATATATTGCCCTGATAAGTTTCTTTCGATCCTCTGTATTTCAATTCATAAATTTTCGTTAAATATTTGGCTGTTATGAATATTCGTGGGATACCTGATAATAATGCCTATATGACAATGAAAATAGAAACTGTTTAAAACAGGTATACTATTTGTATTAGATTTTACATAATAAGGATTACTGTTTAAGAAAAGGCCGCAGCCATAACTTAGTTTCGGGGTAGGGCAGGTTTTGGGTTTGGTTTTGGTTTGGAATGCTACGGTCTACTTTTTACAACACGAGGGATAATGAGACTGGGACCTACAGCTTAAAGCCGATTCCGAAAGGCTACGAACATCCATGCCACTGTGAGATTCGAACCCACGAACTCCGATACCGAAGGCCAGCACCCTAACCAATCCGGGGGGGGGGCATGAGATTAATATTAACACATCGTATGCGGGACACTTACTACTTGAACGAGGGTCACGTACTGGTACGGGTTGATGTAACAACATGGTTGCGGGTACAAAAATAACGGTATATGCAGAAAAACGAAGCCGAATGTTCTTGTCTACTACATAGATTCTGGAAAAATTTAGACAAATAAAAACTAGTTTTTACATTAGTCGATGTGGAACCACAGAACGGGAAAAAATTAAAACTATATACTACTATTTCTATTTCATTTTTCATATTTATGATACTATTAAAAATTTATACACTAAAATATATTTTTTGTTTACAAAAATTTTATGGTAGTTATTTATATATTTGTTTATATATTTCAATATAAAATACGAAAAGTTGGTTAAAAAATTAAATAATTTTCGATCTATAAAGATTTAACCAAATAACTAAATTTATGCGCAAAACGCCCGCTCCTGGTACAATTACGCTGTGAAATATACCCACAAACAATGTGTTAACATTAGTAATTAATAGAAAATTTAATATTAGTATTTAATATTAGAAATAACATTAAAATTATAGAAAATTTAATATTATATTTATCTAAATCTTCACAAAATTGTTATATGTTTCAATACATGTATAAGGATTTTAGAGCTAAAATATTGAAAGTTAAAAATGTAATAGTAGTATAAAAAATACATTTTCATTTAAAATTAAATTAAGTATGTATTTAAATTAAGCATGGTTTCAAAAAGCTATACTTGAATATGTAGTATTATATCAATGTTAAAATGCAATACATACTCCATAATGTCGAGGAAAATAGCTGTAGTCCATTCAGCCCACTTCCCCATCTCTGACTCCGACGATTTAAACACATTTAAGGTACTAAGTTAGTGGGGAAACAGGCTGTTTAAAGATTTAACACTAAAGAGAACGATATATTAGATCCTTTCTTTCAAAATAGCAGGTGTTTTTATTAAAAAAAAAAGAGACTACACAAACACACACACATATCTATATATATATATATATGTGTGTGTGTGTATATATATATATATATATATATATATATATATGTGTGTGTGTGTATATATATATATATATATATATATATATATATGTGTGTGTGTGTGTGTGTGTGTGTGTGTGGTATGAGCAAGATTCATCCAAAAGCGAAACACATTTTATTTCTGGTGAAGATACATCAAATAAATACAACATTCTAAAAATTGGGAGAACATCGTGCATCACACTTTTTAAGTAGGGACTTCTCAGATAAAAAGACTACGAATAATCCTTAAGCACATTTGATCACATGATCAAAAATACCCATGTCTAAAGAGAATGCGTTTAATATTGGTTAAAGAAGTACAGACAGAGGCTGGATTAAGTCTATAGCGTGTCTGGAGGGAGAAATCAGAATTACCGCGCAAACCCCAATAACGTAATTCATGAACAGAATTTATTAAATTAATGTCAAAATATGTGAATAAGAGATTTTAATGTTACACACACACATACATACATACATACATACACACATACATATATATATATATATATATTTATTTATATGCATATTATATATGCATATTATATATGTATATATATATGTATATATATATGTATATATATGCATATATATATATGCATATATATGTATAATATACATATATATACATATATATATATATATATACATATATATATATATATATATATATATATGTATATGTATATATAGGCATATATAATATATATATATATATGTATATGTATATATAGGCATATATATATGACCACCAATCCCTTTGTAGCATCATATATATGTGTGAACAAATCTTCCAAATAGGACTTGATGTGTTATAAATCCTTCAAAGCGCCAACTCGTTATAACGCATAGCAATGTTACCCAGACATAAACAGCAAATATGAAAATTTCTGTTATTTTTCTCCTATCAGGTCTTGGTGTTCTCTCCTCCGAATCCTTAGCCCTACCTTGTCGGGTGCCTTGCGTAGCGAAGTGGCTCAATACTCGCGATCTGCTCACCGCTACCGGGAGGTTCTCACAGCCATACGGTTCACTGCTTGATTGCCTCAATAAATTGTACTATTTGGGGCCTTATGGCTTTAATGTTCCTGGAAAATTGTTGTTTCTAGATGATAATATTTAAATCCAATATTTTTGGTCAACTAATTAATGATGTGAAAAAAAAATTCAAATGCAGACCAATCTTCTTACTAGAAATTATGAAATTATGCATAGACTGATAATATAAAAAAATAAGGATCTGTTGAAAGGATAAAAATTTAAATATTGCTAAATCTTTTCTTTGGGTGCTGGTATAAATTGAGTAAACATGTACATATTAGAATATTCATTACATCTCAAAATTCCTGTTCCCTTCAACAGATAATGAATGTGTTACGTCATGTATAGCGTTGTATCTCAGTAAAGCTATAAATAGTGTGTGGATCCGTAAGAGTTGTTTCCATTAAAAGAGTGTCTAGAGAATAATTGAATCGCTATGCTAACTGAATATAATAAATCAGAAATCTATTTTACAAAAATTCCAAACCTTTACAATAAGTGAAAATAATCAATGGTTTTCCCTGAAAAAAAAACAAAAGCTACGAAGAATGTTAGGAAAGATGCGTAAAAATGATTAACATACGCAAAATAATGATTAAAAAATCCTAAAAGTGAAGTTGAATGACGGTCGAATGTGTAAATCTTCGGTACCGGTCACATTTACAGTGCCCTATTAGATTCGAAACACAGTGAGGCATAGATATTTGTAGTCCTTCGAAATCGGCTTTAAGCATTAGGTATTGATTTCGTTAACCCTCATGTAGCAAATTGTAGGCCGTAGCACTTCAAATAAAATCATGGTTATAGAGAAAACTTTCCAAATTTTACAAAATATATTCCTTTTATAAATAATTAATATTAATTTAAATAAATAGGTTAAAATCCGAACACATACTGTGATAAAGGCATAGTTT
>CM063506.1:106614213-106664213 GCA_032207245.1 Pardosa pseudoannulata
TAATAGCCTAAGTTATCTGTACGTCTGTCCTCGATTTTATGAAGCGGTTGGACCTGGAATGGATAGAGGCATCCATAGGTAGCAAAATTCAAAGAGAGTAATGTTTATCTTCTCCTAAACTATTGATCCGATTCTAGGATAAATTGGTATAAATATGCTTCATATCACGGAGAAAAATACTGCCTTCTTTAAAACGTTCGAAATCCACCCCTTTCCCTCTTTTCGAGCTTTTAATGCCATTAATTCAACTCCTATTTTCCCCGGTTAAGAGCAGGCGATTAAATGTATCAATTTATCCCATAATAAATAGGTAAAAATAACATTTTTCTAGCATTATGACGTCATTCCCTTAACCATCTCACTGAATCATTTCTTATTTTAAATTATGCCTTATTTTCATACGTTTTTATCATTGATCTTAGATATTACGTAAATAATTTTCTTTTATATTTGGCTTTTATAATAAATTAGGTACATATGGGATAATTTTAAATTGAATCATCGATTATTTTTTGTTGCAAGATACTTCTCAGCCGAAAAACAAACCATTTTTTTTACCTGCCTCATAAGGTACTTTACAATTTCGGAAAATTAAAAATTTTACTGATCCTGTCATATGCCGGGCTATAGGCTAGTACTTTATAGTAATCTATACACAATATTTTATAGACTTATATATACACTTTACTTTAATGCATATTAAGTCCCGTAAAATTTTGTTTTTTACAGGAATATTAAATATATATTAACTTAATTCATAGCTTTAGAGTAACATAGCATTGTATTCATAAGTTTTTTTAATGCTGTTTAAGTATCCTATGTACACCTAGTCTTTATTATCAAGTGTTACAATTCTAAAATTATTTTCTGCAGATAGAAAAGAAATTTTCTATCTGCATCTTTCTATCTTTCTATTTGATTTGACAGCTGTTACATGTATGAAAATCCCTTATTTCTGTTCAAAATGCACTGGAGTACATGCAATAATCTTGTTTTTAACTATTCTTACAATGTCTTGCCTGTAAAATGTAATTGTCTACCTATCTGACCTATTCTTCTCCATACTTATTGCTATGCATTTAAAGAATGGTTTCCCCGCTCTCTCAATTCTTCTTAGAACTTTGGCGATACTGAAGAGAATAGTAAAGTAGTACCGCGGCGCCTTCAATTATTACCTAAATATCTGAATCCTGTCTCCTGTGACTTCAATAGAAATTGCGATGATCGATGATAAGCACCAATTTATCACACTGATGTTAACCCACGCATCTGATTCCCGTTGTTTACAAGAAGGGGAAAAATAGAAACGCAAGTAGAGCGTGTATCGCACGATTTAACGGCAGATGAGTTTTATAATGGCACGTTACTATTTATCTTTCTATACCAATAATCTCCCTCTCCTTCATGCTTGCATATCACTTGAGTAATACACTCCAGATAAGTAAAACTGAAAGTTCAGTTTCTAAACATTTGGTTACAGGCTTAATTTCCAGAGTTGCTTTTAAATAGTATGTATGTATTTCGTGTTCCAGTTCGGGTGTAAAGAGATGTAAAAAATCTGTTTTATGAATTGAGAACGATGATATGTTATAGTGTTAACCACTCGCTCATCATAACCTTATATGAGGATTCTAATTTAAGTAATAAAATACAGTTTAAAGCTTTTCAACAAATTTATAGCGTTACTGATCTTTCTGATATAGCTTTTCATTATATTCTGCTTAAAATTTGATCCAATTCTTGGTAACACTTGGCCGTACAACTTTGTAAAGTTGATGCTAAGGGAATACAGAAACAAAATAAATAGTTAGGGTTTGACGTTTATCTCTTTACTAATAATAGAGATTTAAAACACTAGGGATAACAATGTAAAATATTACTATAATATTAACTATCTACACCGTAGATTCTCAAAGTGATCTATATGTACCCTCAGGTGTTGGATCGAGCATGCAAAGGGGTCTTTCTCTTCAAAAGAAAATAGGAAGGGGGATTGCATGAGATGTAAATGAGAGTCTATGATATTGCATTTCATTTAAAGAAGGCATGTTATCACATAAATTTATGTGTTCTGTAAATACCATAATGCATCTGAGTGAATTTACCTGTTATACAATTAGGTAACTTTCAACTTTACAATAAACCCTATCAAAGTTACAGCTATCAAAAACTGCAGATGTGTTTTATAATGGCGTTTTACTTTTTATCTTTCTATACCAATAATCTCCCACTACTTCATGCTTGCATATCCCTTGAGTTATACACTCCAGATAAGTAAAACTGAAAGTTCAGTTTCTAAATATTTAGTTACAGGCTTAATTTCGAGAGTTGCTTTTAAATAGTATGTATGTATTTCGTGTTCCAGTTTGGGTTAAAAAGATATAAAAAAATCTCTTTCGTGAATTCAGAACGGTATGTGATGTAATAATCACTCGCTCATCATAACCTTATACGAGGATTCTAATTTAAGTATTAAATACAGTTTAAAGCTTTTCAACGTCAATACAGTTTAAAGTAATCAGTATTAATGATCCTTTTATATAACCTTTCATTATATGCTGCTTAAAATTTGATCAAATTCTTGGTAACACTTGGGAGTACAACATTGTAAAGTTGATGCTAAGGGAATACAGAAACAAAATAATTAGCTAGGATTTGACGTTTATCTCTTTACTAATAATTGAGATTTAAGACACCATGGATAACAGTGTAAAATAGTAGTAAAATATTAACCATCTAAACCGTAAATTCTAAAAGTGATCCCCAGGTACTACATTCAGAAGTTCAGTTACTAAATATTTGGTTACAGGATTAATTTTGCGAGTTCCTTTTAAATAATAGATATGTATTTCGTGTTCCAGTTTGGGTGTAAAAAGATGTAAAAAATCTGTTTCATGAATTCAGAACGGAATATGATGTTATAGTATTAACCACTCGCTCACTATAATCTCATATGAAGATTCTAATTGAAGTAATAAAATACAGTTTGTAACTTTTCAACAAACTTATAACGTTAGTGATCCTTTTTATTATAGTCTTTCATTATGTGTTGCTTAAATTTTGATCCAGTTCTTGGTAACACTGGGAAGCACAGCATTTTAAAGTTGACGCTAAAGGAATACAGAAACAAAATAATTAGATAGGGTTTGACGTTTATCTCTTTACTGATAATAGAGATTTAAAACACCATGGATAACAGTGTAAAATATTAGTATAATATTAACCATCTAAACCGTAGATTCTCAAAGTGATTCATATGTACCCCCATATGTTAGCTTGAACATGCAAGGGGTCCTGTCTTCAAAAGAAAATAGGAAGGGGGATTGCATGAGATGTAAATGAGAGTCTATGAGACTGAATTCCATTTTAAAGAAGGCAGGTTATCACCGAAATTCATGTGTTCTGTAAATACCATAATGCATCTGATTGAATTTGCCTGTTATAACATTGCATAACTTTCAACTTTACAATAAACCCTATCAAAGTAACAGCTATCAAAAACTGCAGATGTGTTTTATAATGTTATGTTACTATTTATCTTTTTATACCAATAATCTCCCTCACCTTCATGCTTGCATATCTCTTGAGTAATACACTCCAGATAAGTAAAACTGAAAGTTCAGTTTCTAAATATATGGTTACAGGCTTAATTTCTAGAGTTGCTTTTAAATAGTATGTATGTATTTCGTGTTCCAGTTCGGGTGTAAAAAGATGTAAAAAATCTGTTTCATGAATTGAGAACGGAATGTGATGTTATAGTGTTAACCACTCGGTCATCTTAACCTTATATAAAGATTCTAGTTTAAGTAATAAATTACAGTTTAAAGCTTTTCAACAAGCTTATAGCGTTACTGATCTTTCTGATATAGCTTTTCATTATATGCTGTTTAAAATTTGATCTAATTCTTGGTAACAGTTGGCAGCACAGCATTGTAAAGTTGATGCTAAGGGAATACAGAAACAAAATAAATAGCTAGGGTTTGACGTTTATCTCTTTACTAATAATAGAGATGTAAAACACCATGGATAACAGTGTAAAATATTAGTATAATATTAACCATCTAAACCGTAGATTCTCAAAGTGATCCACATGTACCCCCAAGTGTTAGCTTGAACATGCAAGGGGCCCTTGTCTTCAAAAGAAAATAGGAAGGGGGACTGCATGAGATGTAAATGAGAGTCTGTGAGACTGAATTCCATTTTAAAGAAGGCAGATTATCACCGAAATTCATGTGTTCTGTAAATACCATAACGCATCTGAATGAATTTACCTGTTATACAATTACGTAACTTTCAACTTAACAATAAACCCTATCAAAGTAACAGCTATCAAAAACTGAAGATGTGTTTTATAATGACATGTTACTATTTATCTTTCTATACCAATAATCTCCCTCTCCTTCATACTTGCATATCACTTGAGTAATACACTCCAGATAAGTAAAACTGAAAGTTCAGTTTCTAAATATTTGGTTACAGGCCCAATTTCGAGAGTTGCTTTTAAATAGTATGTATGTATTTCGTGTTCCAGTTCGGGTGTAAAGAGATGTAAAAATCTGTTTCATGAATTCAGAACAGAATATGATGTTATAATATTAACCATTCGCTCACCATAATCTCATATGAGGATTCTAATTTAAGTAATAAAATACAGTTTAAAGCTTTTAACAAACTTATAGCGTTAGGGATCGCTTTTATATAGCCTTTCATTATATGCTGCTAAAAATTTGATCCAATTCTTGATAACACTTGGCAGCACACCATTGTAAAGTTGAAGCTAAGGGAATACAGAAACAAAATAATTAGCTAGGGTTTGATGTTTATCTCTTTACTAATAATAGAGATTTAAAACGCTATGGATAACGGTGTAAAATATTAGTATAATATTAACTATCTACACCGTAGATTCTCAAAGTGATCTATATGTACCCCCAGGTGTTGGATCGAACATGCAAGGGGTTTTTGTCTTCAAAAGAAAACAGAAAGGGGGATTGCATGAGATATAAATGGGAGTCTATGAGACTGAATTCCATTTAAAGAAGGCAGGTTATCTCCGAAATTTATGTGTTCTGTAAATACCATAATGCATCTGATTGAATTTACCTGTTATACAATTACATAACTTTCAACTTTACAGTAAACCTTATCAAAGTGACAACTATCAAAAAATACGTTTGAAGTTGATAACCTTTAAAAATGCATAATCAAGGTAGCGTTCCTAATCCACTGAATATGTAATTTCACTTTACAATTGTTACTGGCAAGTAAAATTTCATCCTGCCAGGTAAATTTTGATCTTATCATGAGACATGTCCATTATATTCGGTTTTCACTGGTGTGATTTGAAACGCCTTAACTGAAACTTTAATTTAGGTTTTACTCATTTTTTATCCTTATGAAGGTCTAAGGGAAAGGCACTGCCTTTTGGTACCGGAGTAATTGATTTCCAATCCCATTGCTAATACAGATGTTCGTAGTCATATGGAATCGGCTTTAACCCGTTTGCGACTAACGTCTCGTATACTCCACGCAGCGATTTCACTATAATCCTTACTATAATCTTCATATTACTATTATTCTCTGTCTTGCTTCTATCTGAAATATCCTAAAACTGCCTTGCAAGTTCAGCGATTTCACTCTTATCAGTCCAGCGTTGCCTCCACGCGATGATCTGCAGTTTGTATTGAGAGACCAGCCTCGTGTATGCGGAATCAGAGATCGGAAGATGCTAGATATAATTGCTAGATGTCGTTAAACTGCATCGGTTTTTTTAACGGTTGACTCGTATAACATTACGTGATGGTCCTCAAGGAGTTAAGCAATAGGTCTTGTCTCATTAGCCATTCTGTGGCAAAAAATAGACCACGGCATCACAAACTAAACCAAATCAGACCATGATACTCCATTTTATTACGCTTGAATATAAATATTACACTGCCTGACTGGTTTTGGTAAGACCCGTAGGAAGAAACTACGAAAAAACAGGAAAAAAATTTGCCAGTGCTCTACAAAACAAAAAAGTTTGGGAGCCACTGATCTAAGTGTACTATCTGATTCCTAGCCTTTAATCACATTTTTATTTTATTAATCATGATGAAACATTTACATTTTTAGCCTTAATAATACTGAAAGATATTTTAAGTATACCAATTCTTAAAAGCTTACTTAATATATCATCATGATGAACAAATATTTTTTCTTAATAATACTGAAAGATATTTTAAGTATACCAATTCTTAAAAGGATTACTTTACTTAATATTATCATGATGAACGAATAATATTTTCTTAATAATACTGAAAGATATTTTAAGTATACCAATTCTTAAAAGGATTACTTTACTTAATATTATCATGATGAACAAATAATATTTTCTTAATAATACTGAAAGATATTTTAAGTATACCAATTCTTAAAAGGATTACTTTACTTAATATTATCATGAACAAAACTTTTTCTTAATAATACTGAAAGATATTTTAAGTATACCATTTCTTAAAAGGATTACTTTACTTAATATTATTATGAGGAAAAAAAATTTTTCTTAATAATATTGAAAGATATTTTAAGTATACCAGTTGTTAAAAGGATTACTTTACTTAATATTGTCATGATGAACAAATAATTTTTTCTGAATAATACTGAAAGATATTTTAAGTATACCGATTCTTAAAGGATTCTATTTCATTTGACTTTCATATAATAAGTGAGCAAAATGTTGACGATGAAAACCTTTTTTTTTTTTTGAACGGAAACAATTTTTTCAATATAAATGATGATTACTTTAACACATCCGTCTACAGATTTTCTCGCTTTTAGCTTTTCCCTCTCTAAATATTGGGAGTCACCCAAGAATAAAATGGGCATCTTATAATATCTTATTGACACAAAGCATACTAAAATAAAATGCAAAAAAGAAAAGAAAGTAAAAAAAAATTCAAGATTTGCGAACAGCGATCCAAATTTTGAAAATTTTTTTTTCTTTATAGAGTATTTCAGCAATCGATAACTCGTATTTTTTTTTAAATCTTTAAAATAGAACAAAAAATGTTTGTAATTTTCTAATATTACCCCAGAAGACATTTCTTTTAAAGGTGTGTCTTTCACCGAAGATAGCAGAAAGAAAAAAAAGTAAAAAAATACAAAATTTGCGAACAGCGATCCAAATTTTGTAAAAAAATTTTCTTTATATAGAGTTTAAGCAATCGATAACTCTTATTATTAAAAAAATTCTTTAAAATAGAACAAAACATGCTTGTAATTTTCTAATATTACTCCAAAAGCCATTTCTTTTAAAGGTGTGCCTTTCACCGAAGATGGCAAAAAGAAAAGAAAGTAAAAAAATTCAAGATTTACGAACAGCGATCCAAATTCTGAAATTTTTTTTTTTTCTGTATAGAGCATTTCAGAAATCGATAACTCATATTTTTTAATCTTTAAAATAGAACAAAAAATGTTTCTAACTTTCTAATATTACTCCAAAAGCCATTTCTTTTAAAGGTGTGCTTTTCACCGAAGATAGCAAAAAGAAAAAAAAAAAAATTAATTTAAAAAGCAATAAAATTAAAAAATTTTTAAATAGAACAATTGTAAAATTTTCATTTTTTTTTAGAAATTTTAAATAAAAAAAAAAGAAAAAAAAAAAAAATTTAAATTACAACAGTATTTATTTTTTTTTTTTTTTTTTTTTTTTTTTCTTTTTTTTGTATAAGCATTCTCATTCGAAATATTTTTTATCTTTAAAAGACAAAAATAATGCTACTTTTTTTCTAAATTTAATACTTCAATTGTAGTTTAACATATCTATATTCATGTTAGAAAAAAAAATGATATAAATTTGAACATAATTATAAATAGGACACAATGAAAATTATCAAAAAAAATTGCTACATATACAATTTAATATCAGAATATGATTTGAAATGTTTCTACATAAAAAAAGTTTTCTAGTTAATAAAATTTTTATACATTGATCATGATATAGAATATAAGCAATGTTTCTCTAATCATGACTATTTTTTTTTACGGAAAAAGTTTAAACAGTGTATACATAATGTATTCAATATGTTCTAAATAGTGTTATATGACAGTGTACAAATTAATATTACAGAATTAGTATTAAGCATATAGCGCTTTATTAGTAAAATTAAAAAAAAAATGATTTTTTTGAATTTAATTAAAATGATGATCTTGAATTCTTGAATGAAATAATTAATGCAAAAATCCACCATAGTGCCGCTTTATGCATAAAACACATTTAATATGCTATTGAATGAGTTTCGTATTCTCTTAAACCGCGAGATCTACAGCTACAAAAGAGTTCTGCTAGTTAAGGTAAAACAATTTTTCCAGTAGCGCTTTTTCTTGCAACGTAGGCATGATATGCAGAAAAGTAATTAATGTTTGTGCAGAATCTACTTTTTTTTATACCTAAGGAATAACGGTAATAAACACGCACTGTATAGCAAATAATGTATTCAATATGTTCATATAAATATGATTTGTGTTATAGTGCCACCTATCGGAGAATATTTGTACTATTTTATTTAATAAATATCTTGCGCATTATTTGAGCTATATAAAGTTCATATTTTATCTATTTTAGGCTAATAAAACACATTCTAGAGACCTACTAATAGGAACACGTATTTCTTTCTAATCTTATACTTGAAACATCATTGTAGTTTTGTTATTGTTTCTGATGCCACTTGGACAAACCAAGCACGATTGAGCCGGAGACTACTCGTATTAAGGCAAAGGGGCCTTTCGTTTTAAAGAGCACCATTAAGGTGAAAGAACGACTTTGCTTAAGTGGATCCTCTTAATTTTGAAGTAGGGACAAGCAGAAGACCCACAGGCTTGGCCCGCCACCCCCAGAGGTATTGATTGAGAACTTGGAGGACATTTCGACCACAAACATATTTTACGGGCCCCCAGTCTCCTTTAACGAACACGGCCGATCTTCAGCCTTTCAGTTACGAGATCGTTGCCTTTGCCTACTCTTTGGAGTTTTAAATACCCCAAAAATGAAGAATTTTGCATTCTAGGATGGATACTCTTCCCAACTATTAACGAAAAAAAGGAAGAATTGGTATCTGAATTCGTGGAGTCAAATCCCCCTACTAGTGTGGATTGTCTCAGCCTTTTGGAATCTTCTTTAAATAGCAGGTTCCACTCAAACTATCCCTTGTTAAAAAAAGAAAATTACCCTTTAGTTTTCAAACCAAATCTGTGCATTAATTCTGAAAATTTCTCATAGCTTTTATCTTTTACTATGTTTTATGAAATGAAACATTTTACTTGGTGATTAGAAAAAGAGAGAACAGTCCAAATACTTATCTCGTTCACTCAACATTTACTTAACCCTCTAAGTGGTTCGCACGTACAATTCCGCCAAACCGATGATGCCTTCAAAGCGGTTGTTACGTACAACTTTCGACCTTCAAAACGTTCCGAAAATGGATGTAATGTACATTTCTGCCAATGTTTTCCCCTATGGAGTTTTGAGGTAGGAGAGTCAGGTCGATTGTTTAGGAACTGCACACCTACTCTCTGAGGCTCAAAGACGCTGATAGTTTTTCATGGCTTTGTAAAACTCTATTTCGAAGTATTTCGTTTGCGGTAACTGGTGTATCTCTAATTGCACCACTTAAATAGCTTGGATGACTTTCGTAAAAAAGATAAAAATCATTCTCTTAAAGAATATTTTTATTTGTACTTTTAGAACCCATTATTTCTTATGGGATGATCTTTGTGAGTTGACGAGCTTTATGTGTATTAAAAATTAACAATCTATAATGTCTATTTATATATCTATTTATAACCGGAAGTAAAGGGACAGTAACGAGGGTGGGGTTTCCCTTATTCCAATCTAGTTGACAAAGGGTGAAGTAAAAAATCGTAGAACACTTTGGCCACAGACACAATGAAACTTTAGCTTATTTTTGGAGACTTTTTCCTCGGTGTGTAGCACTCGGAGGGTTAAATGAATTAACGAAATTTTTTTAACCCTCCGAGTGGAACACACCGAGGAACAAAAGTCTCCAAAAACACGCTAAAGGTTTACTTTGTAAGTGGCCAAATTGTTCTATGATTTTTTACTTCACCCTTAGTCGACTAGAATGGAATACTGGAAACCCACCCTCGTTATTGTCCTTTTACTTCCAGTTATAAATAGATATATATATTGATATTATAGACTTCAATTTTTTATACACATAAAACTTGTCATGTCTCGAAGATCATCCCATAAGAAATAATGGATTCTAAAAGTACAAATAAAAATAGTCTTCGAGAGACTTATTTATATTTTTTACGAAAGTCATCCAAGATATTTAAGTGGTGCAATTAGAGACACATCCGTTACCTCAAATGAAATATTTCGAAATAGAGATTTACAAAGTCATGAGAAACTATTAGCGTCTTTGTGCCTCAGGGGAAGCGGTGCATCACTCAATAAATGTTAGTTAAAAAGGGGTGCAGTTCCTAAACTATCGACCTGACCCTCCTACCGCACTGGGGGAAAGCACTGGCAGATATGCACAGTACATCCATTTTCGGAGCATTTTTACAGGTCGAAAATTGTACTTAACAAACTCTTTGAAGACATCATCGGTTTGGCGGAATTGTACGTGCGAACCGCTTAGAGGGTTAAAATAGCAAATACATAAATATTATAAGATTAAGATATTCAACGTTTAAACGTCTCCCTAAACTATAACAACTGGAGAAATTTATGTATACAAACCTGTTACCTATAATTATACATTTATTTTGTCTCCGGGTATAATAGTACGATAGTTAGGTTTACTTTTGTGATATCATAAAATTATGTATGATATAACAGTGCCTTAAATATATTTGTACGACAGAAAATTGTAGCCCTATTTGTAGGACATATGATAACGAAGTAAGTTTGGTGCTTCAATTCTTCGAGAAATATTGTATGAATATGACATTTCTTTAAAAAAAATTTTAAATAAAGAAATCATGTACTTTAGTTAACAGTTCTTATCCATTTACCAAGTTATTATACTAATCTTTTGTATCTTAACATGCCCGAATCGGAAAAATATTTCCTGACATGCATCAAAATTTTAGAATATGTCATATTAAGCTTGCCAAAAGTAAACTAAAGTTAAAAACTCCAAACTTAAAATGAAAATTTTGGCAAAATGTTCATATAAAAAATAGATATTTATTTCTTATAACTATTCTTAACTATTTTGAGCAAAATTTATCTTTGCATAAAAAATTAGAAGCTACTTTTGTGAGAAGATTACTTCTGATATCTTAAGTTTTTAATTTAAAAAACCCCAAGTTTATCTTAGTGTGCATCTGATCAAGCGATAAATGAATTTTTTACATGAGAAGTAAATTTTTTATCTCCATTTGATAAATATTCTATGAGCATATCGTGTTACTTACAATGCAAAACAGCAATAATCAATAAATAATGTTTTTATATGCCCCTCATCTTTTTGCTTCCTTTTGGGAACAACTGATTTAGAGCTTATTCTATAAACGATCATTTCAGAATTTTCAAGCTTTATTTTTGCGGCTTTCACAAAAGTTGCTCTATACATTTAGCTAATACATTATGCACATTATATTTTGATTGCATTCTCGCATGTCCAGTGAAACATTATTTACCAAACCTTATTTACCAAGTTTATGGGTTCGAATCACGCTGTGGCATTGATGTTTGTAGCCAATCGGAATCAGCTTTAAACTGTAGGTCCCGGTCTCATTAGCCCTCGTGTTGCAAAAAGTAGACCGTAGCACTCCAAACTAAACCTTTATCCAATATTTATTTTTTAAAATTTTTTTAGGGTATTGTGTACAATGTTGTTTGACATGTGTCCTGAAAATAGCATTCTTTGATATTGAGAACTCTGCAAATTATAAGGAAAACACTTGGTGAAATTTTGGATTGTTTTTATTAAAACCTTAATTTCTCCACGAGTATACGTGCTATCCTCATAACAATGAACACAAATTATTATAAGAAGCATCCTAATCCTGTGATAAAGTTTCAACGCTTTTCATACATTACTTTTTACAGGGTTATCCAAAACATATTCGTTTTCTTCAATTTGTTGACGGTTCCCTATCAGGTTTCAGGAAAAGTTTTTAGCTGAAATATATGACGTCTACCATCTTGTTTACACGCCTGAGGTTCCAGGATAATTCTTGTTTTACTTTTCTAGATATTCAACAAAATATCTAAAATCGCAAATGAACGGTCATAAATGGTAATATTATAGTGTAGTAGTCCTACCCGAATCGTGGAAACAAATTTCAGCATCGTGTTGTTTATATGATTGTTTTGAAAATTCATTGACTTGGTCAGAGCGTAATGACACAAAACAGTATTCTGATGCCCGAGGCATCCCCCTCCAGTCGCCCCTAAGACAACAACAAGAGTAGAACGCAGTCCTTCGAAGCTGCACGCGCACCTTGGCGGAGTTGTGGTAGCTAGTGGGTCAACGATGCGAAGAATGCGGGAACTTCTGCTACTATTTGATACCGCCATCAAGTTGCTCGCGGGGACGAAACATCTCAAAGAGGGGAGGAGGGTGTGGGGATAGAGATCATTCGATTCCCAGTTTCTCTTGCTTCTCAGTCGAAAGTGGCTGAATGGGATGACGTCGATAGAGGAATCGGAATAGGAAGTAAAAGTGAATGCGGACAAATGTCGGAAAGGTCGATATGGTATAACTTCTGGTTTGTTCCGGTTCCAGTGGGCACAGGAGTGTTGCACGGGGAGAAAACAATAGGATTTAAGGATCTATGAGGTCATAAACTGATAAAAATAGCAAGGTTTTAAATTGAGCAGGATTAGTTTGCTTTGAAGCACCACGGTCTACCTTTTTTTTGCAATTTGAGGGTTAATGAGACCAGGACCTACTGCTTAAAGCCGATTCCAAACGGCTACGAAAATCCATGCCACAGCGGGATTCAAGTCCACGAATTCTAATTCCGTAGATTAGAGTCCTAACTGGAGTTAATTAACAATATGCATTTGAGAGGGCGGAATAATGATTTATTTATGTCGAACCCATGAACTACTGTACCGAAGGTCAGCGCTCTAATAATTCGGACATCGTTCAGCAAATTGCGCAAGAAGGCATTGCATTTAATATTTTTTTATAAATTCTGATAATTCATCTTCAGTACATTTAACAGGTACAATGTTCTTCAAATAACACCGTAATTAAACCCTATTTCCTAGCCTAACTATATCCGAATATTAGGGAGCTGCTCTTTGGTACTGGGAAATTCACGGTTTTGAGTCTCGCTGCTGGCATGGATGTTCTTAGCCATTCGGAATAATCTTTAAACAGTAAGCCCCTGTCTCATTAGCCCTCAAATAGCAAAACAATTAACCGTAGTACTCCAAACTGAACCCAAACCTATTTTCTAGGCACAGTTTTAGGATAAAGATACTCTATTACTATTAATATACTCTTACCTGAATGTAGCATTGAAAGAATTAGTTTATCAACGGATATTCAAACTGATTTCTCAATTTCAAGTAAGATGAATCTTGACGCTAGTTTTCACTTTTATCTGTGTGAGCATTTTACATCTTTTGTTTTTCAGAGAGTGTAATGCAATTTTGATAGCGAATTACCTTCCCGCAATCGATGTCCGAGATGTTTTGACGATGTCAAATGGCTTTAGTTTTGAAAATGAGAAAATATCCTTTTGATGGTCAAGGACTCAGATAGAAAAGGTGTGTGTTTTATCTTTTTAATCATACTAATCACACTGATTTCTTTCCTGTGACAAATTGTCTATGGAATTGTGAGGTCCTAACTTAAAAACAAAAATGTACGTTGGCTGAATTTCAGAACAACAATTTAGAGACCATGCAGCTATACCATTAACAACAAAAGTGCCATTCAGGGATTTCATATATATCTTTATAATCTTTATATATAAAAATTCTTCTGGCCGTGTGTTTGTAATAGAACTCCTAAACGGCTGGGCTGATTTTGATGAAATTTTGTGTATGTAATTAAGTTGATTCGAGAATGGTTTGGATCCACAATTTGATCCAATAGAAAATGTTTTTTTATTAAAAATTCAGGATTGCACGAATATTGAGATTAATATAATGCCACTTGAAATCCTTCACTGCAACGTATCTGTGGTCAACGCAACGGGCTTCAGTACGAGAAGTCCTAGGATCGAATTAGCGTACAGGGGATGTGGGAATTTTAATTTAATCTAACTACGTTTATGTTTCTGTTTATTTTAGAAGTTCTAGAACATACTTTAATTTACTGGAACGGTGCTCTAGAATATTTCATTAATGTTTAAAAGGGCAAGTAGATCAGATTATCAGTTAGTTCTGTATTCTGTCAACAGGAGTTGAGTGCTTAATAAATAGCTGTGTATTTCAGCTATTCGAGTTTCCCTTCTATTAAACATTGTGCAAGTTTGTAAGGTATAGAGTTGAAATGTGTATCTTGCGTGATTTTTCATGAATTATTTCAACTTTCAACAACAATCAACCTAACCTGATTTTAAAAAACCTAATTTCATTTATGTTAATATTAAGATTAAAAATATATTTCAAGGTTTATTTTTTGTACATTGAAAAAAATATATCTCCTATGAAAGCGATTTGAGTTTTTTCTTTATTGCTATTATTTAAGGCAATTTTAACACATTGTATGCGGGACACTTACTAGTAAGTTTTCTGACAATTGATACTTGAGCGCGGGACACGTACTAGTACGGGTTAGTGTAACAACATGGTTTGTTTGTGGGTACAAAAATAACGGTATACACAAGAAAATGAAGCCGAATGTTCTTGTGTTTCATTTTTTTCTAATGTAAAAATGTTTATATAGAACATAATTCGAAAAAATTAAAACTATATACTACTATTTCTATTTGATTTTTCATATTTAAAATACTAATATAAATTTATCCACTAAAAAATATATTTTTTGTTTGCAAAAATCTTATGGTTGTTATTTACATATTTCTATTCATATATTTGTTTATATACTTCAATATAAAATATGAAAAGTTGGTTAAAAAATTAAATAATTTTTGATCTATTGAGATTTAACTGAATAATTAAATTTACGGGCAAAACGCCCGCTCCCCGTACAATTCCGGTGCGAAATGTACTCGCACACAATGTGTTAAGTTTATACTCAACACATTTAAATTTACAGTATACAGATACGCTCACACGCAATTGATAAGTCGGGTTGTGTTTTCACTTTCTCAACAAGTGTTATACTGATCATTATTGATGCTATAGAGGAGGAATGGTTAGCAAGCAAAAATGCTACAGTAAAACTACAAAAGTACAAAGTTTTTTAAAAAAAAAAATTGCCTGGGCGACAATGTGATGTATGCAGTAAAAAATAGTAATGTAATTAGACGATCCAACTTAATTTGCTCTATATGTAAAAAATGAATTCATGGAATTTGTGCAGCAAAACATTCTTGTAATAAGTGAGAATAAAGAATATTTTTGTTGGTAAAAATTAGTTGTTACAAAATAAATTAGTGTTAATTATAAAAATTTCTATTGTTCTCCAAAAAAAATTACTACGCATTTCATTCCGCACTATTAGCATATATATAAGAAAAGTCTTCAGCATTCAAACGGTTAAATAAATTTACAAAGAAAACAGAAAGTAAAGGAGAAAAAAAATATTTTTTTAATCACGAATTATAGTGATCATTAAACTGTATCATATACATTTTTGAATCGACATGGAGTTCAAAATAATAATTATATTGTTTTAAAATATTAGAGAGCTTAAAAACAATAATATATAATATTAAGACTAATGAGGAAGATAGTTTAGAAAACATTTTACCGTGTCTTTTAGTGCTTAAAAGTACTTATCTTTTAAAGTACTTTAAGTACGATACGTATGATTTGGTATGGAGGATATACCTGAAGCGTCTTAAAGCGATTCAACTTGAATTCTAAAAAAAATTATATCGTAAGTAACTTATTGATATTTTAATCTATGTATCATAAATTCAGGTTAGTATTTCAAGCATTTAATCAATTTTTTAACACAAAAAACGATTAAAAGCGTGGCTTGGCTGAAGAACAGGGTGCCTCCGCCAATTTGGCGACAGAGCTTTGAGCATGATAGCCTAACATTTACTCTGGATCTCTCCGTGCCCAAGAAATCTGTATCTATACTTTAATTAATATTATATTTGCATCCAACTCTTGTTGTGGAACTCATTCTCATAAATGCGCGTAATGTTTAAAAATATTAGATATAATGGACCATTAAAGATTCTCTATGGCTAACTTTTAATAATTTGGAGCTTTTGGCTTTGTAAACTGTTAAGGGATTAATTGCCCATAAATGTAAATGCCCTCATTCTCAGTAGTTTTGGTTATTAAGAAAATTTATATAATTCTATTACAATGGCGCAAACTACATCAAATCGCCCAAATAGCAATGGATACAATGTTGTTCGGATGAAGCATTTTTGTGTTTTATTAAACATCGCTAATAATTTCACCAATTTTGCCAATGGTCACCCTATTCTCCAATAGGACCAAAAGAGTAATTTATGACTATTAGTTATAAAGGAAATTTTCTCTCAATATTTCTCCTGATTGCACAATAGTATTTTATAGTATTAAGGGACATAGTACCTACTGATCTGAAAAGTCATCGATATACCAGCCTATTTTTGATTCAATGGGAAATAAAATAGTTTTGCTCTGATCAGAATAAAATTTTCCTAGATCATTAATAAGGGTATAACCACTATTTAGTCTTGTTATATGAAGCAATAATTTTTTGTAAGACACAATGTATACACTACTAAAAGAATAGAAATTTTCATATCCACGAAATAAATTTTGAATATTGTAAGTAAGAAACTCATTTTTTATATCAAATAGAAGTGAATTTTATTTATTTTGAGAACGTCATTTATATTAATATAAACAATTTATTTTATAACATCATATGTAGGATTTTTAAATAAATTTTATGTCCGATATCTTCAAAGATTTAGGTAAAGTTATCAATACAACATCTAGATATTTAATAAGGATTTAAGTATTATTGTTATATGAAGCAATATTTTTTTTGTAAGACACAATGTATACACTACGTAAAAGAATGGAAAGTTTCATATCAATGAAATAAATTTTGAATATTGTAAATAAGAAACTAATTTTTTATATCAAATAGAAGCCAATTTTATTTATTTTGTGAACTTCATTTATATTAATATAAATAATTTATTTTATAATATCATATATAGGATGTTTTAAATAAATTTTACGTCCGATATCTTTAAAGATTTAGGATCAAGGAATAGAAAAAATATTTATGGCATATAAAAATTTAGTTATTTAATGTCCTATAAAAATTTAGTTTGTAATAGATGTTTATATTTAAAATTATTTTGTGTATAAATAAATTTCATTCTTCTTATATGTTGTAAATATTTTTTATGTTATTTTAAAAAGTATGTTGTTACACTAACCCGTACTATTACGTGTCCCGCGCTCAAGTATCAATCGTTAGAAAACGTACTAGTACGTTTCCCGCATACAATGTGTTAAATTAAAAAAAAAGCAGCAAAGCTTAGCATTTCTTATGGATTTGAAGCAAGGAAATACAAATATAAAGCAAAAAGCTTTTTAAAATTCTATTTGTTAAAAAAGGCCCATATAAAGGTAATCATATACGTAAATAACTTTTGAATTTGTTGAAGATCCAGAATTCAAATTTTATGTGCACTTTTAGAAAGTTTAGACCTCTCCCCTAAAATGTACATTTACCTTTGAAGGGGAAATTTTAAGAAAAATATTACCATCTGACGCACTGAAACAAGTTTGCAGCCAGAGAACCCGAATTCAGCCATCCTATTATAAAGTTCTTTAGCCTTTTGATTATAAACAAAAAATTCCGATGACAATCAATTGATCAAGCGTAAATGTTGTCATGTTTAGGACCAACCAATCATGCTGAAAAAATTTCACTTTATGTGATCACGAAAATTCTCAAGAAGGGGCAAATTTCTCTGGAACATATTGGGAGCAAGTTATTGAAAAACGCGCTCTAGATAAAAGTTTAAACGCTTTCGAAGTACACGATGCTACACTTAATTAGTGTGAGAAGAGTTGGAAAATGGGTCAAACATTATATAACTGAGATGGTACTAAACTCCAAGCAGCTCAACCGATAAATTGAATTGCTTTCAATTACAGAGTTCAATAAGTAGGCAGATGAAGCCATATGCATGTGAAACAAGTTATAAAAATGTTCCTCTGACTGTTTGAATCGAATCTGTAGTCGGAACCGTTTAGGGCTATAAAATGCTGTAGGAATAAATCAGTCAATGCACCTTGAAACTCCGCTGCTCATTTAGACCAGTAGCATCTTAAGGTTGATGTCTGCAGAAAATTGCTTTTGCTTGGCAAAACTCAGATTTTAGTTATTTGCGAGAAGTATGCTACAAGTTTGCTATAGTTAATCACAGCCGTAAGTTTAATTGTTTTCAAGGAGAATAATTTAACTAATTTTCCTCCACCACTAACTTTTACAGACAAGGTTTTAAACTAAGATCGGCAAGGCAGCATCTTGGATGAACCCAAGATGTTTTCCTCTTACGACCTGTAGCATCTTGTTACGTTGCCAGACGTACTAAGATGCTGGTAAGTTAAGCAGCATACCAGCTGGTGAGTAGCCTTCAGCTGCTTAACAACTGTTGTTGGGTACTATCAGCTCTTACTCGCTGGTACCATCACATGAAAAGATTTTCTTTCGTAAGGCCTAATTATCACACAGACATTTGCCCTTGAGTAAAAACATTTCAGAAAGGTCTGAATTTTATATTTTTTTATACTTTGAGAATATTTCAGTTCAATTAGCACTAGGAAAGGAAAAAAAATTAAGCTCGTATTTTATTTTAAAAGGCTAATAAAGGATGAAATATAACATTTGAATTAGCAATTTCAATATTTTCATTGGCATTTATTCTTTATACTTTTTTTACTAGTTAATCTATATATTTTATGAGAAAGGGGTGATAAATAATAATTTTATTGACATTTTGCAGTATTTTGTTGTCAAATCAATAAATGTATTTTTATATGCTTGTGCTAATTTAAATTCTGATTCTATAACTCATATATTTGCAGATAATGAAAACAACAAAAACGAAATTATATTTAAATAATGTTTAAAATCTGTTTCTTAATTTAATGTTATAATTTCTATACGAATAATGGTTATGTCATCAGGGGTTGTGTGAACAAATATTGGATTATTCCATGGGCATAAAAGTTTCTTGGTCAGGCCCTGTTCTTTGGTTGAAAAGCCACTCACACTGTAGTGCTTTATCTTGTTTTGACATAATTTTCAACAATTTGCTAAAGAAGAATTTGTCATTTTTATTCAGTTTATAGTTATTTATTTGTGTATTTGATATTTTATTTCGAAGAACTAATATGTATCTTCTAATTAGAATTCAGAGAATATTATCTATTGCAGATGATATAGATACCAATTGTGCGGCTGGGACTTGTGTTTTCAAGACACCCTCTTATGAATAACCTTGTTAATTTTTTTAAATTCCTAATTTAAGGTTTTAGATTCTCCATGCATGAGCAGATTAACTAAGTTCTTTGCTTTTATGGGAGCCGCCACAGCGCTCCACTTACGAATTCCGGTCTTCTAGTTCGTCGAAAGGAGAACAACCACTGTACGCATGGATGGTCAACTCCCGTCTGTAATTTCGAAAGCATTCGAAAGCGTTATAGTCAAGCGTTCATAGACGCATCCGTTAGGGTTTTCAATTTCGGCTTCACGGTGCGGGAGAAGACGTTTCTTAAGGTATCATTTCGGCCTTGCAAATCTTCATTTTCAACAGGTAATCTGTGAAAGAATGTTCTAATCGGAGGTTAGCAAAAGCGTATTTTTATCTTTGTATTTTCATAACCGCGCGTAGTTAAGAAGGGCACATCTAAAGAGGTTTTCGATTTCAACGCCACGGCGAGAGAGAGGTCGATTTTTAAAGCACCAATCGACCTTGTTAATATTCATCGATCTTGATAATTTGCCGGCAATCCCTTAATCAGAGATTAAGAAGTTTTTGTTTTTACTTTATATGTTAGTAAACGTACAATCATGAAAGATAAACCGAAATTGGTTTCCTACTTCGATTTTTACTGCGCGGGAAGCCGTTTTCTTAATAGAGTTTTACGTAGATCGTCAGAGATTGGAGAAGTTTGTATCCTCACAGTAAAACGTTTTCCGTGCAGTAAATTATCGGTACTATGTCTGTATTCATCCAATTTTTAAAAATATTTGAAGTTAAAAATGTGTTGAACATAAGGGTTTTAGATTTAATTGAACAAAAAACAAAACATACATTTTTTTCTAATTATGTCTGTGTATGAGGGGGGAGGTACATACTGTAACTCAAAAATGCAAACAATTCAACAGAGAGAATGTGGCAAGTGACGTTATATTTATACCAAATTGTAAACCTTTGAATACATCCATCAAATGATTTGCTTTCATTTGGAGCACTAGAGTCATTTTTTTTTTGTACTAATGAGTAATTAAACCGGAAATTCCTTTTTAATACTTATTCCGAACGGATAAGAACAGCGAGACTCGAACCATAAGACATTGGTACCAAAAGACAGCTTATAATGGTTAGTTGGAGCACTCCGGTCTACTTTTTGTTACACGAAGGCTAAAGAGACCAATATCTACCAGCTCAGAGTGAGCAATAACCGTACAAGAGATAGGAGAAAATCCGGATTTTTTCCCCCTGTGATATATTATTCTGATTCTATCAAAAGGAAATGGAAAGAATGTTCCATTTCCCTTTGACAGATTCAGAATGACTTACTGGTAAAGAAACACTATTTTTACATGGCACGTGGTGAAAAGCCACGGTAATAATGTTCTGCTTCTCCATATCGGTTTGACAAAGGACAAAACTTGTTTGTGTGTTCTTACAGTACAGTTTCACATTGCGTTGGAAAGCAAATAACTAGTTTGTGATCTATAAAACAATTTTTAGGAAATTTTCATGACAAAAAGCAGATTTTTATTATTTTTCATTAGGTTTGGTTTGGTTTGGTTTGGTTTGGAGTGCTACGGTCTACTTTTTGCAACACGATGGTTAATGAGACCGGGACCTACAGCTTAAAGCCGATTCCGAAAGGCTGCGAACATCCATGCCACTGTGGGATTCGAACCCACGAACTCCGGTACCGAAGGCCAGCACCCTAACCAATCGGCCATCGTTCGGAACTTTTCATTAGGATTCACCACGAAGATTGGGTAGAATACCAGTTTAGTAAATTGGTTGGCTCTCTCTTTCTCTTTTTTTTAAAGAAAGCATTTAAATGTACTTTAAGAGATGACCTTCTGGTCAGCACATGGGACTAGGATCCTATGATTCTGGGTTGGAGATTGACAAGTGCCAGAAACATCTCCCTGTATACACAGAACATGCTTGAAAAATCAGAGTGTCTGAATAACCTCTCATTAAACGGTCGGCAGGTGAGAGAGAGGTACGGAGTCAAAAGCAACAACCCCTCCTTCTGAGGATGATTCAAATTGAATGGAATTCCGGCATATACCATAAATAACTTACACCCGTTAGGGTTAGCGGCTTGTGGCGAGTTATAAAAAATACAATATCATGGTACGAGATGACATAGTAGTTAATTTGCAGAACTAGAATACAGAAATTCTGGGTTCGACATCTAGCAGGCTTCCCAAACATCCCTGTAATACCAGAGAACACGCACAATAAATCTGAGTTTCGAAGTTCTCTCGCTGAGAGAACAACTGGAAAAGGAATTTGAAATCAAATGTAAAAATATTCCTTCCTGAGAATAAATTGGAGGAAAATCTCCACCCCTAAATCACGAACGTCTTACATCCGTCTAAGAAGGCAGTTCAATGTGAATTATCAAGTACACTACGTAAAATCTTTTAAATATTAATTGAATTACACAAAATAATACTATTCAAAAATAGTACAAAATAATAAACAATAGTACACAAAATAATAATATCCAAATGATAACCAATTTGTTTTCTCGTTAATAAGAACAAAAGAATTCATTGCATACCACTAACCATAATTAGAAAAATTAAACGAGAACTGTGTTTTTAAGAGATCTATCGAATAATACAGGTTTCGTGAAAATCCGATGAAAATTAAAAAAAAAACACGTTATTTTCAAAGTCCGAAATCGGAACACATACACACTTCACACACACATTTTTCAAAGTCCCAAACCACAATACAACACAACTCATTTTTTTTTTCAAAAGAATTTCAAAGTCCAAAAACAGAACACATATGCACGCAACACTTCCAAATTTTTCTAAGTCCAAAACCACAACACAACACTCTTTTTTTTTTTTTTTTTCAAAGTCCAAAATCTCGGGAAATTTTTCAAAGTCCGAAATCGGAACACATACCCAATCCGAAATTTTTCAAAGTCCAAACAAATTTTACGTCTTGAAAGAGATCGCCGTCAGAGATGCCTACCCGGCAACGCTAGACGACGCCTCCATCGAGACTAACTCCTTTAGAACACAGGAAAACGGAAAACTACTTTTAAAAAAAAGAGATCCTAGATCCCGACCCCATATTAATTAAAACCCCGACAGGATTAGGTCTTCGGAGACGACGAATAGTCTAGTCATAAAAATTGACTAGACTATTACAAATGTCACCAAAATATTCAGTTTCCACTACACTAAGAATAGCCAACAATTTGAAATAAGTAGAAAAAAAAATATTTGAAAGTATTTTCAAATATAATGTTACTACCAACATTTTTTACTACAATGGTAATCGCTGCTACAATGAACAACTTTATAACTCCTGCCTCTACGCCATAGCTCCATCCAAAAACTTTCATCTGTGACCATACACGAGAGATTAAATTGTAACAATTGTAATGTTCAGCATAGATTCCCCCAAAAAACATGTCCTGATACAATTTTTCAATTAAAATATACATTAAAGATTATACGAAGAGAAAACTCTTGTTTAAAAATTAGGAGGTATTGTAACTGAAAGGAATTTTTCAAGAAAACAGTTAATCTGATCACTTACTTAGAACATTAGTCTCGCTTGTTACAAAACATTACAACGAAAAGTATGTTTTCTCAGTACAACTTTAAAGATGAACCTCTAGATACGAAATTTAAAAACAAAGGGAATTATTTCGGATAATCTGCTTATGTAGGTATTTATATTTTCACGGTAGTTACCCCTGAAATTGCTATAAACAGTGATCAAGATCAACGAAATTGTAATCTAATTTTTTTACTCTCGCTTGTGTTCTGTCTAGATTTTTGCTTATGCCAGAATTTTGAGGTATGTTAGTTTCTTTATGACACTGATTTAGTTCATATTGAAATGCATTGCACACTTAATTAGTTTTATGAAATGTGAAAATTATTACTACTACTTTTATAATCCTTTTAATTTGGTGTCTGAGGGATGAGCAAAATAAAATATTTTATAAAATAATATACTGTTACTACATAAATATAATGATAACTTGTATCATGTCTGTGCATGAATCACTTAAATCACCAATGATTTTTCTACCCTGACTGTATTGATATGCGGTTGTTTTAAATTTCTTCAAATTAATTTATGTTATTCCTTTTTATCAAATTCAAATGCATTTTTTATAACCTAATGTTTTCGCTTTGTTGGCAGTGCTTGGATATGAATATCGTGGTGTGGTTTTTTTTTTTAGCTCTACGGTCTATTTTTTGCAACACGAGGAATAATGAGACCGGGACCTACTGCTTAAAGCCGATTTCGAACGGCTACGAACATCCATGCCATAGTGGGATTCGAACCTACGAACTCCGGTTCCGAAGGTCAGCACCCTAACCATCTGTTTATTAATTAAAATAACAGTGTCTGTCTGTGAACAAATCAAAATCTGTATTTTATGATCACTGAGTGACGTCATGATTTATTTGAAAATAAATTAGATCCCAAAATGTTTACAAACTCCATAATATAAATCCAATTATTAAAAACTATGAATAAACTAAAAAATAATCATTCCGTGAATTGCATGATATTTTGAATGAAAATCCTTCTTCCATCATTTAGTTATATTCTAAATTAAGTCACCTTGACCTTAATATAACTTATGGTAAGTCAAAGTAAAACTCTCACAGCATGCTTCGTTTTTTAATTCCAGGTTTCAAAATGAGAAAAACACAAAATTTTGACACATTTTTTATTTAAATAAAATTTTTAATAAGTATTTTGGCATAAAAAACTTTCTACTTTAACCCTCCGAGTTGAAAACACCGAGGAAAAAAAGTCTCCAAAAATATGCTAAAGTTTCATTGCGTCAGTGACCAAAGTGTTCTACGATTTTTTACTTCACCCTTTGTCGACTAGATTGGAATATGGGAAACCCATCCTCATTACTGTCCCTTTACTTCCGGTTATAAATAGATATATAAATAGACATTATAGATTGTTAATTTTTAATACACATAAAGCTCGTCAAGTCTCGAAGATCATCCCATAAGAAATAATGGGTTCTAAAAGTACAAATAAAAATATTCTTTAAGAGAATGATTTATATCTTTTTTACGAAAGTCATCCAAGCTATTTAAGTGGTGCAATTAGAGATACATCTGTTACCGCAAACGAAATACTTCGAAAGAGAGATTTACAAAGCCATGAAAAGCTATCAGCGTCTTTGTGCCTCCGGGAGTAGGTGTGCAGTTCCTAAACAATCGACCTGACCCTCCTACCTCAAAACTCCATAGTGGAAAACACTGGCAGAAATGTACATTACATCCATTATCGGAACGTTTTTGGAGATCGAAAATTGTACGTGATAACCGCTTTGAAGACATCATCGGTTTGGCGGAATTGTACGTGCGAACCGCTTAGAGGGTTAAACAATGTTTAAACAAAGTAGACTGTATTTTGTAGCGCATGTTCGTATCACAACGTAACATCTACTCTTCGGCCTGGGTGTATAAGGTTCCCTAATTGAAAGTCTATATTTCAAAATTAGTTTAGGTTTTAGAATATTACACCAGCAATAAAAAAAATTCGAAAATAAGACAAATTAATTTTATAAAACGAATAACATTTTATTTTAATTTTCCTTATAAACTTAAAAAATCTCCACTTTTGGCAATTTATCCTTTTCTGGGATAAAATAAAACTTTTTGATTTAATTTTTAAATAATGAGGTTTCTAACAAAAACTTAGTTTTATCCAAATATAATATAATTATATTACTTAGAGGTAGTGTATCTTTCTAATAGTACAGGATATTTTAGAATCGGTTTAGTAGTTCCAGAGATTACCCCTTATAAACAAAACAAATCACCTCTTTACAACATCAGTATAGATTTTGAACTACAGCGTGTTTTCTTTTTCAAAGAAAAATATTGGGATATATTTATTACTAGTACTTTAAAGAGGTTAAAGTATCATTCTAGACTGATACATCTAAAGAGTGGTTATCTTTATAGAAAAATGAAAAAGCATAAAATAAAGAATTCCTCAGGACTAAATAAAATATTACACCGGTGTGAAAACTTGCACACCACGGGGACATCGGACTCTTGCTGTTGAAGAGCTACTGAAAAGTGAAGATATCACTCGAATGGATTGGCTAGCGTACTCCTCTGATTTAAATCCCATTTTGAACTATAGCGTATTTTCTTTTTCAAAGAAAAATATTGGGATATGTGTATTACTAGTATTTTAAAGAGGTTAAAGTATTGTTCTAGACTGATGGATCTAAAGAGTGGTTATCTTTGTAGAAAAATGAAAATTCATAAAATAAAGAATTCCTCAAGACTAAATAAAATATTGCACTGGTGTGAAAAGCTTGCACACCACAGGAACATCGAACTCTTGCTGTTGAGAAGCTACTGGAAAGTGAAGATATCACTCGAATGGATTGGTCAGCGTACTTTCCTGATTTAAATCCCATCGAACATGTGTGGGATGTTTTGGGGAGAATCATTGCAACACCCTTGCATCCTCCGGAGAACACCCAACAGCTCAAACAGATGCTGACAGCGGAATGGACACTCCTGCCGCAAGAAATGTTGGACCAGCTGGTTTTGAGTATGCGGGGACGGTGCGAAGCAACCATTGCAGTTAGAGGAGGGCGTATCCCATATTAAGGATCATCTGCTTGTTGTTCTTTCTGTTCGATAGACAATCATGAGATACTATGCGTTCGATACTATGCGTTCAATAAAGCTTGTTTTTGTTTGATTCCACACCGTATGAATTGTATTTCTTTTTTAGCGATGATTTCCCCATCCTTTACGTACATAATACTCTCCTTTATTTCTGAATTTCATGTCTTTCAGATGATTTCTCGTGGAGTTATGTTAAAAAAAAAACCACCTGTTGTTTAAGTTTTGCACACCAGTGTAATAAAGATAGCTTATTATTATACAAAGGTTTCACCAAATAAAAAAAAAACAATCAAGGAATAATAATTAAAATAAAATATGCATAAATTGGATTAGAATTAAAATTTTGCTCTCCAGTACCCTTTAAAATTATTTCGGCATCTTGCTTTCAGCGGAAATCAAGATGTCGAAATAATTCCCCGGAAAGTTTTGACGTAATATATCAAAGCAAACGACGTTGACCTCCGGATCGTGCTCTTTTAAAATATGCGCATAATAGCAGGCTAGTTTTGGATGTGTAAAAACCTTGAGGCACAACACAACAAAATATAAAGGAGGCCTAACTCGTCAACAACTCGATATAATGAAATTACTAGAGCTACTGAGTATGATGAGTTTTGAAAACTTTTCTTTTATACTCCTGACATGTAGGAACAATCTGTGGTATATCATAACAAGCTTAAAGTTATGGGTTGCCTAAATATTATTTGTTAATTAACTTTGCATTAGACAAATTTCAGATTACACAAAATAAGAGGAGTTAATCCTGTCACTCTTTTGTTATATGAGAACTAAAGAAAATATCACTTTGTGAAGTATTGTACTTAAAATGGTGTTCTAGATATGGAGGAAGAAATCTTTTAAAACTTTTGTTTTATGCTCCTTATATGTAGGAACAACCTGTGGTATATCATAACAAGCTTAAAGTTATGGGTTGCCTAAATATTGTTTGTTAATTAACTTCGTATTAGACAAATAAATTTTAGATTACAGAAAATAGAGGAGTTAATCCTGTCATTCTTTTATTATATGAGAACTAAAGAAAATATCATTTTGTGAATTGCTGTACTTAAAATGGTATTCTAGATTATGGAGGAAGAAATTTTTTTAAACTTTTGTTTTATGCTCCAGGAACAATCTGCGGTATATCATAACAAGCTCAAAGTTAAGGGTTGCATAAGTATTATGTATTAATTAAATTTGTATTAGACAAATAAATTTTAGATTACTCAAAATAAGATGAGTTAATCCTGTCAGTCTTTTATTATATGAGAACTAAAGAAAATATCATTTTGTGAATTGCTGTACTTAAAATGGTGTTCTAGAGTATGAAGGAAGAAATCTTTTAAAACTTTTGTTTTATGGTCCAGGTATATCATAACAAGCTCAAAGTTATGAGTTGTCTAAATATTGTTTGTTAATTAACTTCGTATTAGACAAATAAATTTTAGATTACACAAAATAGAGGAGTTAATCCTGTCATTCTTTTATTATATGAGAACTAAAGAAAATATCATTTTGTTAATTGTTGTACTGAAAATGGTGTTCTAGATTATGGAGGAAAATATTTTTTAAAACTCTGGTTCTATGCTCCTGATATGTAGGAACAATCTGTGGTATATCATAACAAGCTCAAAGTTATGGGTTGCCTAAATATAATTTGTTACTTAACTTTGTATTAGACAAATAAATTTTAGATTACACAAAATAAGAGGAGTTACTTCTGTCAGTCTTTTATTATATGAGAAGTAAAAAAATATCTTTTTGTGAATTGCTGTACTTAAAATGGTGTTCTAGATTATGGAGGAAGAAATTTTTTTAAGCTTTTGTTTTATGGTCCAGGGATAATCTGTGGTATATCATAAAAAGCTCAAAGTTATGGGCTGTCTAAATATTGTTTGTTAATTAACTTTGTATTAGACAAATTTTAGATTACACAAATTAAGAGGAGTTAATCCTGTCACTCTTTTATTATATGAGAAGTAAAAAAATATCTTTTTGTGAATTGTACTGAAAATGGTGTTCTAGATTATGAAGGAAGAAATCTTTTATTATGTCTTTTAATCCTATTAAGTAAAATTCATGGAACTTGATAAGAAGCTTGAAAGTAGTTGTAGGGGATCTATAAATGCATGTACATTTAGAGAATTTTAACAAAATAGACATTACATTGAGATAATAAAATTTATATTGATACTTATAACTTACATTGTTATAAATGGTGTTTTAAAAAACTATCATTAGTCAAGAGACAAAAATCAAACACGAACAAAAGGTTTTGTTTCTGTATTAACTTCTTTAACAAATATGAGACGGTAAAGTCTCAATCTGTGCTGTAACTGAGGTGCATAACACAGGTTTCTAACCTAGTCCTAGTCGGAAGCATGAATTAGAAGCACACACAAAGTGATTACACAAACACAGAACATTATATTATTTATTAATAAATGTAGACGGATTCGACGGTGTTCTTGAGGAATGTGTTGCATTCCTTTAAAGGCAGGATTCTATTTCGGGCGAAAGATTGGCTTCATTCTATAGAAACAATTAAGTCTCATGCAGGATTAGAATCCACACATTCCAGCGTGGCAGGATAATAAGCTAACTATTATGCTGATGACAAAAATTCAATCCTTGTTCTACTAACTATTTTCGTTTACTATATTAAATTTAAAGCCCCATATAAGGCTAGATGTCACTGAAGATTAAAGCTTGAGGAGATATTATTTTTAATCTACTTTTATCACTTACATTGGGAATTTCATAAAAGGTTCAGGTTAGCAGGAAGGTTAGAACTTCCTGGTATCTCCCAAGAAGTTTAATTTAGCTAAAATGCCAATCAATTATAAAAATATTAGTTTTGCGCTTACTCTTGAATGCTATACATACGTCTCGAAGACATTTTGTAACTAAAATGTCTTCGATATATATATATATTATATATTATATTATATATATATATATATATATATATATAATATATATACATATATATATATATATATATATATATATATATATATATATATATACATATATATATATATATATATATATATATATATATATATATACATATATATATACATATATATATATATATATATATATATATATATATATATATATATACATATATATATACATATATATATATATATATATATATATACATATATATATACATATATATATATATATATATATATACATATATATACATATATATATATATATATATATATATATATATATATATATATATATAATATATATATATATATATACATATATATATACATATATATATATACATATATATATATATATATATATATATAAATATATATATATATATATATATATATATATATATATATATATATATATATATATATATATATATATATATATATATATATATAATCGGTAAAATTATTCATCACCGATCAAACTCGAAAACTTTTTAGGTGCCAAATCTCTGCAGTAGAGTTGGCATTGCAACTTTACTTTAGTCATGTTGTAAAGGCAAATGGCTCGAAACCTAAAACTAGACAAGCAGCTATGAAAAATATTTTAATTTCATTCTGAATTCGGTAAATTAACGGAAACTTCTGAAACAGGAAAAAGACAACCACCCATCTGTTGATTTGTGGAATGCAGCATTGAGGACGGGATAATCATATACTTCACAGTTACTAATCACTAATCACCGTTACTGAATAAACTGTAAAAAAACTGAAAATGAATCAAATAGATAGTATTTTTTAATTGAGAGTGTAGGTATTACTTTCCTTCCCTTGCTTAAATAAGTTTTTAATTAGTTTATTTTCAGATGTAACAATTGTAATAACGTTCGACAAAAACAGAATAGTCTTCTTGTATCAAAAAAGAATTTGATAAAAAAAAACAGGAAAAGTGAGAAATTTTCGTAGTTTTTATAAAACATGAATTTAAAAAGTTTTAAGTTTTACTGCCAAAAATATTAATTTTTAATAATTTAATATTAATGTCAATTTTAAAGTTCTTGCTTATTACTGTAATATACTCCATTTTGTAAATAAAAACTTAACAAATGCAGATGAAAATTGTAAAAATAGAATTTAAACTACATACACTTAAAAAGAAAATTCGTACACCTCTTTTTTCTTAGTTGATGAAAACATAATGGAAAATATAACCACAACATTCCTTAGGATTATTGGAGATGCAATCTTTAAGCATTATTCTCTCACAAGTTGTTGCTTTTAAGAAAAATATAAACCGCAGTTTTTTATTCTGGGTTGTCTGAGTTTCGTACAAAATGGGCAATTCCTCTTCCGACCTTTTATTATGTTGGGTAATGGCTTGTCCAATAGAGACATCGCGGATATCCTTGTGCAAACTAAATGATTCTTAACCGTTACTAAATGAGAGTGCGTTTAAGTCATGGATTGCAAAAACGGTATATCGGAAATTTTTTTAAATATACCATCAAAATACATATCGGTAATTTCTAAATAGAAAATCTGCGGTCAAAATTTTTATTTATAATATCCTTACTGTACTTTCTATTCACGTACTTTGTCAGGAATTCCTAGTTACATTAAACTACTACAAATTATGATATTTATAGAACGCAGATATTCTGATTAGAGCAATCGTTCATCTACCATACACGAAGTATGAAACATATTTTTCGTGAGCTAGTTTATTTTGTGGCCTAGTACATTATTCACAAGTTGCATTCGCAGAGAATTTTCTACATTTCTTAATAAAACAAGTCTGTCTGTGTCGTACGATGGCCGATTGAGTAGAGTGCTGCCCGTCGGAATCGGAGTTCGTGAGTTCGAATCCCAATGTGGCGTGGAAGTTCGTATCCATTCGGAATCGGCTTTAAGCTGTAGGTCCCGGTCTTATAATCCCTCGTGTTGCAAAAAGTAGACCGTAGCACTCCAAATAAAAAAAAAATATGTGTAAATTTTTAGATAAATCAATAATTAATCTTTATTTAACAAATAAGCACTTAATGAACATAATTTTTAAAAAACGGTAAGTTATGAAAATTATCTTTCATATGTGTTAGTCTTTTTACGATAACATTTTAATTTTTGGAATTAAATATTTTATTAATATTTATAAACAGATTTTTGAATTATTTGTATTTATTAATGACTATTCTCAATAATCAAATGTTTTCTTTTTACATTAATTACAATCCAATATTTTGACTTTGAAATATAAACGCAAAAATTATACTTATTTTGTACCTATAACTCCCATTTTATGTTACTTCTTTTTAATTACAGGTAAACCAGTATTTAAATTTAAATTTACTAAACTACCGATAAATGAAAATGTCGATAAATTTACAAACCTTGGTATGCTAATAACAAAATATTTTAACTATAAAATTCTAATTATTTTCTATTTTTTCAAATGGTAATTATATTGATACTTAATATACTTTTATCAACTAGTTAATTAGTCTAGTTAGGTCTAGAATAGAATAAGGATCGTTGTTTTCCTTACACCCGTAACTGATTCATTGTTAAGTAAACTTACTTAATCTCGGAATTTCAACTTTTTAGAAATAACTACACATCAGATAGATCAAAGACTTGAAAGTCCGGGCACAAAATTTTTGATAACTCTTAAAACTCTATTAAACTAAAACTAATTAGGGCTAGAATAGAATAAGGATCGTTGTTTTCCTTACACCCGTAACTGATTCATTGTTAAGTAAACTTACTTAATCTCGGAATTTCAACTTTTTAGAAATAACTACACATCAGATAGATCAAAGACTTTCAAGTCCGGGCACAAAATTTTTGATAACTCTTAAAACTCTATTAAACTAAAACTAATTAGGGCTAGAATAGAATAAGGATCGTTTTTTCTTACACCCGTAACTGTCATTGTTAAGTAAACTTACTAATCTCGGAATTTCAACTTTTAGAAATAACTACACATCAGATAGATCAAAGACTTTCAAGTCCGGGCACAAAATTTTTGATAACTCTTAAAACTCTATTAAACTAAAACTAATTAGGCTAGAATAGAATAAGGATTGTTGTCCGATGATTCATTGTTAAGTAAACTTACTTTCTGTTTAACTTTTTAGTAACTTAGATAGATCAAAGACTTTCAAGTGGCACAAAATGATAACTCATCTATCTTAGGAAATGGATGATCTTTTCCCTGTCAGTGAATTTAGGGTACGTGCTTACTCATTAGCACTTGGACAAGGTGCTGTACGTCGCTACACCCAATTGGCTTCACAAAGAAGTTTTGTTAAAGCCCAGGTCAAGGCGACTTTTTGCCTGGGTTTTTGACACTATACTACAAAGTGTTTTCGTTTCAACCACGCCTTGAGATGTCCGAGGTGTTTAGAAGGTCGGACGAGACGCCGAAGTGTTACACTGTGAGGCGCCAACTAACGGACCAATTGGAGGCTAGCATGACGGCGACGCGGAAAGGCCAATGGGAGGAGGCGAAAGATGACGTCAGGTGGACGGAGAGTCCCTATGACGAGAACGAGCGGAGGCTTCTACTTGTGGCGGTTGATTTTTTGGGGAGATTTTCTTTAGTTTTGTGTGAGACTCAAGGAGTCCCAGTTGTACCGCTGTACAACGGTTTATCGGTCGGCACCTGACCGCAGATTGTTTTTTAGGTTCTCCTAGAACCTGAGACCTTTAGGTCCGTGTTGACTCTGTGACTCTGTGCTGAGCTCTGTGTTTTCCATTCGGAAAATTTGTACATAACTTCTATTTAATGCAGTATAAACGCAGTTATTGTTCTAAGCTGTACGTCGTGTCATAACCACTTCGACACCCACACGCTACCCGAGGATCCCGTGATGTTACAGTGCCTGTCATAAGTTGTCAAGAGTCCCAATCCGATTTTGCTTGGAAGAATCTTAAGAGTTTTAATCATACATATATGAGAAATTTTTCTTCCCGATGCTGTATGTTCCTAACGCATATTTTCCAACCCGCAAAATTATATTTCAACTCACATATTTAATCTGTCGGAGCTTCACATGTTGAAAAATATATATTTGGATTCTACAAACAGACCCTAATTTACTACCTCAGCATGCTAACCAAGCAACAATTTATTGTATCACTTGTAATTTAGTGAACTAGCATATAGCCCATCATATGACGGGGTCATTAAAATTTTTAACTCTTCAGAATTGTAAAGTACCCTATGAGGCAGATAAAAAAAAGGTTTATGTTTTGGCTGAGAATTATCTGTTACACGCTCAATAATTTGTTTATCTTCATACTCCTCTAAAGTCTCCCGATACTGTGAATGCAGTTTAGAATCACGTTGAATTCATTTAGAAAGATAATTCAAAGTTTTCTTAGCTAAGTCAAAATTATCGTTAAGTTCTTCCCAATTTTTTTTTGCCACAGTAATTAATGAAAGTAAAGGAATGAAACTATCATTTCCACTACACCCTGGAGGTAGATAGAATTTGTTGTTAATACCGGTGTTTAAATTTTCATTGCAACAAAAAATAATCGATGATTCGATTTAAAATTATCATATATATACCTAATATATTATTTAAGAAAAATATAACAGAAAATTATTTACATAATATCTAAGTACAGTGATAAAACGTATGAAAACAATGCAGACGATATTTAAATAATTTAAAATAAGAAATGATTAAATGAGTTGGTTAAAGGAATAACTGCATAATGCTAGAAAAATATGCTATTTTTACCTATTTATTATGAGACAAATTGATAAATTTAATCACTTGCTCTTAACAGGAGAAAGTAAGGCTTGAAATAATCAATCGAAAAAGAGGGATGAGGTGGATTTCGAACTCGCTTTGAATTTAAAGGCTAGAAAAGGAGGGAATGGGGTGGATTTCGAACGTTGCAAAGACGACATTATTTTTTGCTGTGATATGAAGCATATTTATACGAATTTATTTTAGAATCGGATTGATAGTTTAGGAGAAGATAAACTTTACTCGCTTTGAATTTTGCTAACACTAACTCAGCAGGAATCTAATATGAATACCTCTATCCATTCCAGGTCCAACAGCTTCATAAATTCGAGGATAGATGGAGAGATAACTTAGACTTTTATTATATTATTATATATTAGTATTCAATACATTTTTCAATGAAGCATTCGAAGAAAATTCAAAAACGTCTACTATAAGTTTGGTTTGGTTTGGAGCGATACTGTGTACATTTTTGCAACTCAAGGGGTAATGAGACCGGTACCTACTGGTTAAAGCCGATTCCGAACTGCTTTGAATATCCATACCACAGGGAGATTCGAACCCATGAACTGCAGTAATGAAGATCAGCGCCCTAACCATTCGGCCAATGTCCAACCTTCTGCTGTACTGGTTAAGAAAACAACGTGTCCCTACTAACACTGCGAACTTAGAGATGCGGGATTTAACAATAAAAGACTAAATATTAAAAAGAAGTTATTTATATTCAAAGGTCATTCCCAGTTAACCTCGAAATATACCAATCTAACGAAGATCTTCAACAATATAAATTTGAATTCTGGGAATGTTTAAAAAAGAATATTATAAACGAATTTATCTCAACTGAATGCAGATCAAAGACACACATTCTATTTGTTAATAAAAAATTGTTCCGAGGAATGAACTGAAATAATCTCAACAGCCTTAATTCCGAGCATTGAATCAAAGCATTCAATTGGCACATGTCGAACCAAATGAAATCATTCAATGCCCCCATCTCACTTGGCGCTACTATGCAACAGAAAACAATATGAGAAATCCGTGTTGTTCCCAATACAATGGCATATAAAGAATCTGGATGTGCCACAGCATTTGCAAGCGGATGAAAAATAAACGGTAAATAATGAGACCCGTCGAGCGTGAGGAAACACACATAAAGCAGGAGCTTAAGTGATGAGGTAAAAGACCGCAATTTAAGTTGCAATATCCGAGATGAGTAAAACATGGGCTGTATAAGTAGACTGCAGCTATTCTTAGGAGTAATCAAGCACGAAAAGAGAAGCAAGACGTTTGTAACTTAAAAAAAGATTTAAAAGTGTAAGAAGTACATAAAGTGTAACGAAATTTAACGATACTTGTTAAATACATCAAACTAGGTTAATTCAATGTGAAGATGATTCAAAATTTGACGCGAAACAAAAGATGAAGCTTATCTAATTTTAAAAAATACTTAGCATAAGGTGCAGTAATATTATGAAGGAATAAGTTTTTTAAATGATTTATCTTATAAAAAAAGTATTTAGGAAAGCAGTCTAACAATGCTTTATTTGTTAAATGATTTTTATTTGTTGTTCAAAGAGTCAATGAACTATTAAAACTTATTGTTAGAAACTGGTTCTTCAATACATTCGTGATTTCTTTAGAAGCCATGATCGTGGCCATTTTTATTTATAACAACAATATATGATTATAAAATATATCCAAATTATTTTGTTTTCTTTGACTGGATTAAAAATGGGGGTTATTGTTGAGTCATAATAATAACCTTTTTTTAAAGATTTATATTCTTTTCAGATTTAATGTTTAACCTTTTTATAAACTTTTCACTAATGAGGACAGGTTTCATACACTGGAAATTTGCTTGACTAAAGAACTGGGTTCCCCTGCCAACTTGGCGATAATAATGGTTTAAGTATGGTCGCCTAACAATTTCTTCTGATCTTACCGTGTCCAAACAATCTGTATCTATATTATATGATATTTGCATCCAACTCTCCTTGTGTGATTCTTTTCTTATACATTAAAAGTCCGCAATGCTTAAACAAATTAGATATAACAAACCATTAATGGTTCACTATGGCTGATTTTTAATAATTTGGAGCTGTTGCGTTTGTAAATTGTTAAGGGATTAATTGCCCATAAATATAAATGTCCGGTTTTCAAGTCGTTTTCTTTAATTAAGTAAGAGTATATAATTCTATTACGATGGCACACTGTGCATTAAAGTCGCCAGAAAAAGTAAGAAATACAATGTTTGGATAGATTACCTTTGTGATTTAGTAAATATCGCCAATATTTTCGCCAAATTTGCCAAGGGAAACCCAGCTCTTAAGTAGTCCCCTGGAAATTTTGTAATTGTTTTTTATAAACGTCGCATTTCTTGTTGGCTAGTTGTCAGTATTGAATTTTTCTCTATTTTTGGCAGTGGTTATTTAAAGAAGATAACCATTTTATGTTATAATTAGTGTAATATTTATAAACAGTCATGACATATTTCTAGTGTAGTGGTTATACCTCTTACTGTTAATCAATGTTTATTTCTCTTACGTAACCTGCATCATGTTTACTTTTCTACATGAATCTTAATTAGTATTAACTGTAATTGTAGTAGTTTAGGAATGAAAGTTGAAACTGGTAGAGGTTAATTCCCAGTGAACGGTACGCTCCTTGTCCGCCATCTTGTTTTTGGCGACTATTGGCGAAACACGACTCCGCGAAACACACGCCAAGTACCTAAGCCTAACACGCAGCGGGACACCGACCGTTCGCCATCGCAAAATCGGAAAACGTGACGCCGACGATGTTCCGATGGCGAGCGGTCGATGTATCTTCGTGCTAGACCTAGAAACTCAGCGTGAACTCTATGGAGTCGTGCTCCGAAAATAGTCACCAAAAACAAGAAAATACAACAAAACAACAATAAATTTCAAAAATTTTAGAAAGACAAAAAACACTTTCATAAAATCAACAAAGGCATAAACACTTACCATCTTTTAACGGGAGAGAAAGGGTGAAGTTGACAAGGAGAATATAAGTATCGCCCGAGAAATGGCGCCAAAAATACGCCAAAAAATCTCCAAAATAGCGTACCGTACACTGGGATACAGCCACTGACAGAAGTCAGAGAGGGATAAGTACAGTCATGGTCTGGGTGAAAAGTCATGGAGTAAAGATCAAAATCTACTCTATAGTACTTCTTTGTACAAAGTTAAGGAAATATTGTAATCATAACAAATTTCAATGCTTCGATATTAACAAAAATAATTTTGACCATGCCTGACTGAATTTATACCAATTCATTATTACGTCTCCGTATGTAAATAAATTCTAACTTGGTTAGTTTGGTTTGGAGTGCTACGGTCTACTTTTTGCAACACGAGGGCTAATGAGACCTGGACCTACAGCTTAAAGCCGATTCTGAACGGCTACGAACATCCATGCCACTGTGGGATTTGAACCCACAAACTCCGATACCGAAGGCCAGCACCCCAACCAATCGGCCATCGTTTGGCAACTCTAACTCGGAATGTTTAAAATGTCCATTTTGGTCTTTCTTGAACTGGTTATGACTGGTTTACTTTTAACGTCTCTACGTACTCATGTATCTCGCGCAACTCAAAAACGATTAGCCGTAAAAAGTAGAAATTAGTATTACTAGTATTTAGAACTGTTATTACGCCTAATCGTATATCTCCCCTTTTGATTGCCATCTGCACTTTAAAACGAAAAGCTACAGTATAACGCATATTAACGTTGTGGGGCATAACTCAAAAACGACTACCGTAGAATGTTTATGACTGTAACATTTAAGATTGTAATAACAACTAGTTGAGCATCTTTTTTATTGTAATCTGCACTCTACATAAAGAAAATTTCAACATACCGAATATTAACTCCGTGACGCATAACTCAAAAAGGGGTTAGCTATAAAACGTTAAAATTTTGTAATCAAGTTTATAATAACGTCTAGTTGTGCACCCCCCTTTTGATTGCGATTCGCTTTTAAATAACGCAACAATTCCATTGTAGGGTATATCAACATTGTAGAGCCTTAACTATAAAACGATTATCTGTAAAATGTTGAAAATTTTCATTTAGGATTTATAGAATATCATGTAGTACACCTTCTTTCATAATTGTGATTCACATTCTATATAAAGACCACTAACGCTGCCGATCTACCCCAATGGAACTCTGTGATAAGTAAGTATTCATATACAGTTGTAACAATTCTATTAAAACAGTGGAAACAAAAATTTTTAGGTCCATTTTTCAAAGAATGCTACTTGCAGAAAATAGTTTCGATTCCTTACTGTTTAATATTTCTCGGGTAAGGAATGAAGAAAGTATTCTAATCGTGAAAGATTTTGGTTTAGTACAAAATATCATAAAACAAAAAATCTCAATATAATGAGTATAATGTTGCAGATCTCCACCAGATGTCAGTACTTACGCTCTACTCAAACAACATGTGTATCTTGAGAAACGGAGCCTACGTTAAAACTCAACAAGAATGGGCAAACGATAGTTTTTATTTTGCACGCTTCAAAATTAATAAAAGATACAATATATCAGTCAAACAAGGAAGTCATGTGGTGTCCATATCAGCTTTTTTCGAATAGCAAAACAATCTATTTCACATCAATTATAAATATTATTTTTGCATTTTAACCTGATTATTCAAATATGTAATTACCTATATTTTTCTCGGTACTTCAACATTATCTGCCACTGATCACAAACGTAGATACGTAGAAATGCAAATTGTGTTCTCAAAATGGCATTAAGAATACAGTTGCTCAGATTAGTATTCTATTAGCCTCTTAATTAAACGCAGTATCACAGATTACTATGCAATGTCTGAAAACAATCCATATCAGATTAATGCTAAGCACATAAAGCTTGAAAATGTATGTTACGTCTGCCTCATCCGATAAAAGGAAGATAAATAAAATTTAATCAGCCTGATGCAAACACTGACTTTATAGATTATCCCTATTCTAGTTGCATATTTGGTAATATTAAAAAGATATTAAATCATTTCTAAGAACCAATAGAGGGAGTTTTACCTTTCAGAGGAAAACTGACCTTTAAAATGACAGAACTGGGCCAAACGCATGAAATCTTTTTGTCCTAAAAATATCAAACTAGACGTTTTACTTTATAATAGTTCAGTTTTTGAAATCGAAGGATTATTTAATTTTATTAAAATCTGCTTATTTTTGTCTTATATCTTTGTTTTGAAACTTCAAATTTGTTTTTATACGTTTTTATCTAATTCCCACTATACTTTCCCTTGTGTCTATATCTCTATAAATTAATCTGTTGCTAATTTACCAATATCCAGTTGAGCTGAAATTTGGCATACTAGTTCGATAGAAATACATTGAATCAATTATAAAGTTTATTATCATAGATAAATTAATTTATTTTAATAAACATCGACCTTTTAGGAGTTATTATCTTTCTTTTACCCTTTAGATAAACGGTGATGGCTCAGTTATGAAATCTGCATTTTTACTAGCACCCCAGGCTCAATTCCAGGTAATTAAAAGCTTGTTTTTAAACCTTTTTTTATATCTATTTGTTTTTTGGTATTAGCTGCAATCGATCATACTATGGTTGTTCAGATTTACGCAGACAGATTTTAAATGTCAAGCAGCCAAGGTGATGAACTTTCGCGCGGTCGCATTATCCGAAACCACTTCCCGAACCAACGACTTTAATGACTTATATTCCTGCAAAAGTATGCAAAATAAACGAGTTTAAGTCTTTTGACAAAGTATTGATTGTATATGCAGGAAAAGGTGAACTTATACAAATGGCCTTTTTCTCGGTCCGGCATGACCTCGGCTCTTTCAAAACCACGAGCTTGGTACCACTGATCGAATCCCGGGGGTCATCGGAAGCAACGTCACGTCCTATCCCGGAATTCTGAAAATGCTGCCTCTTTTGTCTCCTTCGTCGACCTTCACCTCCTCGAAGGCGTGTTGATGATCCCGTCCTACTAAACGAGATGTCAAATGACGTCAACTAGACTGTCGGATCTCAACCTTCCACCCAAGGTTAGTTGGCATCTTGTAATATTACATACTTATCGAAATTAAGGTCACCACTGATATAAACTATTCGGTTGGGTGAGGAATCCCCTCACTGAGGTGACAGTGGTAGGGAGCTACCTAATATCGTTTAAAAGAGTATTGTGGGGTGCTAAGCAAAGCAATGTTCGAAGCCCCTACGCCAAACGGAAATGAAATGTAAGCTTTTATTTGAGTGGTATTTTCACGCATACACACCAATTGTTTTTCAAGTATATACACAGTTGAGATATCTCTGTATGAAATGTTTATGAATTTCATACTGTGATATTTAAAGGATATGTAAAAAAGTTGTTACCTCTTACAATGTTTATCAGCATAATAAATAGAAGTTTTTCATGACTTGTCACTTGAAATTAGATTTGGTTTGGTTAAGATTTATGGTAAATTTTTTACAACGTTAGGTTTAATTACAGCCACGAGCTCCTATATAAAAGACAGAGGCCAACCCATTCGGATAATTTTCAGCGTCCTTGAACTCAAGTGACGCAAATAATTATATTCTTTTTACATTTCTTTCAACTTGAGATATCGCCAAATTAATAAAAGCTATTTTAAAAAGCACAGACTAGTTTACATAATTATGCGTAAAAAACGATAGATTTATGTTTAATAGTTCTGTTGCCCCTTACAAAAACTTATATCCTTTTTAAATACAGTTTATCAGTGATTTTTTATTCATTTGTTATAACATATGATTGCTTATCAATATCGCTGTTGTAAGTATTTTATATAACAGCAAAGTCGTATTACTTTTATTAGGATGTGTGTGTAAAATCAAATCTTGTAAATATCTAAATTATAAACACAATGTTCTACAGCAGTGGTTCTTAACCTTTTTAAAATTACCGCCCCCCTATGGAGCCGAAACTTGTTAAACACCCCCCTCCCCCTCTCTCTTTGAAAAAAAAGTCCCGTAATTTAAAGTGTAGGGTAGAAACTCAATTACAAGAAGCAAAATGTTTAAGTAATTTTCTTCAATATAGTTACAAATCAAATTTTGGCTATTCAGACACTCTGAAGAAATGGTTAAACGACTGCTATGGCCGAATAGTTAAGGCGCTGACCTTCGGTTTCGGAGTTCATAAGTCCGAATCCCACTGGGGCATAAATGCTCGTCGTTGTTCGGAATCGACTTTAAGTAGAACTTCCCTTTCTCAGCACCCTTCATGTTGCAAAAGAGTCCACCGTAGTGCTCTAAACCAAACCGAATGAATGCTGTTGATTAAATATATTTTTCTGAATGTCGGCCATATTTCACGCAGAATGTAAGGAAAGAAAATAACTGGTTCTGGTACCACCGAGTAAGTTTGTTTCATTGCTGGCAAAAAGCGTGTAAATTAGATAATTAATTAATGTAAAACATTTATTTAGTATTTTTAAAATTAAGTTTAAAAACCAAAACGTGCTCACATATCTACCTTACCGCCCAAAACAAGTTCACTGCCCACCAGTATCATCCCACCGTCCCCTGAGGGGCGGTGTCGCCCCTGTTGAGAACCACTGTTCTACAGGCTTCCGATTCCCGCTTTTTTATATAGCTAATTTTATATAATCATCGTTCTGTAATTAAAAATAATCAGGAATGCTGTCGCGAAAAGTAAAAGTATCAGCTTATTGGACGATATTTATTATGTCTCAATGTAATTTCTTTCAGTTACAATGCATTTATTGGCGATGAAGTAAAATCAAATACTAAGTGTTGTCAGATATTTAAGTCATAAAAATATTCGATAAAAGTTTCCAAATAAAATCTAGTGTGTATATTTTTAATTTGAGCATTCCTGACACACTTTTTAACCTTACAATTTTATCTTTACGTCTGGAAAACGTTTGTATAATTAAAAGAATAAAATGGTATAAGCTGAAAATAACTTAGATGTTCAATTAATCATCTTTTAATAGGAAAATGTATTTGTCATTCACCTTACTTTGCATTAATATGAATTTTTAAGAAATTGACCTGTATATGTAGTAATGTTAACAGCGTTCGAAAAGAACAGGATAGCTTTCTAAGTTTAATCACTAAAGTATATTGTAGCTTGATCAATAATTGTAAACAAAATATACTCATAAAAATATTAAATATAAAAAATGGTATAAGCTGAAAATAACATTGATTTGCAATTAATCACCTTTTAATAGGAAAATGTATTTGTTATTCACCTTACTTAGCTTTAATATAAATTTTTAAGAAGTTGACCTGTAGATGTAGCAATGTTAACAGCGTTCGAAAATAACAGGACACCATTCTAAGTTTAATCACTGAAGTATATTGTGTCTTGATGGATAATTGTAAACACAATATACTCGTAAAATATATTGCTTTTATTTAACACCTGTTTTCCATATAGTATAGTTGGGATATTTTTTATTCGAAAAATTAAGTTGAGCTTCACTTAATTCTAGATATTCCATATGTCGTCGCAAATTTTCCACTGAGTAAAGAGAAAATATTGTACTGGTGCTTAGAAAAGAAATAAAGAAAATTGGCTGAAAACCAATATTCCAAAGCAAATGATTCAGACTTCTTTATGAGGTCAGATTGAATTTTAAAAAAGTGTAAACTATTTATATCTTAACGCATTATTGGATCATTTCATACTAAAAGAATTAAATTACAAAAAAATAGTATATAGAGAAAGTATGATTCATAAAAGCTCTGTAAAACTATTACAGATAATTGAGCTTGCTGACTTGGCATAACTATGCGACATGTTATAGGTCTTGATATGTCGTGACATTTGGGATATTTTATAAGCTTTAATAAGGATAAAATATTCTATACGAGATTTTTATATTTTTAGCTTAAATAATACTGCAGATTTTTTAAAAACCAAATGATGCTGGTTTTCATGAAAATTACATAAGCAAGTACAGAAGACTTCGCTTAATGTGATCCGTTTGGGACACAGGTATTTTGATAACAATAATCGATGGATAACAATAAACGATATGCAAAATTAGATAAATTTAACCCCCCCCCTTTAATTCACACGTTCTAAATTTTAAAATAAAATGAAAAAACTCATCTTATATTTATGTATTGTATATTATCCTTTAAAACATAAGAATTGTATACATAATTAAAAAAATTGATCAATTGTTGACTGTCTACAATTTTTTCTAAGAAGCTCATCGATGAATTGCTCTTAATCATAATCAACCTGTCATAACGATTTAAAATTTCAATCTATTGCTTCAATGTTAAATCATTTCGCTTTCTGGCTTCCATATCGACAAGCTGCATGTAAGAGAGCAAGTCATAAAATGTGAATACGCTCCTTCTCAGTTCCGATAATAGTAGCCCCGTTTACACGGTACCTTCGAGAGACAGGTACTCTCTCTCGACGGTACCGGTTTACATGTGGCAAAAGCAGCGTAGAATGCAGGGTAGATACGCGAATTGTACTCCCCTTTCAAGAATTATCCCTAGCTAGGGAAAACTTGAGGGGTAGAAAGAACCCACCTTTCTACCTGGGTAATAGCAGAGTTTACTCTCCTTTCCCATCATCCTTTGCGCTTACAGATGATTGCCGTCCCTTATGATCACGTGACTTCTAGCGATGATCCCGGCGAAATAGAGGGTAGAAATATTTGACCATGTAAACGGGTTTCTCCGATCCTCCAAGCAAAATCCCTTTATCCGGGTAAAAAGAAGGGTACATGACTGGCACATGTAAACGGGGCTAGTGTGTTGCCTTCTGCTTATCTGACAACCATTGACCACCAGCAGGGTGGGCGTATTTCTGAAAAATTCCAGGAACATGTAACACCCCAATACTTTGTTCATTCCCCATTTCCCTAGGTTGAAGATGGAGAATTCTCGGAAATTCAAACAACAGCGAAAGGAAAGAAAATAATGGGTTCCTTCTGATAGCCCCGTTTACATGTGCCAGTCATGTACCCTTCTTTTTACCCGGATAAAGGGATTTTGCTTGGAGGGTCAGAGAAACCCGTTTACATGGTAAATTATTTCTACCCTGCATTTCGTCAGGATCGTCGCTAGATGTCACGTGATCATACGGGACGGCAATCATCTGTAAGCGCAAAGGATGATGGGAAAGGAGAGTAAACTCTGCTATTACCCAGGTAGAAAGGTGGGTTCTTTCTACCCCTCAATTTTTTCCCTAGTTAGGGATAATTCTTGAAAGGGGAGTACAATTCGCGTATCTATCCTGCATTCTACGCTGCTTTTGGCACATGTAAACGGGGCCAATGTAACGATCACATAAAGAGATAATTTTATCATACAAATGAATAGCGAAAATCCGGACCAAGTGATTTCAATAACAATAAGCGATTGATAGCATTAACCGCTATCACATTAATAGCGGAGTCACTGTATCTATCTTACTATCCAAACTCTATCTGGAATGAGTAAAGAGCAAGCTAGCAGAAATATAAGCTTACTCCTGATAACTTACTCTTCACTCTTTATTAACCCCTTCCGGTAAAATGACGAGTCCAGCTCGTCATTAGTTTTTCATTCCATACCGCACAATGACGAGCTACACTCGTCATGAGATTAAAGTTACTGTTAAATATGATAATTAATTTAGTGTTAAAATTTCTAGTGTACTGAATTTGGCAACACTTTTATCACTTGTGAAAATCACAAGTCACTATTGCATATTGTTTACTTAGAATTTCTTGGTACAAGTCATTGCCAAATTAATGAGTCAGAATAAAAGAAAACCTACTAAGAAATGCCGTGTGTGTTACAAGAATCGAATTAAAAGTGAGACTACTTGGCGGTGTAAACAATTAAGAATTCCTTTGCACTTTGTTTTGAAAAGTACCACTAGCTTGAAGACTATTATCTGTATACCTTATTAATGTTTTGCTTTGATATTTTCTTAATTTTACTGTTTCTGATATTATTTAACACTATGTAAAAAGTGGATTTTAATTAAGAATATGTAAGAATTGTAAAATGAAACAAGTTTTTTAAATAAAAATTAAATGGTTATTTCATGCACAGTTTTTCATTATTAAATCATACCGGAAGGGGTTAACAGTGTCTGCATAACCAAAAGATGTATTTTCTTAGACAATTACGTAAGCAGATATGTTTTCATGTCATACTGGTTGCACATACCACGGCTTCTAACAGGAAGTAGTAAAGAAAATTACTACAAGAAGTTTAAATAACGCTAAAAAGATTTTCAAATCAAATAATGCAAACATAATTAAATATTCTTTTTTAACATGATACCGATTATACATGACAGATTCTAGGAGTAGTTAAAACTCGTTTATCCCAGAATGATTTTTCAAATGAATAAGCAAATTAAAATTGGTATAGCTTAAATTCTATTAGTTTCCTGTATGAAACTTTGAACAGACGTTCTATAAGGTATTTTCTTCCAATTGTCTTAAGGATTTTTATTTCCATAAAAAACTTCTGAGAGTTTTTTTACACAGCAAAAATGAATCTTAAAAATGTTTTTCTTAACTTTAATAGTTTTTTTAAATTAGCCAGGTATATTTATTCAAATTTCAAAGACAATTTAAAATGGTTTCATTGATCAATGGAGAAAACACTATTTGAAAAGAATTATTGTTTTCAAAATTGCACTGAAATATAAACATGCTTAAATTTCAAAATTTTATTTCCACTTATTCGTAGTAACGGAAAGGTATTACAATCGTCCAAAAATTCAATCTCGAGATTTTGATCGATCTTTACGATTTTGGACCTTACTGAGTCCGAAAATATTACTTTTTAAATTATATCAGTATCTCTGTATCTGTATGTGAAACGATAAAGCAAATACTTTCTGATTTCGAGAAACTAAATTTTGAATTACAAAAAAAATGTAATTTTCTATCAACTTTTGGCTTGCATTCGGCAACCGGAAGTAGCAGGCAAATTACTACTACCGGTTACTATCCGGTTATCGATGCTGTTATTTAAGTTCATAAAATAACATGTTAGCGTACCTAAAAGTCAGATAATATTACTAATTAGTCTAACAACATGGTTTGTTTGTGGGTACAAAAATAACGGTATATACAGGAAAACGAAGCAGAATGTTCTTGTCTTTCCTTTTTTTATAATGTAAAAATGTTTATAACATGTTAGCGTACCTAAAAGTCAGATAATATTACTAATTAGTCTAACAACATGGTTTGTTTGTGGGTACAAAAATAACGGTATATACAGGAAAACGAAGCAGAATGTTAATCTTATGGTTATTATTTATATATTTCTATTTATATATTGGTTTATTTATTTCAATATAAAATATGAAAAGTTGGTTAAAAAATGAAATAATTTTCGATCTATTGACATTTAACTGAATAACTAAATTTACGCTCAAAACGCCCGCTCCCGGTACAATTCGGCTGCGAAATGCACCTGCACACAATGTGATAATATAGAAGTACTAGTTTGTCATATCTCACAGAATATTTTGAGTTTGTGACTATAATAAAAACATAGTGTTTAAATGGAGATGATACAAAATCTTTTCTACGGGTCTACTTGATATCTCTGAGTGTGGATTCAAAGCACTTTTCTTTTCCCACACTATTAATGCCGATTTGAGGTTATTAGGCCTTCTCACTTGTAAAGAAATCCAACTTCCATAATATAATTTGAATCCGTAGAGAGTAGGTCGTTATGTGTTTACGTTCTCAATTCAAAAATAAATATAGATTGGAATAATATCGCGTAAATAAATCCGGGCGCTTCCAATAATGTGCCAGATAGCGAAGAATGTTGCCGCCATTGTTCCATTCGAATCCGATCTGACCATCTCGAAAGTTTAGCGTTAATTTTCGTTTGAAAAAGAGGAGTTCGTTTTACTGCCCACTGTTCCCAGCTTTCAAGGCCACGGCGGAAACAATGGGCAACCATTTTGGAGCACTTTTGGAACGGTGTGATAATGTGCCTGCGTCATGCTCTACCTATCCCACAGCTAGAAGACTGTTCCATCTAAGGAAAATCAAATATCCATTTCTTAAATTAACTTCAAATAGAGGAACTACATATTAGAATAATCATACTATAGTTTATTCTGCGAAATTAAAACGATCTCGGTAATGAAATCTTTAAAAAGATTTCATGTATCAGGAGTATTTAAAATTAAACAATCAGGAGGCAAAATTAAGTTTAATAAGGACTATTTTTACAAATTTAACTGAGACTGCTGAGGCATGAACAATAACTGAGGAAGATAAGGATATACATGCAAATACTTATTGAGAGGCATTTTTGATGGTGTTGTGAAAGTTAAGAACACATAGAGAAGAACGAACTTGGAAGTATATAAAATTAATAAAGCCTCAAATGTTATCAAATTCATAACAAATCGGAAATCGACATGGGTTAGGCCACTTATTAGAATAGATGAGAACGTATTTACCAAGAAAATTCTCTTTGCCAAACCTTTGAGTACCCTTAAAAGAAGAAGACCAAAACATAGATGGAGTGACTATCTTGAAAATGGACTTAAAATCATGAGAATCACTAATTGGAAAACTCTAGTCCAAAACAGAAGAACATTGACTGGAAATCTGAAGAAGATCAAAGATCAACCAGGGCTGTAGCGCCAGTGAATACATGAATCGGGAAAACATATTTAAAAAATTCGATCTCGTTAATTTTGCGTTTGGATGGAATATTTTTTTTCTTGTGCTATTTTCAAACTTCCAGTACGCTATCTAATGTTATAAGAGAGTCTTAGATCCTCGGAGTCACATTTGGAAACCCAAAATTGTATTGGGTATCCTTCTAGTACACGTATGGGCACCTTCTAGTACATATAGTCCTCGGGCAGTTCTCATTTCATTGAAACAGTTTTGGAGGAAGGAGTGGAATTTATATTTTTCTTTTCATATAAAACTATGTATACTACACATAAAGACTGAATAAGATATTGTGGCTAAGCTATATTTGTGAGGGTGGGATTCAATGAAAACATCATTTCAGTGCAGAATATAGTTTAATTACATAAAATCTTAGCTTTCACACAAAACAATTAAAAGGGAAAAAATAAATAGTTAAACAGACAAAATATACATAATTAAAATAATTAACACAATTAGAACCAGGGGAGGTCAAAGTGTTGCAGTGCCTCTGAAGTCCTCAAGGCCAACTGATTTTTTTGGGGAAGTCTTCTCTTACGTGTGTGTTTGTTTTTGTACAGGTGGCAGCACGGTGCTGTGGCGAAGTATATTTGTTACAATATGTATTTAAAATACTTTAGTTATTTTAATCTCAATTTCCAAATAAATAAGAAATAATTTTTAGTCTTAGTCAAATATCTCAATATTTCCGTATGAAGCAAGCTATATTTAATGATAATATATCTAGTCTTAACTGTGCATTAAATTCTTTTCTAATTTTTTTTTTCCTTCAACGATACTTTTGGAGGTTTCACACCAAGCTTGGAGGGGGGGGACTTCTAAAGTGCAACTTTGTTTGTCTACTTTGTGTGTTTGTATAGTCTTAGGAAGAAATATTGGCCGCCTATATAGTGTTCCCATGATAAAATAGTCAACAAAATCTGCGGCTTTGCGTGGGCGAATGCTAAACAGGTAAATGCCTCCGCTTTAATTTAAAAAAAAAATCAAATTTCTATTCTTTGCGCACACACGTTCAAAAGCAAAACTATGATTGGTAAATACGTTATGCCTTTAAAGACTCACAGGACTCTTAAAACTTCAAAAAATTTGATATTTTTTTAACTTTTATATATTAAACTACAATCTTTCTGTGCATTTTGATATCATTTTTTTCGACATTCTAAATAGAACTTGAGTGAGAATTAAAGGTATAATTACTCTTTCACAGTTAAAGGAAGCATTTTTCTCAATTTCTAAAATGTTACTCTTGAGAGCACTGTATTTCAAAAACTATAGGAAACATTTTGATGAAATTTGGTAGATATATTTAGTTTGTTATGCAGAATAACTTATACCTCAAATTAATTGGAACGTTAAATAATTGTATTTTATATTTACATATACTTTTAAAAATATTACTTTTTAAAAAATATCTGAATCATATTCAATAAAAACAGTATTAATCTTGTTAAAATGCGTCGGTCTGAGGTATAATTTCAAAATACACTATATTCTTTTTCGTAAAAAATGGAATTTAGTTTCTGACACCAACACCTTTGTTAGAATCCTGCACATGGAAGTATAAGTAAAATTTTGATTTTAAAATATGAATCAAATTTATCAATATTATTTAGTATTAAAATTGCAGAAAGTATAAGTAAAATTTTGATTTTAAAATGTGAATCAAACTTATTAATATTATTCAGTATTAAAATTGCAGGAAGTATAAGTAAATTTTTTATTTTAAAATATGAATCCAACTTATCAATATTATTTAGAATTAAAATTGCAGGAAGTATAAGTAAAATTTAAAATGAATCAAACTTATCAATATATTTTAGTATTAAAATTGCAGGAAGTGTAAGTAAAATTTAACATGAATCAAACTTATCAATATTATTTAGTATTCAAATATAAGGACGTATAAGTAAAATTTTGATTTTAAAATATAAATCAAACTTATCAGTATTATTTAGTATTAAAATTTATTTTCTGTGATCTAAAAAAAAATCATACATTTTGAACAGTTTAAGCATTTGTTGGTAAAAATTTCATTATAATTTGATGAGTATGTGAGGAGGAAAAAAATAATTCTAATATGTAAAATTCAGTCTTCTGAGACAAAGTAAGACTCCTTAGTCCCCTTAAAGAAAGAAAATATTCAAATTTTTAAAAAAATTATAGAAAGAAATATGCCTTTAACCCTTAATTTGGCTAAGACCGCTACAACGAACATGCCCGCTACACCGGACATGTATATTTATAACTACTATATAACATAATTGTCAGTGTTCGCCACAGCGGACATTAATTATCTCAAAAATGGAAAATGTATTTTTTTTTATTATTTTACAGAGATCCAAATTCCTATACAGACATGGG
>CM063506.1:106669213-106694213 GCA_032207245.1 Pardosa pseudoannulata
CGAGGGCTAAAAATTCATACATCATTTAGATTAACTACCAGTCTAATCCTACCAAAGTTCATTAATTGTTTATATCACATTTTACGTAATCTTATTTTTTTCTACGCAATTTATAATAAGCATATAATTTTGTATACTGTACTGATGAATACTTTAAGTGTATAACCTTATTTATTGTTTACTGATTGAAATTTATATTTGTATTACTTTTTTGCATTTGTTACAATTACTGATCAAGCGTATAATTGGTGAATTTTTTTTTTAAGGGAAATAGTTCTTGTGTTCGATTTTTTATTTTGTGTTCTTTTGTATATAATTGTATGATACTGGATTATTTGATTTAATTACGTTTTATTTACAACCTTTTATTTTGTACTAAACTAAGTTATATTTAATTTATTAATCAGGGTGTAACGCAATATCTTACTCTTTCCTGTTGTAAAAATCAAGTAAAATTTCAATTACGGTAACAAATTTCAATTGCAAGAATTCTTAATGTCTAATTTTGATAACATTAGTAATTAAATAATCTTTAAAGTTGTCGCACTCTAAACTACCCTACGACAAGTAGAGAAATATGCACGAATTCAACTGGCAAATTCCAGCTAGTTCATAACGACCTTTTTTTTCATCCCACTCTAACAATTTAGTTGACCCCAAACGTTTAAGATTGAAAACATAAGGAGTTAACGTTAAGGCCCTTTAGCGAGGAACAGAAACCCAGTGGGCAACTTTCACCCCCTTTGTTAGGGAATTGAGTGAGTTTTCCTCAACTGCTGTAAACCCCCTCCCAAGATCATTCATGCTGTGAAACATGAATCTGTCTTAGAGGTTAGGGCAAGAGCCTTGCATAAATCACTGATACGAAAGCGATGGGAAGAAGATAGAAAATAGAAGAATGTCAAAATGTGTAAGTGTCGGACATGTGAAGGGAATAACGAGTATATAATGATTGAGGATTTTAGCTCGTAAAAGGATAACTACCTGAGAATAAGGATGAGAAAGCATTTCACCACAGTGACGTTAGAGACTCTCTATTATATTAAAGAGTGCGAAATCCGTCTCATTACATATATAATATATAAATATATATTTATATATAATATCATTTTTGCAAGGATAAATAAAAAGTTGATTTTAAATCTAAATTGATTCTTTTAATCAACCTTCTTCGTTCTATGGTTTCGCATCGACTAGTGTAAAAGCTAGTTTTTTTTTTTTTTTTTTTTTGGTCTAAATTTTTCCAGAATCTATGTAGTAGACAAGAACATTCTGCTCCGTTTTCCTGTATATACCGTCATTTTTGTACCCATAAACAAACCATGTTTCTACACTAACCCGTACAAGTACGTTACCCGCGCTCAAGTATCAATCGTCAAAAACGTACTGTTACGGGTCCCGCATACTATGTATTAATAAAGAAATTATCCTACCACAAATATTCAAAAATAAACAAAATGTTTTACAAAGGATACATTTAAATAAAGGTTTATTCAGAAGTAATACAAATACTAGAGTATCACAATATTTCCTTTAGTGATAAAATATGAAGATTCAGTAATTCATAAATATAGCAGTGAATATATTTTTACTTTTTTTCTATGAGCTGATGTAAGAAATACAGGAAAATATCAACGCTTCACAGTTATTTTGGAAAAAAAAAAAAAAAAAAAATCAAAGTAAAGCGAATAGGATTTCTTTTTAAAAATATTAAAGTAATATTTCTGAATAAATATAAACAATTCATTGTTAAAAAAGGTATTCTTATTAAAACTAGCCTTTAGCCCGTCATATGACGTGATCAGTAAAATTTTTAATTTTCCACAATTGTTAAGTACCCTATGAGACAGGTAAAAAAATGGTTTGCTTTTTGGCTGAGAATTATATGGTACACGCTCAATAATTGGTTTATCTTCACACTCCTCTAAAGTCTCTCGATACTCTAGATGCAATTTAGAATCACGTTGGATTCATTAAGTCAAGCCCTGTGCTTATGTATAAAAAACAAGCACACAAATGAACAAACTTCTTAATTTTCAAATATATATAACTTAAACGCTTGACATTTATTAGTCTGTGAAACAGACTCCTAGACTTTTATGAAAATAATTTGTTGTTAATACCGGCGATAAAATTTCATCGCAATAAAAAAATAACCGATGATTAAGTTTAAAATTATCACATATGTACCTAATCTACTATTTAAGCCAAATATAAAAGAAAATTATTAACGTAATATCTAAGTTCAACGATAAAACTTAAGAAAATAATGCAGACTATATTTAAATAATTTAAAATAAGAAATGGTTAAATGAGATGGAATGACGTCATAATACTCTAAAAAATTTTATTCTTACCTAATTATTACGAGATAAATTGATAAATTTAATAGGCTGCTCTTAACTGGGGAAAATAAGAGGGAAGGCTGGATTTCGAACGTTTTAAAGAAGACAGTATATTTCGCTGTGATGTGAAGCTGTGATCGCTGTATATATATATATATATATATATATATATATATATATATATATATATATATATATATATATATATATATATATAACTTCTCGAATTTAAACTTTGGAAAATGGGAAAATGATTAACCATCCAAAACATTGACCTCGAAATTTCAATGAGGAATTTTCACGTTTTCTAATTTTGATTTTAAACGATAGAAGACAAAAAAGTAAGCAGGACAGTAGCTATTTTTCTTTCATTTGGGGGCCTAATGAGTGATTTCTAATGGGTTTTATAGCGGACTCTTTAACGTCTCTCAAAAACGCTACTTTATCTCCGCCGAGTTTGTGACGTCATCGTTCATGTAAACACCGAGCTCCTATGCTGTTTACATGTTAAAAGGCGACTTTTAAATTTGTTTTTTGTGTAAAGTATCGCATATAATAGCATTTTTTTGTTATGTCTGGCATTAAAAAATCATACTCTAAATATTGTATTGTGCCACTCTGTAAAAATACAACAACTAATTGCAATGAGAAGATATTTTTCAGCGTCCCAAAAGACCCACATACACGTAAAATCTGGACAACTGAGATGAAAAGGGATGAGAAATTAAACCTCAAATTATCATATAAATCATCTCTATGGGTTTGTGAAGACCATTTTTCGGTAAATAAATGCTTGCATTTGTTTAAATATTACTATTTTAGAACAATTAAAGTATATAAAATACATCTATACCTTTAAAAGGATTGTTGATTAACCACTGCTATTTAACTTTTAAAACTGCTAATTTTCGAGTATTATCACAGAGTTCAAGTACAATAAATATTTTATAAAGCATATAAATATCGAAAAACATATAAATATCTAAAGCATATAATTATCTAATAAATAACTCGGGGGAGGGGAAAGTTATGTATTTTCAAGGTATTATAAATATTTTCTTCAGAGATGCATACTTTCTTATGTATCAAATGTAACAGTGATATTTTTCGATTAAATTGGTGACTAATTTGAAAAAAAAAAGTATAATATTTTTAAAATACTTAATAATTATATTACTTTAAAAATTAAATTTAATTTGAGAAATTTTATACATTTTTTAATTTGACATTAATATTAAAGGCAATAAAATTGTATTGCTATTTAAAAATGTATAAATAATTAAGTAAAGCCATTTAAAGATTTTAAATTTCTTTTCATCATATTTAAAATATCTAAGAATTGATTTTGTTTTGGTTTGGTTTTGGAATGCTACGGTCTACTTTTTGCAACACGAAGGCTAATGAGACCGGTCTCACAAAAAATACCTCCTCTAATTTTTATTTTAATATTACATCCGTCTCTATTTATAAAAAACGATGCAACTACAAATGTGTATGTATATGATATATGTATATTTATTTGACTTGTTTGTGTTTACAAACAAAAGAGCTGTGTTTAGCATGAATAAAGTATTAATACATGTTAAGTAAAATTGGAAAAAAAATATAAATGATTTTACACACCTTTGGGTTTTAATTCCTCGTATTTCTGCTCCCATAAAATCCGGGTTTTTGCCAAGAAAGAAAACATTGACATGCTGTCAATTTTCGGGAGGTTGTCTGATTGGTAAATCCAGGTAGAAGAGACATTTATGACAAATTGAGATAACTAAGCTATCTAGATCGATAAAATAAACCTTCAGGTTTAAATAAAAATAAATTTTGATAGCTAGAAAATTTCAGGAACTTGCAAAAACAAAATCGGAAAATAGTGCGCGCTTAAAAGCAATACAAAAATATTGGTCTGCATGAACGATGACATCACAACCAATCACGGAGCTTTTTGATGTCACGTGATTTTCGCTTAACTTTAAAATTAATTTTTTAAATGATGAACCCAGTTTTTTACATTTTTGAGAACATTTTTGGAATCTACGAGTCTGAAATTACCAGAAAAACACTAAGTTGTTCGAATCCCCCACATGTGCAAATTCCTCATTGACATTTATGACAAATTGAGATAACTAAGCTATCTAGATCGATAAAATAAACCTTCAGGTTTAAATAAAAACAAATTTTGATAGCTAGAAAATTTCAGGAACTTGCAAAAACAAAATCGGAAAATAGTGCGCGCTTAAAAGCAATACAAAAATATTGGTCTGCATGAACGATGACATCACAACCAATCACGGAGCGTTTTGATGTCACGTGATTTTCGCTTAACTTTAAAATTCATTTTTTAAATGATGGACCCAGTTTTTTACATTTTTGAGAACATTTTTGGAATCTACGAGTCTGAAATTATCAGAAAAACACTAAGTTGTTCGAATCCCCCACATGTGCAAATTCCTCATTGTTCTTCACGGTTTGGACCTCCGGAGTCCGAAAATACCATTTTTGGAATTATATCACTGTATGTATATATATTTATATATATATATATATATATATATATATATATATATATATATATATATATATGAACACAATAACTCGAGTACGTTGTGACTTAGCGAAACCATATTTTGAATACATATATTATAGGAAAATTGCAGCTTTGTATTTACTTTTGGTTTTCTCCCGAAAATCAAAAAATAGTTTACCTGCTACTTTCGGTTATTATCCGTTTTACCGTGCCATTATTTAGGTTCATAAAATAACGTGTCGGAGATATTATTTAGGCATATAAAATAAATACAAACGCTTAGAATATTCACGAAGGTTAGGATAAAATAAAATTATGTTTAATGATTAAAAAACATACAAAATAATCAGTATTTATGAAAAATCGCTCAAAAAACTCTGAGTTGTAATAAAGGATAAAACAATATTAATAATAATTACAGTCTGTTTTGAAACTTATAAAAGCGAAACTAAGATTTATTTCCGACACTGTTGTTACCTCGAAAGACTACTAAAGTAGAAATGAGGTGAAATTGGAACAGAATTATTACTGGTTATAATATTTTTAAGTATAAACACCAACCTACATAAACATAAAAAGTGAAGCGTGATGCCCTACATTTATTCATCCAATGTAATATTCACGGAATAATTGTAGTTTCCACTCATAATTTTATGCTTTGATACGGATCTGTCAGCTACAATGACTATTGTCTTTTTTAGGATACAGCAAGTGGAAACTACTTCACAAAATATTTTAGTACTCTGCGAGAATCATTGTAATTCTACAGATTTCTATCCCATTGTGCAAGTGAAGTATACCTTAGAAAAATGTGAGATATATAATTTTATTCGTTTTACACGTTATTTTCACACTAATATATAACCCATAATATGACAGAATCAGTTTTCTAGAATTGTAAAGAACTTTATAAGGCAGGTAAAAAACATGGTTTGTTTTTTGGCTGAGAATTATCTGGTACACGCTCAGTTTTTTGTTTATCTTTACTGACCGCATGTTAGTTGCCCACTTTAATTTATCTTGTCATATTACGTGATAGAATGGAGAGCAGAGTTTTAATATTGACAGTGATTATTCGGCGGTATATATGAATGATGTTCAAAATGAATCGATTGCAAACCGTATAAAAAAAATAAAACACACAAACGAACAAACTTCTTAATTTTCAAAGATATACAACTTAAACGCTAGATATTTATTAGTCCGTGAAATAGACTCCTAGATTTTTATGAAAAGAATTTGTTGTTAATACCGGTGATAAAATTTTCATTGCAACAAAAAATAATCGATGATTAAATTTAAAATTAGCACATATGTACCTAATCTATTATTTAATACAAATATAAAAGAAAATCATTAACGTAATATCTAAGTTCAGTGATAAAACGATGCGATAAAATAATGCAGACGATATTTAAATAATTTAAAATAAGAAATGATCAAATGAGATGGTTGAAGGAATGACGTCAAAATGCTAGGAAAAAAAAGTTATTTTTATCTACTTATATAATGTGATAAATTGATGAATTTAATCGCCTGCTCTTAACCGATTAAAATAGGGCTCGAAAAAATGGCATTAAACGATCGAAAAGGGGGAAAGAGGTGTATTTGGAACGTTTTCGAATTCGTTTTGAATTTTGCTAATGAAATGGTTAAAGGATGTAATTAAAGGAATGACTTCATGTTAGAAAGAAATGTTACTTTACCTATTTATTGTGTGATAAATTGATAAGTTTAATGTTCTGCTCTTAACCGGGGATAACATAGGTTGAAATAATGGCATTAAATTCACGAAAAGGGGGGAAGGGGTGGATTTCGAACTCGCTTTAAATTTTTCTAACCCCAAATCATCAAAAATCCAATATGGATGCCTCTATCCATTCCAGGTACAACCGCTTCATAAATTCGCTGACAGACGGACAGATGGACAGACAACTTAGGGTATTATTATATAGGGAATGTATATGAAAATAATAAAACATGAAATCGTATATAAGTCCCACGTGATAAAAAAAAGAGCCTCACTTCAAAGAGCGCAATAAATTCCGTTTTCCAGGGAACAAAATCGTCAAATCCTTGACATACAGTGACGAGTTTGGATTGTTTTACCTGTGCCATTGTAGGCTTCGACTAGTCTATCTCGTCAAGAGCTGATTTCCCCGGGCGCCGTTCCGTCTACAATTAGATTATTCAGTTTCTCCACTCGTGAAAGATTCCATTTCGCTTCTCCATTTTGAACTAGCATTTAGCCCGTCATATGACGGGATCAGAATAATTTGTAATTTTCCAGAATTGCAGAGTACCCTATGAGTCAGATAAAAAAATGGTTTGTTTTTTGGCTGAGATTTATCTGGTACACGCTCAATAATTTGATTATCTTCATACTCCTCTAAAGTCTCCCGATACTGTGGATGCAATTTAGAATCACGTTGAATTCATTTAAAAGATAATTCAAAGTTGTATTAGCTACGTAGAAGTTCTTCCCAATTTTTTTCCACAGTAATTAATGGAAATAAAGGTATGAAACTATCATTTCCACTACACCTGGGAGGTAGATAAAATTTGTTGTCAATACCAGTGATAAAATTTTTATTGGAACAAAATATAATCAATGATTAAATTTAAAATTATCACACATGTACCTAATCTATGATTTAAGCCAAGTATAAAAGAAAATTATTTACGTAATATCTAAGTTCGGTGATAAAATGTATGAAAATAATGCAGACGATATTTAAATAATTTAAAATAAGAAATGATTAAATGAGATAGTTAAAGGAATGACGTCATAATGCTAGAATAAAAGGTTATTTTTACCTATTAATTATGTGACAAATTGATAAATTTAATCGTCTGCTCTTAAGCCTGGAAATAGGGCTTGAAATAATGACATTAAATGCTAGAAAAAGGGGGAAGGGGTGTATTTCGAACTTTGCTAACTCTAACTCATCAAGAAACCAGTATGGATGCCTCTATCCATTCCAGGTACAACCGCTTCGTAAATGCGAGGACAAACGGACATATAATTTAGGCTATTATAGTATATGGGATTGTCTGCAATATTCATGAAGCCAATGACTAAGTTGAATCAACAAATAAGTAACTCAGAAATAAGCACATGGAAAGCAGTATTCAGTATAGCAGTGATCTCTCACAGCGAATACCATACCAAGCAATAACTGAGACTGATAGACTTAAATATTTGGACGAATAACGTAAATAGTAATGTATGAGTCAAATATTTTATAACAATCCAGATTTCGAAATAAAACATTCTTTCTCAGCTTATTCATAACTTTTCAATTGAACCAATTAAATAGTATTTTTAGTCGCATCAAATTCCAATTTTTTTTTGTATGTCAAGCAGTGAACTTGAATTTCTTTCCCTATTTTTCAGTGGTACTAACGTCAGTTTGGTGACTCATTTTGTTTCTTGGATCTCGTGACCACTTAACTCTAGATTTACGGACCGAGCCAATTTAACTCATTAAAAATTTGGTCACTATATATATATATATATATATATATATATATATATATATATATATATATATATATATATATATATATATATATATATATATATATATATATATATATATATATATATAATATATATATATATGTATATATATATATATATATGTATATATATGTATATATATATATATATGTATATATATATATGTATATATATATATATATATATATATATATATATTTATATATATATATATATATATATATATATATATATATATATATATATATATATATATATATATATATATATATATATATATATATGTATATATATATATATATATATATATATATATATATATATGTATATGTATATATATATATATATATATATATATATATATATATATATATATATATATATATATATATATATGTATATGTATATATATATATATATATATGTATATATATATATATATATATATAATATATATATATATGTATATATGTATATATGTATATATATGTATATATATATATGTATATATATGTATATATATATGTATATATGTATATATATATATATATGTAAAACTTTAATATCACTTTTCAAAAACATATGTTGGTTTTTAGTTAAGTAATAAAATATATGTAAACTTTCATTCCTCTTCCCCGCAGATCCCTTCATTTCGCATTATCAAATGTGGTATACCTGTTTTTAACCCTTTATCTACTGCATTATAAAATACTGAAAATGTCTTTATATTGTTTTTTAGCTGTCACATTGATAATTATATACAAGTTAAATATACAAGTACAAAATCTCCCCCATGTGAAATATAGTTTGTTAGAACTAATTAATGAAAGTGGGACTTAAAGTACCGACAGTACATAAATGGTTAAGGTGATTGGTACTTATAAGTACCGTCAGTAGATAAAGGGTTAACGGTTGTGAGCCAATTTGACTCATAGAATGTATACGAAAATAAGTAAATATAGTAATAAGTATAGTGTAAAGTAAATATGTATAAGGTATATAAAGTATAGTATAAAGTAAATATAAAGATGAAGTCGAGAACACTTCCATTCCAATGACAGAAATTCGTGCTACTGACGCACAGAAGAATTGTCGAGTTCAACAATCATGCAAAAGAAACACATGTAGAAACCATTTGGAGCGCCGTAACTCACAGTAGACTGTATGAAATGATCAACACACAAAAAAATTAATTCCACCAGAGAACATTTATTTTGAAGACGCCATGCACATTCTACATAATCCTTTGAAGTATACACGAACACTGGTATTTTTCCCTTCAAGTGCAACCATGGCAACGGGTCAGCAGACGACAATAAAATAAGAAAAGCCGGTTGTCAAGAAGGGAGAAATTCTCCGAGATGAAACTCAGGAGTCACGACAAAACACCATTGTGCTAAATGTAATAGAAATGTTTGTGGAAAATGTGTTTCAAAAACAGATTTTATATGTAAAAAATGTTTTCCATGAAATTTTTAATAATAAACATTTTGTTTAAATTAATTTGGAACTATTTTCTTTGCAAAAAAAAAAAAAACTTCAATTTACTTGTATGAGTCAAATTGGCTTACTTCAGTAAAAATAGGTATATGATAAACATCCTTAAATCTAGTGTTAATTCTTGTAAACTGACGTTCTAAGCTAATTTCTCACGAGAATGGTGCTCTAATGGGACATCGTTCAAGGGTTTTCCATTGGCTCCTTTTCACCGGACGTTATAAATTGCGGTAAAAATTTTCAAATAGGATGGAATAAATTGGCGATTTGAGAAATTTTAGCTAGAGTTAAGTTAAAAATAAAACGATAATCTTCAATTTCGTGTATTAATTTCTTTCCGATTTTGTGCATGATGATGACAGTGAAAAGTTTTCCTAGTCAATGCCAGGCAAATTCAATAAAGTCTGGTCTTTTCCCCAAATCTAAGTGTCTAAAATAATTAGATATAATATATATACAGGTTATTCTAAAATTTGACCCACAGACTCGGAGGATTATTAGTATACATCAAGAGAAACGAATTTTGCAGTGGAACACGGGGTCGCAAACCACACTGAGTGGATGAAAATCGGGATAAACGCATGCATGTGTCCGGAGCCGTAGCTAGAGCATGGCGAAGGTGGCACTTGCTAATCAGTCGTCGGGGCGCTGAATTCTTGCTAAACACTCATTCTTGCAAACGCGATCCAAACGAGGACGATTCTCCTTTAATATAAGTAAGGAAAATATGAAAAATTATTTTTCATAGATGCTATTTATTAATTCCTAGCGAAACTTTCCCATGGAATCGCGAGACCGTTGCAACTAAAAAGAAAACAATAATTCCGTACTTGAGGTAACTTTTTGTGACTCAAACTATGCACATCACCAGTTCATTAAAATTCTTTGAACATCACTTTTCTCCAACTGATAAGCCAAACGTATCTGTGCCTTTACTTCTTCAAATTTAATGTTTGGCTAAAAACGTTTGTTTTCTCAACCTTTTCATCTATTTACTTATTATTAAATAGTTTCAAATTATTAATATAGTAATAATATAGTAATAATTATTAATATAGTATATAAGTAAGTAGAGAGTTCACAGTAGTTGTCTAGCATTGTCTAGAAGGGGCACAAATGTAAACTGTTTCCCTTTTTATTACATAAAGCATTATATTTATAACATTATTTTCCTATGTTTAGCTTCGATGATTTCGTCGCAGTTCTAGCTGCTTGTGGTATCTTTTTTAATACACAGTATAGTTGCACCAACCAGAAGCGTAGTTATGATTTTATCAATTTCAGAGTGCTAGTAGAATGTTCATATTAAGCTGTCATTACAAACAGTTCTAGAAGGCTCCTCAATGCAATTATTAAATTTGCTTATGTATATGTTCTCTAATTCTTTAATTCTAGCTGATGGAATTCTTCTAAAATTTCGAAGGAATTTATTTTTTTTTAAGTCTTTAAAGTATTGAAATTTGAAACTTTACACTTGTGTAATGGATATGTCTTACGGGTAGTTAAATTAGCAAAATTTGGAATGGAAGATTCTGTATGATGAGAGAATTAGAATATTTTTCTTTCACTACTGTACTTTACTTCCGTAGTTTGGGATGAGATCCGAGGAATATGAAGATTACACTTGGATTGGAAGTCTACGTTGAAAAAAATTATTTGATCGCAACGTTGCAATTTAATTTTCATATAGTCTCTTTTAAGTAAACATACACATTTTAATTATTGCTTTCAAAATCTTTCTGGCCTCAAATATTATTATTCATTACTCAAATACGACTTGACTCAAGTATGTCACATTAATATTCTATACATACTTTAAATATATAATTTTTTTTCATTGTATCCTTAATTTAATATTCGTATTTATTAAAACAAACTCTTTATCCAAATCTGTTCTTTTTACAATTAACAAAGTGCCTCTTATCAATTGCAGCAAAATTAAAATTCTATCATTAACACCACTTTTTTGGTACCAGATGTTGCAAAAACACGATTATAACACAAAAGTTTTCCAACAACCAAAATTAAACTAAGTAAGATTTGTAAAACAAAACAGAAACTTTTTTAAAGGACTTTGAATGCGATAATCAAAATAAAAATTTTATGGTTCCACTCTTTAAAAAAATTCTGAATTTATTCTTAGTTTAAGAGCCGGTCTCACCAAATTCATTTAACAGCTAACCACGATTAATCGATGTTTAAACGGAGAATTGCGTCACACCATTGGCTGGTGCCATTAGTTAATCGCGGTTAAACGACTTTGGAGATACCGACCCTAAACCTAAAAGTTCCACTCCAAAGTGCATATGAGAAATTAAAGCTGCATTGCTTAATTAGCGATTAGAGCTAATCGAAGTTTAAAAGCTTTGCAATTGAACTCTAGAGAGTTAATCTCAGGCACACAACATTGATTCGACAATTACCTGCAATTCGCTATAATTAAATGCGTAGTTAATCTTTGATTAGTTATAATGGTAAGAACAGGCCTTTGTTCTATATATGTATAACGTAAAAACGGTTTTTATAAAGTGCTTTGCACTTTTGTTGATTTGGGTTACCTCAAAATTTTGTTAAAAAGGAGAATATAATTGTGTGCAAGGTCAAAACAACTAATTTGTTGCCACACTTCTCGACTTTTGAAATCTGTTCTCAACCTTCAGCAATGCATTGAAAATGGTACAGAAAAGGGGGGCATTAACAGTTTTAAGTAGATTTTAACGTGGCCTCCACACTATTGTTCCACCACTCTAGTACTGGTCATGATGGCGTCATTGAACAATGGTTCAGGGGTTACATCGACACACTGAGCCACTAAATGAGCAGTGCACGTGTATACGTCCATAGAGTCTACAACACACTTTGGTAGCGCATGCTGGTTGTCTTTGATCGTTGGAGGAAAACCGATTCCGAAGCTATCTTCCGCCAAGGCCATTTTATCGTCTGCCTTCGTCGACCTCGTAAGCCATACCCCCACCAGACAGTGGTAATGGCTTGAAGTTGACCATAGTGTGGAGGGGCCTTAACTGTTCTAAGAAGATTTAGGGCCAGCCTCACCAAAGTCGTTTAACTCTAACCGCGATTAATCTCTGTTTATACCGAGAATTGAATCTCACCATAGAGCAATTTGTCGCAAAGTCACGAACTACTATAATGCCCTTCCCATTCATTTTCATGTTTACAACAGCCAATAGACAAACAATAAACTTCCGTTCCGTTTGAAATTAAAGCCAGAATTGTCATAAATTGAGATTTGCCCTGCTGCTTGAAATCGCCTTATTGGTTGGCACCATGGGTTAATCGCGGTTCGCCGTTAAACGACTTTGGTGAAACCGGCCCTTAATTTGATGTTTTATTATCTAATGGCAACGCGGGCTGCCGATAATCTATGGAGCAAGGTTTAGTCCGCACTTATCAGTTTCTCGAGTGCCATTCAGAGCTACGGGGTTCTCAATGATACACGAAGTTCCTACCAAACTATCATATAAGGTAAATACACAATAATTCTTTTTAAAAAGTTTGTAAATTCTTGCATTGTTAAATCTAAAAATTTCGAATTATTTAAGTTGGCTCATATTATAAACATAGATGAAAAATTTTAAATCAGTATCTTCGGAGTTTTTAAATTTAAGCATATAATTTCATTTTTAGGGCCTCTTTTAAATCTATAAACCTTTTTTTCATGTTTGTTTTCCTCCCAATTCCATGCATTTATAATTCTTAACTTATTCTATTTGTGTTGAAGATGCAAGCTTTAAGTTTTGTATATAGCTATTTTTAAATATATAGGATAACACTGTAAATAAGCTAAAAGTTGCTTCTTTATGTTATACATTAATATAAAGTAAAAAAAAAATCGTTAAAATGCTTCATTTCATTGTATCAGTAATGTTTTTATAAAATATGAATCTAGAGATATCTAAAAATTCATTTACAGACTTATGTAAGAAGCTTTAATAAATATCAAAAAGGATTTTGGAGCAAAAGTATTAATACGCGAGATTCCAGTATTTACTATAATACTTCGAATAAACTTGTTTTTAAATGATTATCATGTCCCCTTAAAATTGAAAGGGTGTTGGGTGCATAAAATTTCATGCTCGACAGCATGTCGATTATGTTGCTACTCCAAACTAGTTTAACAACAATTCGTATACCAGTGTCTGTAAATTAAATATCCATAATTTTTTTTCTTGCTGTACAGTCTGTCAAGTTCATTTGGAAAGGCTTTATTTTAATGCGCTCAATTTAACGAAAATAAAAAACCTATTATGTAAGTATGCAATGTTGTCAATGTGGCATCGGGAACACTCATTTACTGCATTTTTATCTTGTTGCTACTGATAATACTCTAAGTACTAATATCTTTTCTTAAAAAAATTAGTGTGGATTTTTTTAAACATTGTTAAATTTATACGGGAGAAATTTCTTTAAATCGCATCAAGAAAATGTGGAAACACTATATTCTTCATGTAATTTAACTTTTCCCTTAGTTTTAAAAGTTTAAGTTAAAAGTGTAAAAAGTTTAGTTTTAAAATGTTATGTATGTGTTAGAAGCTTTTAGAAATATATCCAGCGGTGCATAAATGATTCTAGTTGCATATTAATAGGCATTTTGTATTTATACGATGCATTTTAACTTTATTACAAGTGTCAGGGTCATGCATTCACATTACTAAATGACTTGTTTATGATGCCACTATGAAATGTTTTGAATGAGCTACCTTTATATCTTGTCTTTGGCAACGAGTTAAAGAAAAAAAGGCTGTTAAGTTGAATTCTCTTAAAATAAATGGCGAGTTTTGTGCTGTTTCTATGAGTTGTGTATTGTTACAATATTGAGTTCGATTGACAACAAGATTGAATGTTTTTATTTTGTAGATAAATATATATTAATAGATTTTCAGTATTTACATGGGTATAAATTATTTTAACAAGACTTGCTAGGTTTATGTTTGTTTTAACAATCGTAATCTGAATGAATCGTGTATTTTAGCCATTTTGTTTTCAATGATCATTAATGTTTTAAAACAGTAGACATTCAAAATCTAAAGAGGGCTCCAGATTTTATTTGCAACATGGAGCCAAAAATGAACATTTCAAAATTTTTAAGGTCGGATCACTTTAAAACTACGATTTTAATAGCTTTAGCAAGAAAATTTGATAACGCTTTGATCAATTTTTCAATAATCGGATCGACACCTACCTGCTGCTTAAAGTCAGATTCTCGACAATGTTCAGCATCATATTTATCTTCATAGAATTTGGTAATAACGAGTTGCACATTTTCAAAAAATGTTTTTTTATATACATTACATTTTGTTTAGTAATTTATCTTTTTACTCAAATTACATTTCTTGCGCGTTTTTAAAATTGTATCTGTACAAATATTAATGATCATTTAATTTCCTGAATCTATTGTATAGTTATTTTGAAATAAAATATATTTATTGGTAACGATATCTGTTGGTAGTATATATTTACTTGTATGATTTTTAGAACTCATTGGCCAACTGAAAGCTTCCGTATCCTTAACATGTGTGGGCCAAATTATTTTGAATAGAAAATTCAAATTTCATTAACTTTGAGTGTATTTCACTAGTTGGAATAATCGTAAAAGTTTTTACACATTTAGAAATTTGATGTTATTTGTCAATTTCATGTGTAAAGGAACTAACAATAAATATCCTCTATAATTCAGCTATGATTTATTTTGATGCTTTTGTGCAAACATTTCGAATCCAGTTGTACCTAATGGAGATTTATTAGTATATGTGTCTACTCCAAATGCACATATCTAAGAAATCTCTTTTCGGTTGGATAATTTTCATAACTGTTCTATATTTTGAAAGGTGAGTATTAAATATTTTAATACTTGTTTCTTTACTAGCATTTGATTGTTTTTATATATACCTTATTACAAATATGTCGACCATTTTTGGAGTACCGAACTTCTCTGTATATCGACCTCATAACTTACGAAGCCGACGTAAACGTCCTGTCTACCGCAGTAAAGTACCACCTTTGATGTACTAATGATACCATTTGAAAATTCTCAGTCTTCCCAATATAGGAATCCCAATGAATCAAATCTTAAGATGATGAAAAATCAGTACGAGAATGTTCAACTTTCTATGATTCTTATTTTATAATTTCAATCGCCCAGATTACATAGTGGTTTGCATAATGTGCTGAAGTTCTATTCCCAAGTAAGGATTTGATGTATTTTTGTTAGGAAATTAAAAAAAAAATAGATTTCTTCCTTACAATATCACCTCATTATTCATCCGATGCGTTTAAGTTTCAGTCAACTTTAACCGTGACTGAAACCTTCATGTAAATCTCCTACCACATGTGTATTTAAGTCTAGTCAGCGTTGTTAGCTGGGGGAAGCATTTCTAGCTAACGTTGCAGGTGAATAGCTTATTTAATTTATGTATTAAGTCGATACATGTTTAACTTTTCATAAATAAAATTTTAACTTAAAACCTTCGAAGTGTAAATTTTATTGAAATCCTAAAACTTCATCAAACCTCTGACGACTCTGCATTTTTTAGAAGTGTTGGAAAACTATATGAAACGGTCAACAAAATCTGCAACTTTGTTAGAGAACAATGTTACAAAAATGCTCTAAATTGCAAATAAAATTTTATTTTTCCTGTGCCATTTTTTCACTATTTTCATTGCAGCTGGTAATGAAGACATATCTTAATGCCGAACACGACTGGAAAGCTGTTACTGATTTAGCACTACGAGGCAAACACGTGTAGCTTAAGAAATGATCCCCAACTTCAGGGGACATGGGCTTCACGAACCTATTTTACATGGAATTAATGAACATGATGGAACTTCGGCTTAAACTCACTACCTTCCCCATCTCCATTTTGATATCGGCGTCTTTTCCGACTCAGCTCTGCTATCAATTTAACTAATAGAAAAACTAAGTGAGAGCGGATTACTATAGTGAGTTTCACTGTCGACCGCTAGGAGAAGGAAACTATGGACGATATAAGGTTGGGAACTTGCCACATTAATAGGTTCTCCCCAGGATCTTATTTGATAAAGTACACTCCGCTGTAAGGGAAGAAAACCGCCCTTCATAGTTACCCTACTAAGTTTAATCGTTCCCACAAATTGTTTAACATAAGATCGATAGAGGGCGTTGTCATCCGATTTACTTTCTGCCGCTAGATGGCTTTTAACACAGAATAATTACAAGAGAAACAGCATTTAAAAGTGGAGGCGCTTTGGGATCTTTTACTAACTATCATTTAAAAGTCATGTTACAAAACATTTTAACGATATGGATTTTTGCAACACCGCTAGGTGGCGCTGTAATAGAATTTCTTGGTGTTTTCTGGTAGCCGCTAGAGGGCTTAGTGACACAGAAAATGTATAAAAGTAGCTACACCTAGAAGGGCGGGTGGGTTGGGAACTCTTTTGGCACCCAGTTGTCTCAGCTTTTCTAGTTGTTACATTCTAGCTTCCGCTAGATGGCGCTGTTATGGAATTTCTTATGATCCGCTAGAGGGCTTTTAACATAGAAAATGTATAAAAGTAATACACCTAAAAGGGAGGGCGGGTTTGGGAACTCTCTTGGTATCCAATTGTCTCAGCTTTTCTAGTTGTTACATTCTCTTTTGGTACCCAGTTGTCTCCACTTTTCTAGATGGCGCTGTTTTGGAATTATCTTGGGCTCCGCTAGAGGGCTTTTAACATAGAAAATGTATAAAAGTAATACACCTAGAAGGGAGGGCGGGTTGGGGACTCTCCCAGGTACTCAGTTGTCTCAGCTTTACTAGTTGTTCAAACTCTTCTCAGCATCCTATATATTTCAGCCATACCTTTTATTCATTTAAATACAACTCTTTGTAGTAGAGGGGGCTGAAGCTGTATTGATAATTGTCAAACTGGCCCCAAGGGGCTTACTGATGGAGAGACTTCCTTCTTCTCAATATGGTGAACGATTAAACGGTTGTCAATAACATTTTTAATTATTCTTATTGTGACTTAAGATGACAAACTATGTAGATGATAGAATGTTCACCATATTTGCACGAAAGAGATTCAATATGGCCGTCATTTCAGAAATTAAGAAATAATACACGAATTTCAGAGTTATTTCCGAGTATAATAGCTATAGATTTACCACAGTAGAACACAATCCTTCATTTCTAGGTTTACAGCCAGAATCTAAGAATTAAAAAAAACAAATAAACATAACATGGCACACAACATTTTACACACTATGATGGCTTTTCACGAGTTCCAATCCCGTCGATAGCGTGGAATCATTTCAAAATTTTCTAAGCCCAAAGACAGACTGTAGAGTTCGAAATCGACAAAATCATTTGCTGTGCAGCTCTGGTAATTGGAAAAAACCCGATTAACATTCAGAAAAAAAATAAGTTTCAGATTGCAGGAAGCGTTAGGATAGTTCCAGCGCTAGAGTCTACTGTTTTTTGCTACACAAGACCTATTGCCCTTGGAGAAAAGGGTAACAAGAAGTGCGACATTACATACTTTGTTTAAAATAGTTTTTATATATCAGAATTCGAAGGCATTTAATTGTGGCGAATTTCTTAATGGTACATTTATTAGATTTTAGAAAGTAAAAATGAAGAGCATTTCTCCTTTTGATATAGAAACTTTTCCACAAATTGTATATATCAAATCTTCCAAAATGTTGTTAATAATTCCGAAGGATATCTTAAAAGTTTATAAAATGACTTGTAAAAATCAATTTAGTGAAGATATAAGTTTAAAATGCTTCATACTTACCTTTCTAAATATAGAAAAGTGATCCAACCGAAAAGAGATTCGTTAGATATGTGCATTTGATGCAAACACATATACTAATAAGTCTCCATTGGGTATAGTTGGACGTGAAATAAGCATTAGCTCAAAAACAATTATGACTATAGTAAATATCTAACGATTTTTTCATCCATTAATAAAATACATTCGATAGAAAAGTTCAACACATTTTAAATAGTAATAAATAGTTTCTAAGAAAAGAAAAAAAAATTCTAAATTTTTTAGTATTAGTTCATGAAATTGACAGACAACCTCAAATTTCTAAATATATAAAATTTTTAGGGTTGCTCCAACTAGTGAAATACGCTTGAAAGTTATTGAAATTTGTATTAAAAAATAACCATTTGTTAATTATATGGAATTTTCAAATGGTCAGTCAGTTCTAAAAATCCTACAGCAATCAAATAGGTCACTACCAACGATTGTCATTACTAATAAATAAAAATATATTGTTTCAAAATAACTATACAATGAATTCAGTCAGTTGATTAAGGAAAGTGAATGATCAATATTTCTACAGATAACTTTTTACAAACTCGCAAGAAGTTAGCCAAGTAAAAGGATAATCGCCAAATAAAACGTAATTTATGTGAAGAAAATTTAAAAAGAAATGTGGAATTAGTTATTTATAGCTAAATTCTATGATGATAAATAGGAGGCTTCATTTACACTGTCATTTGATTAGTAACAAATAGATCAAAGCGGTAACAACTAAGTATGTTAGATCGTAGTTTTAACGTACTCGTAACTTAAACATTAAAAATTTTAAAATGGTAATATGCTAACAAAATCTGTAATGTTCTTCCATTTTAAAATGGCTATTGTTTTATAGATTAATGGTCATTAAAAAAATGGCCAAAATGTAACGAGACTCATTTAGATAATGTTTTTTAACACGTTTTGAATCTGTTAATAGACATAAAATTTTAAAATTCCACTTGTTAAAAGCATTTATACTCGTATAAATGCTAAAAAACTCGTACTAAAAGTATTAATATATACTTATCCATAAAATACAAACATTTAACCTTGTAATTAAACTAGAATGCAAACGTAAAGCAAATATACAATTCTTCACGTAAACTCGTTTGAAAAACAGCAAAATGTATCTAAACACCGTTCAATTTTGAGTAAACATAACACTCGTTTAAAAGAAAACCATTATAAGAGTAAATATTGAAATTGTTTTGTAATTTAGAATCGAGTTTTAAGCAGTTTACGAGAATAAGGTCTTATTTAGTAATTCAGTTTTTTAAACCTGTAAAATGCTTTTATAATCTTTACATCTCAAGTCTACTACAGATGTGTTCTATAAATGCTTTCTACGTAAATCTGTGCAGGAATTTTTAAGATATCTCTAGAATTATATTTTAATAAAAAACCGACACAGTTAAATACAACGCATTGATTTTTATTCATATTTGCGTTTAACAAAATATAGAGCACCTTTTTACTTTTATCATTCACAGTTTTATGCTATACATGACAGAAAATTCGTATACGTAATTTAACGCTAGCAAGTTCAACACAAAATAAGACTTTGATACAGTTTATAATGCATAGAATTTGAAAGAAAACAAAACGTGAGGAAAAGACATTAACAGTTTCCATTTTGCTGAGAAATGCTATAAATTATATACACTAGTAATTTTCAAACTAGTGAAAATACAGATATAATTTTTCATATATATTTGTAAATGTGAGAACGCTATGACCCAATTGAAATAATTCAAACTTTTTAAGATTGAATTCCTCTTCAATAGACTTCGTTGTATTAAATTGTAAAACAGTATAAGAATTCACAAAGTTTAAAAAAAGAATTATTTACCTCAAGTGTCCGTCTGATAGTTAGCCATTGAAAACGTCGTGTTTCTAAGTATGAAAACCCTGTAGCAATGACTCTGGTGGAGCTATCGACGTTCGACGATCTAATCAATGATTGCCGCAGAAAAATCATGACGTCACTGACTATCAAGAAACACTCATTCAGCCATTAAAGAATTAGACTTAAAATTTAGTTTTTTTATTAACCGTTAATGCCACCAAATTTATATTTTTCTGTATCATTTTCAGTTCAGCTGAGTCGGGAACAAGTCAAGAAGTGTGGCAGCAAATAAGTTGTTTAGAGCTTTCACACAAGTATATTCTCCTTTTCAACAAAACTAAGCGCCGGTCTCACCAAAGTCGTTTAACGGCTAACAACGATTATATCATGGCGCCAACAACGGTGAGACGCAGTTCTCCGTATAAACAGGCATTAATCGCGATTAGCAGTTAAACGACTTTGGTGAGATTGACCCTTAGAGATAACCAAAATAAAAAAAAGTGCAAAGCACTTTATAAAAACCATTTCCATTTTTATAAAAATATAGAATAAAGGCCTTATATTACCGAGATTAACTACTCATTTAGTTATAGCGAATTTGAGGAAATCGTAAAATCAATGTTAAGATTACACGGAGTTCAATTGTATGTCGTTTAATCTACGGTTATTTCTAATCAACTGTTATGCAATTCATCCTCGATTTGTCACACGCACTTTTTTATTTTAAGAAGAAATCGCACCAATAGGATAAAAATTAATTTAGAATTTTTTGAGAGGAGCCATCTTAGAGTTTATAGTCTTAGGCTTTTCGCACGATATTTGCCAGTTCAAAGACACACTATGAGTTTCAATGCAATAATTTTAAATAGTACGTAATTTATAAATTTGAAATAGTCGAAGCCTGCTAGTATCTTTTCAACGTCACTTACACTAATGATGGTTTAGCTTTACCAGACCGTCATTGTCTCTCTCTATTGAACTCCCTGGGACTTCTCCCAAGTTAAATCTGTCACTTGAAATTTTATTATATAAATCTTTCATTAGGCTGTTAAGGAACTACAGCTATAAAGGTACGCTTTGAGATTAGAACGAATTCTCCATACATCAGACTTTTGAATCATTCCTTCCCAGTTTAATATTATATTTCATTTATTTAAGGACTTAGTTAATATACTTAACCCAGTCTTGCAAACGATTCCAATATAAGCAGAGCTTTAGGTTACGATACTTATACCAACCATATGAAATGTACAAGAGAAAAAGATAAATTCAAGACAAGGTTGGCTGTTTTGCGCAAATAGCTTTTTAATCAGTGTTGTTCCTAATGAATGAATTATATGCGTATGTGTCCATTTATTTTATCTTCCCAGCCAATTTCGTTTTTGGGCAATGTCCAGTTTCTGTATGCCTTTCTTATATAAATCTGTATTGCTGGTAGAATACACTCCTTACTCTCTCCTCCGTTTAGTCATTCTTTATTCAACTACAAATCGTTAATTCCATTGATTAATGCCAAAATCCATTTAACAAGGAATTTGCAATTTTGGACAGTTACTATTCTACTTTTTAAAATTTATTAAAAAAAGCAGACCACTGGAACCAAATTGGATTTGGAAGAGTAAGGGAATCATTTGGGAGCCCTGAACCCTTTGAGTTGACAGTATTGTTAACATTATAGAAGGATTTGAGGTAAAAGCAGTAGAAAAGGCGCAGCACCCTGTCCTTCTCCATTACACTGCTAGAAGTAGTAATTTAGCGATTTGAGCTTTTTAAGCAAGAAGGAATTCTGAAAAAGGGAATTTCGAAATATTTATCTCCACTCATAGTTTGGAAAGGACGTCTTGCATACAAAAGGAATGTGGAAAAAAAAGAAAACTTTAAAAATGCATATTTGTAAGGAGAAAATTTTAGATGATAGTAAAAAATGAAGGAGAAACACCGACTTCGGTTAACGGAGAGTTTCGGTTAATGGAGGTTCTGCTATACTTAAATATAAATTTTTTAGTTTTTAATTTTGTAGGTTATGAGTTCATTCTGAATATAAAGAGAAAATTTGTTTACACATTTTTCATACGTTTGGTGGTAGGAGGCGGCGCAAGCCAGTTTTTGGCCACGGGCGTCAACAGACCTAGTTACGGGCCTGCTGTAACATACTGGAGATATGGTAGGCGAAGCCGTCAATGAAACAGGCTAGATAACTGTTTACTCTGGACTAAATATTTTATTCAGGTGAATAAATTATGTACAGCTATGTACAGGTTCAGTAGATTCTAAATCTTCTGGGATCTCGTGCTGAGATAACATTCACACAATTACGATGCGTGGGGTACAGTGAAGCTAGATCTTCTAAATCACTGGAACAGTTCGCTAATTAGTGCCGGTACGAAACGCTGACACTATAACCTCCGGGCTGACGATTAGTACAGTCGGCTTTCACACTAAGGTTCAAAAGCTCAGAGTACATATCACGCTGGAGTTCTTTGAGAAAAAACGGGATGCAAGATGATCCAAAATGAGAGTAAGGGTCACTCTCAGCGACCTACTTCTATGCACGCAGTAGTTTTCAATTACGTCCATTTAAGGTTAAGTTGTGGGTTTGTTGACGGGACCTAGTACGCAAACGTGTATTGTTAGGACCACACGTTTCTACCTGCCGCTAACCGTAATTGTCAGCTGCGAAAGGTCACCTTCCGTTCTTCTCTCTCTAGGGTCATGTAACGAATCGTTACACTGCATGTGCCAATGTTCTTTTAGAATGATTAAAAATACAGCAGTAACTGCAAAAAGATTTATTTTATTAATTATTACATGAGTTTTTGAAAGTCCTGTGATGATATCATTGCCTAGACTACAAAGACCTAACAATGTTTCCAGCACGTGCTCGACGATACTAGGTATGTTTTTAATATCAAAGATGTCAATACGAAGTATGATATGCTCTCAGCCGTCATATAAATAAATGATTTAAGATGACTTACACAGAATAAAATGACTCTAAACCAAGATACTTCTTAACCCTTTAAAGGACGGTGGTTTCGCAGTGAAACCAGCTGTTAAAAATGATTTTCTTTTCTGTTTAAAGATATTTGAATGACTTTTTGGATTTTCTACGTTTTTGACACTTTAAACTATCAATAGATGGTAGCACTTTACATAATTTATTTTTCACTTTCAAATATACAGTTTTAAACTTGCTTTGCTTGAAACAATCGGGAATTCTATTTTCGTCTTTTATAATCCCAAATAAAAGTACTTACACGAAACTACTCTTATAAATTGTTACATATTTATTCATTGCATCATATTAATGATAACTATTCATTATTCTTCCAATAAAATGATAATTATTCATTACTCTTCCAATAAAATTTAAATTTTAGGAAAGTATTATTTTCAGGCCGTACAAAGGGAGCGTTTTACAGTTAAAACCCTTTTCACATATTCAATCCCTGAAGGATTTTTTTCACTAATTTTGCATTTATAAGGTTCATAGATAATATTATAAACGATTTCCATTCAATGAAAAATAATTTTTAATTATGAACTTTAAAGGGTTAAACTCCATACGAAAAAGTAATAAATAATAAAATTTTCACAATAAATTTCCGCAAATAATAGATTTAAATTTTTGTTTTCTAAAAATAGAATTTGACATTACAACGCGTTTGCAAGAAAAAGAATATCGCAGTGATATTATACGGGTGACTAAACAAAGTCTTGTGGAACACTTAGGAATTTGGCGTGGGCTACTGTTTTTTTTTTCTTGCAACTCGAGGGTTAACGAGACCAGGACCTACTGCTAAAAGCCAATTCCAAACGGATACGAACATCCACTCCACATTGGGATTCGAACTCACGAACTCCTGTACCGAAGTTCAGCCCCCTAACTATTCGGCCATCGTTCAGCATGGAACACTTGTAAAGCAATGACATATTATTTATAATTTTCGGTTACTCTCTACATATTTCAAAAATTATCTTGGCGGAACTGAATATCCTATTTTTTTTCATTTGAATGTTTTATTTCATTTTAAAAATATGTTTCTTGAAATGACAGAATTAATTAAGTTTTTCCATCTAGACCGTTATTAGATATCACGTAAAAATTAATTCTAAATGAAGCATTACTTTTTGTTTTTGTAGTGAATCAAAAAGCCTCATCAAGTTTCTTAACACATTGTATGCGGGATATGTACTAGTACGTTTTCTGACGATTGATACTTGATCGCGGGACACGTACTAGTACGGGATAGTGTAACAACATGGTTTGTTTCTGAATAAAAAAATAACGGTATAGACAGGAAAACGAAGCCGAATTTTCTTGTCTACTGCGTAGATTCTGGAAAAATTTAGACAAATAAAAACTAGTTTTTACATCAGTCGATGCGGAACCACAGAACGGGAAGGTTGATTAAAAAAATCAATTTAGATTTAAAATTAACTTTTTATTTATCCTTGCGAAAATGATATTA
>CM063506.1:106699213-106704213 GCA_032207245.1 Pardosa pseudoannulata
TAATTGCCTATGACGACAAAAAGATTGCAAGGATCTGCAGTTTTTTTTCCCGGGAGAACTGACAGGTGGTTTAGGAAGGAGAAAGAAAGGGCCACACGTAGCAGTTTTTAATTCATACTCTAGTTTTGAGAAGTGTGGAAGGATTTTAATCTCTCTGAATCGCGTCCTTTATTCCATTCGGGAGGTTGGGAAATTTGGGATCAAGAAAAATGAGAGCGTGAATTGGGATTCGAACTGTAGAATGATGAGCTACACATTTGATGATAGGTCTACCGTTTAGTGTTGAAGCTAGCTTGGTCTAAAAATTTTCAGTTTCGTTGTATTTTGTTCATTAATATAACAGTGTTATTCATATAAACAGTACCGACGATGTTAAATAGTGAGACGCCGAATCGAGAATTACTTACCTGGGGGTCTATTTATTTGGTTTATAGAGCTACGGTCATCTCTTTTTAAACACGAGGGCCAATGACACCGGGACCTACTGCTTAAAGTAGATTCCAAACTGTTACGAACAACCTTGTTACAGTGTGATTCGAACCTACGAATTGCGGTACCGAAGATTAAAGCCCTAACCATTCGGCCATCTTTCGGCCTTACCTAGAGGGAGTTAGCCTGTTACAATTTGAGCATTAGTGATGTCAGTTGAATCGTCATCTTTCTCATATTTTAAGTATATATTGTGAAAGTGACTTTATACTGTTTCTGGAAGGAGTTGTAACTTCTAGGGGTAGAATCTCAAAGTTGTCTAAATGGATCCCAGCGTTCGAAGCGAAATTGAAAACGATCTGTTCCCCCGAAAGAAAGTATGGAGGATGCATTAGATGCAAATGGAGTCCTAGAGGCTGGATCCTATTTAAAGCAAGCAATTTATCACCGAAATATATGTGATCTGTAAATGCCATAATGCACCTCACACTGAATATACATGTATAAATACATAACTTATACATGCGTATTTACATAATTACATAATTTTCCACTCTACAATAGATCCTATTAAAGTTAGCAATTTTATAACAGCTGTCAGAAATATGTTCGAAGTTGATAAACTTTCAAAAATTCAACATTAGAGTAGTGGTCCCAAACCCCTCAGATACAGTAAAATTTCACTTGGTTGTCAATGTCAAGTAAATTTTCACAGTGTCAGGTACATTTTGCCCTTGTCACGTGACATTTCCATACGTTTTGTTTTCAGTTGAGAGTGTTGGGACGCCTTGTCTGAAACTTTACTCTAGGTTTTACTATACTTTGCAGCTGGAAGACGGTCAAATGGTAGGGTACTGTCCTTTGGTACCGGAATCCATGGATTCGAATTCCGCTATTGGGGTTGGATTTTTGTGGCTGTTAAGAATGCGCTATATAGTCTTCGGTTTCATTAACCCTCGTGTACCAAAAAATTGACCGTGGCACTCCCAACCAAATCACCCAACCAATCGTACGCATGGTTATAAATATTACACTGACTGGTTTTAAAAAGATCTCTATGAAGGGAAATAGGAAAAAAATCGTAAGTGGTTTACAGCGATGGATCTCAAACATTTTTTCAGCACGATAGCCTTAACATACGCTCGAGGCACCTCAGGTACCGTGACACCCAGTTTCAGAACCGCGGAGGTAAAGGTTTGTTTACACTTCGAGATGAATACAAGGATAATTCATAGCACGTTTCACCAGTGACACAATGATGAAAAAACAGCTTAAATTTTATGTATCTTCATGCCATCTTTAATAGTTTTAAATTTTTTCTAGATTATTGCCGCGGCACCCATGGAATACGCTTGTGGCACCCAGTATGAGAACTGCGTGTCTATGGGACTAAAAGTTTGGGAACCACTGATCTCGATGTATATTCCCTGAGTGGGTAGGCTGCCGTCATCATTTTCTCTCCCTTCTCGCGATGGAAACAGGATCCGGATCTGACCCGAATTCGAAGCAAAGAAGCGCCTGACCTTGTGAACAAGAAAGCGGAGAGGGGGAACAAAGTTATTTTTCTCTTCGCATTCCGATGGAATGTGGGTCAGTGGGGCCCACTAGCTCCCATTGCAGTAGGGGGCCCCTTAGATACCTCTCACTTTTTCATCCGGATGCCGAAAACTAAAACACTTACTCCTCTTCTATGGGCCCCTCGTGCGTGCCCTTGACTTGAGAAACCCCCCTAATGGACCTCCCGTATCAATAACTGAACAAATATTTTTCTTTCTTTCCCTTTCCAAAATCTCAAGCTTTGTTTTTCATTCTTTAAATTTTGGTTTCTAGTAGAGGTGTAAAAAAGTCAATGATTCGAACAGGTATCTAAAAGGTAAGGAAAATCTTTATGCTCTGATCTTAATGTAACATTTTAAGGCAAGGTACATATTTTCAACCTGTGGCCTGCGGATACACGGGGGCCCAAGGTATTTTCCTAAGGAAATCCGTGAACGAATCTGCCTTTCTTATTACATGTGTATACCTAAGAAGCTTCTTTTATTTTATTAAAGAAGCAGTAGGATTCTGAGTTGGTTGGCAGCGCTATGATAACTATTTTACTACTACAGACTTAAACGAAATCTAAAACCGACAAGCATCGATTAAAGCTTATAGCTTAAAACGCAGCGGTTAATTTTGTCACTTGAGGTCTAATTTGATCACGACCTACTACCTAAAACCGATTCCGAATATCTACAAGTTTAACAACAGTCGAATGAGTAGGGCGCTGCTCCTCAGTACTAAAGTTCGTAGTTTCTAATTCCACTCTTAATATGGTTATTCGTAGCCGTTCGTAACTGGCTTTAAGCAATAGGTTTCAGTCTTATTAGTTCTCTTGTACAACAAAAGTAGATCGTAGTGCTCCAAACCAAACCGAATAGCTACTAACATCCCTACCAAGATTAACAGCGGAATTCGAACCTACGCATTCTCGTTCCGAAAGGCAAAGCAGCCGAACTATGGCCAATTGGTTACGGTGCTGGCGTGCGGTACCGGAGTTCGTGGGTTCGAATCCCACAGTGTCATGGATGTTCGTAGCCATTCGGAATCGACTTTAAGCTGTAGGTCCCAGTCTCATTAGCCCTCGTGTTGCAAAACGTAGTCTGTAGCACTCCAAACCGAAAGGCAACGCCTTAAGTATTTGACCATCATTCGGCCCATCCATTCAATTAGTGGTCTATTATAGAGATACCACACAGTCTACTGTAGAAGTAGATCAGCTTGAAGTCAATGCGAGTCGCATTCCGGTTTTCCATATACATTGTCACGGTTTCCGTCGATTTCAATTTACATCGAGAGCTTTTTATCATTTCGTCAGTTGCCTCGAATTTCGTTGGAGCACCCAAGTTATGTCGCTGCTAATTTTCGTTCTAATTTGGGCCCGATGACAATTAACTTTTAATTTCAATATTTTTTTTCAAATTTTTCTGTGTTCAAAGCACAGTGATATTTTTTCGATTAACGTGGATAATAAAAAAAGTATAATTTTTTTTAAATACTTAAAAAATATTACTTTAAAAATTAAATTTAATGAGAAATTTTTATACATTTTTTTTAATTTGACATTAATATTAAATAAAAATTGTATTGTATTTAAAAGTATAAATATTAAGTAATTTAAAGATTAAATTTTTTATCATATTCAAAATATTAAGAATTTTTTTTATCTACTATTTTTGCAACACGAAGAATAATGAGACTCTCACAATAAAATTTAATTTTTATTTTAATATACATCGCTTCTTTAAAAACGAGTACTACAAATGTTGTGTAAATATATAGTAATTAACTTGTGTGCTTACAAATAAAGATCTGTGTTACATGAATAAAGTATTAATAATGTTAAGTAAAATTGGAAAAAATATAAATGATTTTACAATTTGGTTTTAATTTCTTTTTTTCTGCTCATAAACTTTTTTCAAGAAAAAAACATTTATTGCTGAATATTAGTTTTGATTGGTAAATCCAGGTAGAAGAGACATTTATGACAAATTGAGATAACTAAGCTATCTAGATCGATAAAAAAACCTTCAGGTTTAAATAAAAATAAATTTTGATAGCTAGAAATTTTCAGGACGCAAAAACAAAAAAAATCGGAAAATAGTGCGCGCTTAAAAGCAATACAAAAATATTGGTGTATGAAGTGATCACCAATAAGATTTTGATGTAATTTTGTTAATTTAAAATTAATTTTTAAATTAAGTACATTTTTGAGAAATTTAATCTTTAAATTATAAAAAAACTAATTGTTCGAACTGTGCAAATATAATAATTTTTATTGCATGTTGGATAACATTGCAGAATAGTCGAATTTTCGTTCTAATCCATATATAAAATTCAATATTTTTTTTTATTTTTCTGTTTTTTTTCAACAAATTTCTATCTAACGTGTAAAAATTATTTCAATAAAAAACACCCTTCGAATTTATCGACGTAATCAGATGCAGATGAAACAATGCTTTTAAAGACTACTTTAAGAAAACAAAAATCTATTACATTCAGAGAATAATTTTGAATATTTAATGTTCCTGGTATTGAGTAAAAGAAATATTTTAATTTCAAAAGATTTCGGTAAGAAATATCTATACAGCAAATATTAACGCTGTGGGTCACCGCCAGATTGCAATAGTTGAACTCTACTCAGCCAAACAACGTTACTTTGGGAAACGAAATTAACTTTAAATCTAGAAGAGAAAGTACAAATGATAATTCTGGTGATGCAAATAACAAAATAAAATCTGAATAATATAATAGGCTTGCAAGGAAGTCGTGTGGTGTATGGTGTCTATATAAGATTTTCTGTTATAATTGTAAGTAAAATATTTTAGAAAATGTAGTTTTAATCCCTTAATGCAGTTTTTTTAAAAAGGCCGGCCAAAAAAAAATCAATTTTTTTTTAAATGTAAAAAACACAATTTAGAACACTGTCCTGCCAAGAAAATTACAAAAATAATCACAATTTTTATTGCATTTTTGGATTTGGATAACATTGCAGAAAATAGTCGAATATAGCTTACAATCCCATGTAAATA
>CM063506.1:106709213-106729213 GCA_032207245.1 Pardosa pseudoannulata
CAGCTATCTATTTTAGAGCCCGCATGCGTATGATCGGCACGCCAGTATAGGCGTCCAAAAAAATAACTACCGCACACCCGCACCGATGTCCAGTCTGTTGACAACCCCAGCCTGATCCCATGAAATTACTGGAGGTAAACTTGATAATATTCATAACTATTACCTGGGTCTCATAATCTCTTGATAAGGAATACTATTTCAAGGGTATTGATGAATAGCCAAACCAATGATGTATTAATTTGTAGATATTGTACATAATAAATGTTTTAGTTTAAAATATTAGGTATTTTCCTTTAATTCCAGAGTGTATATTTTACTGTGTTTCACCTTTGAGAACGAACACTAGTGTTGTAAGCACATTACAACATTGGGAATTATTTCCGTATGTATGAATGTGTGTTTCGGTGAACACGATGAGAAGAGTACGATTTGAATTAGAGCAGTAGTTTTCAAAACTTTTTTTCTCTTGCGGAACCTCTTTCTTACCACATGCAACGGAACCAAGACCGCAGACTAGGGGGAGGATTTAGGGGACCGTTTCGTGGAAAGAAAATGGACCATGTGTGTGAGTGTGTCATCTCCCTAGCTATGCATAGACAACAACGAGCTTAGAATAGTAACGTTGAGTTAAACAGTAGGTGCAAATTATATTGGACAAGAGTAGATTAACTAGCCTTTTTAGCAACTATCACAAAATTGTTATACAATCGGAAAAAATTGTGATAATATTTCGGCGAAAATTTCAAGGAGAGCATATTTTACACTATACAGGTAAAAATGTGAAAAATTTCATTTTCTTCCAAATTATTATTTTTTTTTTTGTTATACTTCTGTTTTAAAAATTCGAATTTAATACCGTGTATAGTTTATATATTTTCAATGTTAATTTTAGTATTAAATTCATTTAGTAGTTACTACATCACTAATTCAAGGCTATAAATTTGTACATTATATCATTTTTTCATGATTTATATATTTTAAAATCACATCGTAGTAAGAAAACTGTAGTTTTATTGAAGTACCATTCATAAAAACAATGTCCCCCTCTTAATTTAATTTCTGGCTACGGCCCTGAACCGAACCCTTGAATAAATATTACTTAACGAGAAACTAAGGGCCTATTATTTACAACTGATTAGACATAAATGCAATAACTAACTAAACAATATAAAAGGAGCTTAAAATGTAGATAAGAATTATAAAAGGTAACGTGGAAACAAGAATTTTTTAATGAAATGATAGAAATGATCATACATTGATGATTGTTTCATCTCTTCTTGTGCTTTACTGTCGCGTGTAGTGTGAATGACTTATCATTTTTTTTTTTTCTGTTCCGCTTCTGGAGTACTAGTTACTATTAAATAAAAAAATATATATATATATATATATATATATATATATATATTAGAGAATTAGAACAGATTTTCCTTAAAATTTCGATGAAGTTTAAAAAAAAAAAATTCTCGATCCCCAGGGTTCTGCATAACAATTTAAGAAACCCTAAATTAAAGAACCGAAATTTTGAATACGTACATTACATCCAAAATAATTGCTTTCTATCAACTTTTCGGTTATTTTCCTAATACTATCTGGTTTCTTATGCTGTCATTTAAGCTTGTAAAATTGTACTTGCTTGTTATTGTACCTGAAAGACAGATATTGTAATAGCATTCATGTAAAAACAAAAACATGACTAAGGAAAATACTTTTCTATGAGTATACAAGAAATTTGAGAGGAGGCTATTCACTATTTTTTTTAATACAGAGTTCGTTATATGTGCATAAATATAGTATCTCTTTAATGTTTAAATGCATTAATAAATTATTTAATACTGAAAAAAAAAAATAACTTTTTTATGCTTCATTGCTGCATTCTTAAAAAAAAAAAAATAAAAAAAAAATAAAAAAAAACTTCCTTAAATGGGACAAAAACTTTATTTTCTTTTTGATGTATAAGTTAACTAGTGCACCCATGCTTTTGTGGTAATTAAAAAATTCATTTTTCATTTTTTCCTCAGCTCCCCCCCCTTTTTTTTGGGGGGGGGGTTAAAAAATGATTTTTTAGTATTTTCCAAACATTGTATAAAAGGAACCTACATCCCAATCTTCACGCCCCTAACTTCAGTAATTTGACTTGAAAAGTCCTTCAGTTAGTCGATTGCTCTTTTTTATACACAAATGTAATTATCTATCTATTTATCTATATATATATAAATATATATATATATATATATATATATATATATATATATATATATATATATGTAATAAGACGGACGCAGATTTTTCTAGAGATTTTCTCACAGATGTTGACCCAGGTGTTAAGGGTCTTCTACATATAACTTCATGTTAGCTGACCCTTCAGTTTGTCCTGTCCCTATGATAAAGTAATAACCCGTCTTCCAACGTTATCTTAATAAAGATCGTAGGCTAAAACGGTGTCATTTTTATGGGGGTATATATAAAAAGCAACGAAATGCTTGATAATTGGCAATGAGCCGCCTATCCTGGCGAAAGGGTCTTTGATGCTGCTTTATTTTGTCAATTTTTATCATTATCAGGATGTTAAAACGTTTCTCCTTCCATAACTCTCTTTTACGCGACGGGACAACACAAATTCAACCTGACTGACCCTACCTGATCCCGAGACCCCCAGTTGGGCTTTGTCAGGCACTGAAAACCACAATTAGAGATTATGTGCTTTTTGGCGCACAGATTACAATAAAAAAAGGCACCATCCTATTAGTGTTTCTGTCCTACCCTCCTCCAAAGGAAAAAAAAAAAAAAAAGTTATGTGGGTTTAGAAGGATAGATGGAAATAAAACCAGTAAAATTTGTGCGCCCTTGTAAAATTAAATATTACAGAGTATTATAAATTACATTATTATTTAAAAACTTTGTAATTTAAAGGAATTTATTTTTTCAAGTTGTGTGATAACAGTAGTTAAGGACGAAGAAAGGAGACCAATGCTCATGGCAAAAAAAAAAAAAAAAAAAGCTTCGGAAAATATTTGATAAATAAAATGGGGCTTTAGAGATGCTTTAATTTGATTGAACAGTATTTCGATCAAATTCGGGATGTGAGAAGTAGCAATATTTTTTCCCCTAGTGCTTACAGAGTTTGTTTTTGGTTGTCCTTCCATTTTTGTGGATAATTCGACCTAACCCTCCTTGCAAGTAACTGCTCCTCTTTAAAGTTATATATACATGGGTTCAATGATTTTAAATACTTCTTTCAGCTTCATTTCGTGTAGTCAGCATTTGGGTGGGGCAGGACGCAAGACTTAGAAATTGGAGAACTAAGTGCATATCCTTCAATTTTAACAGGTAAGCCCCAAGGCGAATTTTTTTAGCATAAATACAACACTGTTTCACCGTTCATAAGCAATCTTTTGTTTTTTACTGAATATATATTTACAAACATTTTGTTAGGACTGATTTTGAGGATTAACTTTAGTTCATCTTTATCCTCTCTCCCAAGCACACACCCTGCATTAGTTTTCTATTTAATTTCCTACAGCCATTGACAACTATGTCTTACACTGATAACTTTTACATTACTATGTATAAGAACAGAGAATGTTCATCGACAATATTATCAGCTTTTCCCATCAAATTTTGGGCGAAAGAACTTCATGAAATATTTTGAAAAATGAGTAAGATTATTTGTGGCCATTTGCCAAGTTTTAAATACAGACTAAAATATCTAGTCTGAAACAGAATTAGTACTGGGTTGGTAAAAGTAATGTTCTTTTTTAACTATTTGATAATCCTTGTTGTAAAACGGATCAAGAACTAAAGTCTTCAACTCAGATAACTTAATAAGAAATATAATTTGTTTAACCTCATCAGTTCTGGTGTACCCCATGTGATACAAATATAAAACTTTTATTTTTATTTCAGGATCTAGGGGGGATAAATAAATCCAGTCTGACACTGCAATCTATTGGTATCTTTTTGAAAAAAATCATTCATCTTTTCGTAAGTGCAGTTAAAATCTCAAAAAACTGCTCATAAAAGAGAGGTACATATATATAGACCTTATAACTACAGAGGTTAATTGGTGTATTTAAAATTTATGACATAGGAAGAAAGAAACACTTTGTTATAACTTTTTATAGTGTTTTTATATTTGTAAAAATGTTTCAAACAATTGAAAATGTATCACATTGTGTTATGTTCTTTTAAAATGTTCACTGTAATAGATGTCTGCAGCTATTAGTATTGGTTTAAATAAGTTCTAGTCCAACCCATGAATCAGTATTAAAAAGAAAACCCAAACTAAATGACTCTCAAATTTTTAGCACATATTAGATCTGTTCCAAGGTTGACTTGATTTGATAACAAAATATTGTATCAATTTTGTTGATATGTTTCAATACTAGTAACAGTGTAAATCCTTTCATTACATCTTCCACATACAAAAATTTTTTCCAAACAATTACAAAATGTCTTTCTCTTTGTGTACATTTAGAGTTGCTAACATAGAAAAACAAAATAATTAAGGTAGAAAAAATATTTTATTATAAAGTTTATTTCAATTATAATTTTATATCTATTATATTAAACACTGTAGATCCAAGAGGTCATTTATTCCCAAGTTAATTTGTTCCCTGTGTTATTTTGCTTCCCATCTGATAATGTATTCTGTGTTAACACTCGATTTACCAGCAATTTAAATATACATTGAATTGCAATTGCAAAACCAGTCAGTTTCACTGGTTTGGTAAATCTAGTGTTAAATATATCTTTAAAAATGTTTTAATTTTCTACATGTCACACATCTGTTTTCATTGCTAAAATTATTTCAAGTAAATAAAGCAATAACTGAGAATAATGCTTTATGTAGAAGAACTGTAAAAGATATAACACTGGATGTTATCCAAGTTCATCAGATTGTGCTTATTATCATGAGCATGGCATGAAATGATACCGATTGTCGTGATATCTGTGTGGAGAACAAAAAAAAAAGAAGAAAAAAATGTTTTTACTTTTTCTTTTTTTGTAAATATGAGTAAAAACTGTGTCTTGATATTATACAATCACCATATCTGAAAAGGATGGGAAAAAATGACAACTGACAAATTAAATTTCTCTTTTTTTTTTCTTCTTTTTGAATTAATAGGTATTAAAAAATTATGCAACAAAAACGGGCTATAAATTTAGCCACAGACATGTTTCTCCAATGGCTTTAACATTATAAACACAGAATACTCATAACTTTACAACTGGGCATGACTTGCTGAGGCGAACACACTCAATTTAGCTGCAGATATGGTCATGAAAGAGACACTTTCATTGTCTTCTGAAAGCAATTCAAATCTCCAACCACCCTTTTAACAAAAATAAGGAGACAGATGACATGAAAAATGGCGATGAAATCAAAACCATCTTGAATATTTCCCTAAATAATATGTTCAATGCATATCATGAATGGATGAATAAATCCTGAGTCAACGAAAGAAATGAGAGTTGTTTTCATTAGGATATCTGCAGCTTACTAGACACAAAAACTATACACACACTAGAATCTAGTATGATAAGGCATATGTACACTTTATTGCTAATAATCTGTTGAAGCATGAAATAGGAAGTAATACAGGCAGATATATTATAAAAGATCAGGCACTTGGCGTAGATGAGCTCAACGTGATTCAGAAAATACTGTCATTTCAATTTATTCATATTATTGCTTCAGATGGATTACACAAAGAATTTAAGGCAGAATATTGAGGCTTGAAACACATAGAAAATGGAAGGAAACAAAGGCAGTTCTACAGGGACATTGTACACGAGGGTTTGAATGCATTGTCAGAAAGAAAAAGGAGATATATCAAAGGCTAAATTTTATGATCTATTTTAAAGACACATGGACAAAAATAGATCTATAGTTTTTGCAATTAGCCCAAAATTTGATAGTGGCAAGTAAAAAATTATAAATTCAGTGCCTCAATAACAAAATACAAAAAACTCAATTTTTTCATTTCTTTTTGGAGAAAAAAAAAAGAAAGAAAAAAAAACTTAAGTCCTCTCCATTTATAAAATTTAAATTTTAGTTAAAAGAAAAAAATCAATGCACTTCAACAACTTCGAATCAAACAAAATAAAACAGAAATGACTCAGCAAACAAACTTATTAACATTAGCATAGACAACACGTAAAAAGACTAGAATTATACACACCGGGAACTCAGAATACTTCACAACAAATTTCTGTTGTTGAAAACAAAATAAATTAAGAAAAATATTTTTAAATATCCCACAGAACAATCATGGGCAAGTATAATATTCTAGGCTTTAAATAATGATTTAAAACAGTGATATATTCAAATTACATTCATCAATAATTTACTGAACAATATTTTCACTTAATAATAATATTAAATGAATATAATAGTAACATTGCTAAATTTAAAATATCACAATAAAAGTTTCTAAGGCATGATTCAAATTAATAGCAATTATTGTACATTATCTTAAGTGGTTTTTAACCCTTTGGCTGACCAAATACATCTTTTGAAAATGAGATCTTTCCTCCATTTATATTCTTTTCTTTATTCAAGATTTCTTTTAATTAGTCAAGTCCTTTTATTATGTCAAGATCAGTTTGAAACACAATGCATCAATTATTCAAATAAATTATTCAAATTAATCCTTTTTTAATGTTTCAATCTCTACAGCTGATTTTATTGTATAAATAGAATGTCTATTCCTCAAAAGGAAACACAAAACACTAATAAATCAGAGTCTTATTATAGTTTCAGATCAATAAACACAATACGACTATACATTAATCTAATTTTAATCTAGACATTTAAATAGAAAATTAGAGATAAACTGCTTAAGATATTTTATCTTTGGGAGCTCAAAATCACTCCTGATTATTTTCACTAAATTAAAAGAAAACTATGAAATGAAGTAATACTCCCAGAATTAAATCAAATTAATAACTGAACTGACGACTAGATTATTTACATTGACATCTAAAATGTTTTAAACTATAAATATTATTAAACAGGACTATAATTATTCTCAAAATAATTATATCTAACCTACTTGACAGACAAACATACTTATTCACATCTGCATAATGTTAAACTATAAGGACACAACAAACATGAAAATCATTTAATCTTCATAATGAGAGAGATATTAAAATTTAATTTTTCTTAGTTTCATAAATTGTAATTATTTTAAAGACATAATCTGTATTTAAAAGATAGCATAAGATGTGCTTTTATACTGTCCATAACATTCTTACTTTCTAAAATCTTTTCAAAATTAGGATAACAGATAGTGTATGCATTGTAGTAAGATAACATCATAAATGGTAAATAGTTAAAAAATAAAATTGATATGATGTATTAAATGGACAACCTTGTTTGTTAATCAATGTTAGAAATTAGTAGCACATATAGATTTGAGAAATTCTGACACAAATAAAAATTGGAAAGTAAGGCATACACAGAAAAAGATTTATGTAGACAGGTGCATCACAGCTACAAATGAGCTGTATTATGAAAACAAGCGAGTTCAGCAGCTGAAAAAATACTGAATTTTCAGCATTGAGTTTGCTCACATTTTAATGCAGTTCATTTATAACTGCAAAACACCTGTCTGCATACAATCTCTTTCTATTTGTGCACAAAAGCTCTTCTTGAATTAATTCTGATTAGTTTACGTAAAAGATTTAAAGTTTTAAGTTGAAAACACTGGCTTGAAAAACAAGGGCAAAAAACCACTTGAAATATCAGTTGAATGACTAATAAATAATTAGCAAATATATATTTGTTTTTCTTCTAACAACAAAATAAACTATATATCACTTTTAATCGATCTTTGGACTCCATTTTCAAAATATTAACTTTTTGGCATCAAAAAAACAAATTTCTGTACAGACATAAGCTAACTAAAAGCATAACAATCATTAAAAACAATATACAAAATAACTATTTACAACTAAAGCTAGAGCAAAATGCAAGAATTCAGATTGTCCTAGAGAGATAGTTAACAAAATAATTGGCACTCATTTGACTAACTTCTAGTGACAGAATTTAGAAACAACTTTGTAAGCTGCTTTAGTCAGTTCGGAAATTAATGGGATTTTGGAGTTAAACAAATATTTCAGCTTTGTTCTGTCTAGATATATATACCTTGGGGTCTACATAGTGCTTTGAAAGTGAATTCAACAGTTCATTTCAGCAAGCACATTCAAACAAAAACAAGCTCTAACATAAATTCCCAAACACAGACATGTTCTTCCTTTAAATATTTCAACATAATTAAGCTCATAATAAATCAAAACTCCCTGATCGATAAAATCCTTTGGGAAATTTGCAGTTATAATACAAACTCTAAAAGACATTACAGAATCCATGACATAAAAAGACATATAAACAGGTGGTCAAAGTGTGTTCATGCTTCAGAGGCAGTCTACAATGCTTTAATTATATGTTAGGTATTCTTTTACTTAATATATATCTGTGCTGTGCAAAACTGCACTCAAGACTCTAAATAAATATTTGATATAAATACTTTTTAAAAATAAATGCATCAATATTACCTTCTCTAGTTATGAAGTATGATGGAACATTATACAATTATTTTACAACGAACCACTAGACCACCAACAGTAAAACATCACAGAAAAATATAACAAGAGAAACCTCAGCAAGTCTGCCCGACTACGAAACTCAATCTATCTCATGTTAAAATAACTTTCCTAATGCAATATATTAAAAATATCTAACTAAAGCTGTACAATGCATATTATATACACAAATACATACATTAATTAAAATAAGATGTTCAGTCACTTGAGGACAAAAATTGACAACTCATCTGTAGGAAGACTAACAAACAGAAAAAGAGAAGGAACTCTTAAGCAATCAAACAGTGTGGTAGGAGAGAACAATGTTTCTTTTGAAAGAGACATAATATAGAAATATATATTTATATATATATATTTGTCATTTTTTATCTCATTGATGCAAAGTGTAATGCCTTTAAGCAAACATTGGAAAAAAAATCAAACATTAACAACACCGGGCATACACATTTCAATAGATGTGTAAATTTAGTATCAATAGCTTTTTTTTTTTAATGACAACTACATAAATCTATAATTATAATAACTATATGTACAATTGTAGAAAATTCAACAAAAAATATACAGACTAGTTTAGAAGAAACTAGAATAAAAATCTAATGAAACATTGCAGGTGCCAAAGGCACCCAGAGAATTAAAACTGTAAAAAGAGATAACAATAGCATCATTTATCAATCAAACTGTGAAAATGCAACATTCAAATTTAAATTATAGTATATGGCACATAATTTTAAGGTAGAAAATGCATCAATAAACTTCAGAAAAGTTAGTATAGATTAAAAATTGAAAAATTCTGAAGAAATCTTATTGAAGTTGTGTCTTTTGCATAGATAGAGCCCAGAATTAATTTTATAAGCTAAAATACAAAATATCAGAAGATAGAATTTGGTAAATTTTGTATCATAAAAATCTCTATCTAAGTTAAATATAATTAAAATATGTATTATGAATAGAAAGACAATAACTGCTTAACATTAGCTGGAGGTGCTGTCAATTTGCTGGATGAAAGAAAATAACTTGACTTTTTGAGAAGTACCTGAGCTGATTTCAACTTGCATTTTATTCTTGGAACTGAACAGAAGGTTTTTAGCACCACAATGTTTCTGTCAATGCAAGTAAAATTAAATCCAGATCTAAACACTGTACACTTTTTTTTTTAATCTTTGGCATCTTTATCAGGTCATACTCATCGAACAGAGTTGTGCAAAAGGGTTCTTAATAACAGTGCCTCGCTGCAGAACATTATTGCTTTAAAATCACATTTTTGCTCATCAACACATAAAAGGCGTAGAGTTCATTCTAAAGAAAGAAAAGAGTGTGCTCTACATCCCATACAAAAATGAAATGAGGAATCTTCTGTTCAGAAAAATATATGGATTCAACTTTGTAATAGAAAAAGGATTATTTATGGTTCTTCTTTTCATGGGAGGGAAATTGAGAAAAATGTCTACAGCTAAGGAGAAAGAGGGCCAAATATATAAAGATGCCCATCAGAAGTATGTAGTATTCAACAAGTATTCCTAAAGACCTAGGAATGATTACTTCGCCTGCCAAAGAGGCAAAAATTTAAAATGCTTAACATTATCGCTACTTTCATGAATAATTCTACTTGAAAAATGTAATAGATTCAACAATGTCAAAAGAGACTGAATCAAGAGCACTTACAGTAGTACTTTTTCTTCATAAAATGCTCAGAGGTGCCAAAAATCAAATGACAGAAGTAACAAGTGAAGGAAACAAAATTTGGTTAGGCACCCAAAATTTCAAATTGCAACAAAGAACAACTTTTCTGGCACCTCTGGAAGTTTCTCTAGTCTAAAATCCTACAATTTTCATAAATGGCGCATATTTCTCAGGAGCAAAAAATGTTAAAAATAAATCACTAACAGCTTCTAATTCAGCTAGCTGTCTACGTTCCTAGTTTGACTACGCAGCTATGGATTTGATTAAGAAAGTTTAGAAAGGCAAAAGGCAATTTTAAGATGCCTTCCAGTAGTTGACTTTTAAAAAGTGAGAAAAATTTATAGATTCTACAGAAATTGTCTAATATCACTAGCACACCCAGTTTCGTTTGCCAAAAAGAAAACAGCATGAACAGTTGTGAGAAAAGGCTAAGAATTATACAAAATAAAAGCGTAACATATATATATAATATATTTATATACAATACTTTGCTCTATTTATTTGGTATTGGATACTAAGAGATAACCTATTGCAACAATAAATTATCACACCAAAATTTGAAAGTATCAAGAAAGAGCATCATCCTGCATTCTTTGGCATAACGGCTAGGTGTGCTGGAGTCTACAGCAAGTTCTTAAAATGCAAAAACTCTTGAAAGCTACTGAGGCCCCAGGAAGTTACCATAGTGAAATCTCAATGGGCGGAAGTTAATTGTCTTAGAAATCTCTCAGCTATAAGCAATGAAATGGAAGAGAATTAAGAGCACAGTCCCTTGGGACTTTATAGATAAGGCATCAATTCCAGTCTTGATGCTCCTTTTCAGTTTTTTCTTGCATAACATCTGATTGTCTCTGGCACAGACAAAGTCTCCAGATCCTGCTTTGTACTCTTATTTGCAAGCTTGGCAACAGTTTGTCAAACACCAGACAGGAGCTGCATCTAGAGGTATCTTCATCTTCAAAAAATCACAATCACATAAAAACCATAAGTGTGGGCAAACCAGCTTAAAAGGAATTTAAGCAACAATTTTCCTCTGTATTGTACACTTCAGACCTAAATTTGAAAATATACAAAATGTCTCTAACTTAGGATGGCTGGGATTTGGTGGGGGTGACAGAGGCACTACTACCAGCTGTCTGACTACTGGCATCCACACCATCACTATTGTGAACAACTGTGAAATAGCGCTCTGAAAGAAAAGAAAAACAAGAAGAATCACAGACAGCCAAATTACTAAACATTGAAAAATATTTGTATTTATTAAGCATCAATCACCTAATGAGAACAAAACAAGCCAAGGTTTCAGATATTTTCCCCTCTTATTTCTTTTAACTGTGTTTTCTTTTTTCTTCCATTGAAATAATTTTTACTTGAATAGAGTATATTATTCTTCAATAGATATACATGTCCCCTTTTATTAACTTTTGGGAGAAATTAATTTCTTGAAATCAAACAAGTCCTTTCAAAATCTAAATTCATATAATCTCAGTACACAAATGTTTGATATTATAATAGGAACAAAATCCATAAAATATGTGTCCAAAACATAAAAATTGACAGGTATCTGCAGGATAATTAATAGACCTAAAAAAGGGCACCATACAGCATTCATAAAAGTATTTCATAAAAAAGCTACCCTGTATTTATTTTTTGTGTTGAGACATGTAATCAGAATCAAGTGCATGCAGGGCAGAAATTTTTTGATCAAGGGGCAAATGGGGTGACTCATCCCATTAATCCCACCTAGAATGAGTCATAAGAAAGTATATCCCATGATTTCTGATACAATTACAATATTGAAATATTATCATTGGTGTTTTAACTTTACACTATTTAAATAAAATATGTTAAAATTCTCCTAAGTTCTCCAAATTCACTAGGTGACTGGTGTTTCTCTTATGATGGGGGTTTTCAGAAGGATATTCCCTCATACTCAGAAAAGTAACACAATATTTGTATACATTTTATTAGTCAAATGTAAATCTACCAATTAGTAACAGAAGTTATTCTTTCTTAATATTTAAGATTTGCCACTAACAGCTCATAAGTTCCAGTATACGTCTGATCAATGCCCAATTTATGTACTTATAGCATTCTTGATATTGGTTGAAGGGCCAGTAGAACCTGCTTGTAAATTATATATTTTGAAGCAAAAGTGTGAAAGAATTGAAGCACTCTTACTGATCAGAAGATGTTACTGCTTGATTATAAATATTATAATCTAAACACTTTTATAATGAATTTTCTTTTAAAGTTTGTTCATTGTGTCTGCCCATCAATATAATTACCAACTACAAACTGAATAAAAATTGTCAAAAGCTAGAGACAACTTACCTTCTATTTCTCCTTCGGCTTCTATGATGTGTGGTCCATCGGGATCAGTGTTGGTATTGGGCATGAGTCCGGCCATCATATTGTAGTCCAGATTTTCATCCAGAGTGATGAAAGGCCCATTCCACCGAGGGACAGGAGTCGTGCGGGGTGTAGAGCGAGGGGTGGTGGCAGGAGATGTAAACATACTGAGATTGGTAGGACTGATCATGCCACTCATGGCATTCACAGGACTTATATTAGTGTAGGAAAAAAGCTGAAAAGGAAATTAAATGTATCTCATAAGTATAAAATATTACAACATTTATAATCTTGAAACAACTGACTCATGATTGGCTCTTTAGGGCATACACAATCAAGAAAATATCTTTAAAACTGAAGAATTTTATATTCGATTTTTTTAAAATAAATAAATGATAAATTTCTTCTAGTCTCTTAGTATTCAATTTTATTATGATTAACTGCCTTTTCTCTCAATAATGACAATAATTCAAGGATAAAGATATTGGAGCACAGGTATATGTACTGTAAAGAACTACTATTTCCTTTAGACTAACCGTTACTTCAAATGAAACTAAAAAAATAACTACAATTTCTACTTCTCGCATAGAAAGTCCTTTCGATTGATGAGTGTAGTGTTAAAAAGTTGTTGCTCTGCTCTATGATGAGCCGATGTAAATTTATAAATTTGTGCTTAATTAAAGTGTTTTAAAATATTAATTGTAGAGTGTTATATTTGAGTGATGTGTGTTTTTGATGGGCTTCACATCATCAACAAATAAGAACTGTCAATTCATGACAGTACATATATGACCTTATCTACAAGTCATCTTAAAGCTAAGAAAATTTTTCTTTAGTCATGTTTTTTAGAATTTGTAAATATACTTAAATCTTTAAACACTTTTAAAATTTAATTTTTTTTTTAATAATTCTGGTTACAAAAATTCATTTTCCCCATCTAATTCTAAAAATATGTGGATTTAAATTACCTGCATTATAATAAATCTGAAAGGAAAACAGCCCCTGTGTTATCATAAGGAGACATGATATTACTGGTTATGTATACCCAGACTGAAGGCTAGGCACACTTGCTGGTATATAAATATTGAATAGTGAGAAGAAACTAGATTCTTGAGAAACTCCAAAAGCTTTATAAAATTTGTGATTGCATTCCTCAGTACAATGATTATTACTCTTTTGTACTAATATAAAACATGCTATATTTATATATAATCATTTACCAGTATATTAATAAACAAAAGAAAGATTTCTCTTAGTGTTTAAATATCTTTAGTATTTAAAGTCCTATTATGCTGATTTGTTATTTTTCATTTTAACAATAATAATCTTTTTTAAAAGGAGAAACTAACTTCAATATATCAATCATAACTTTCCTCTTTTCCTTTGTTCTACTTATTGTATGTTATAAAATATGAACTAAATTTTATTTTAGACCTAATTACTTTTAGCAAGACATATTAATTTAATTAACATTTGACACTTTAGCTTAGTTTGGCACTATAATCTACTTTTTTTTTCCATGTAAGGGCTATGTCTATGACCTACTGCTCAGAGCCAACTCTAAACTGCTATTAACTTTTATGATAGCAGTGGGATTTGAATCCACAAACTCCAGTAGTGAACAGCACATTTGAAACTTTGCGCATATATATATATATATATATATATATATATATATATATATATATATATATATATATATATATATAAAATAGGGATATAAATATAAAAAATATCAAGTAGTGTTACATAAAAAGTATAACATCAATTTTTTTCAAAATGGGAAATAATATTATTGTTCTTCCTTTCTCTTGCAAAAATTAAGCTAATGAATCTTCTTACAACCACTTGTCTAGTAATACATTTAAACTTAAGATAATATCCCACATACAAATTATTTCAGAATTGCTTTAAAGATATAATAACAATTTACTTTGAAGCCACACACCCAACTTTACTATGACTTTACTGTAATAATAAATTAATAAATTGCTCATAGTTTTGCAATCATTGTGACATGAGGTGATACTAAAGCAATGGGAACTTACTTTCCAATATTCATTCTTACTGAACAACAGAAAAGTTGGCCATTTTATTGTGAAAGGACAATATAACCAGTAAACATTATTATAAAAGCATTTTCTTATTTTTCTTTATCCTGTTCAGGATCTGAATTTTTCTTTTTCCTGATTCCATATACTTATCCTACTGCCAGCCTTCCAGAGAAAAGTTTGGTTTGGAAAGCTACAGTCATTTTTTTGTAATACACCAGCTAGTGACTGAGACCTACTATTTAAAGCTGATTTAAAGTAGGATTTAAACCTATGATGAACTGTGTCAGATGGCAGTAGTTTTCAAACTTTTTTTGTTTTGGCACCAACGTCAGGTTAAAACAGTTTTGCAGAACATCTACTCTTAGGAAAATAAATGAAAATAATACTTATTTAAATCTTTAATACAATAAATAAACTGTTAGGTTGAATTCCTTATTCTTTATTACTACTGCAGCATTCAGTTTGAGACTATAGTACCTATTTGGTTATAGTCCAGTTGAACCAAGGAGAAAAAAAATAATGTAAAACTCAAGATTAAATATACAATAGGGTTTTGCTTTAAGTGATAATTGATAAGTATCTACTTTGTAGAAATGCATACTTGTTAGGATAGATATTTTTGGACCTGAATATTGAACTAATTTCATAAGCTTTTAATTAATATATTAATTACTTAAAAATATTATTTTTGCTTCCTTTCCCTTGTTACTTAACCATTCTTTTTCCATTTTATATGCCTGTATAAAAACTAATCCCGACATAGGACCACAGATTTATCTTACATGCCTTGCTTATACAGGACACCACTTTCCATATTCAAACACCTATATCTTGGCATGTGAACCTGAAATGCTAATTACTTGGTTATATAAGACTGTTTTATAATAAAGAGTTAAATGTTGTTGGTATTCAATGTCTTACCTGATGGGCTTGTGGGTGAATGTGGGAAAAATTATTATCTGGTCGAGGTAAGGAAGAGAAAGGGCTACTCATGGCTCCTCGGTTGCTTTGAGAGCTATCAAGGCCATTGCTTCCAACAGGACCAACTAAAAATAGAATAAATGAACTTAACTGTCGAAACAGGTAAACAAATTAACAATACATTTTAGAAATAAAATTTTTAAAAGTTTATAATGAATAGGGACTTTCCGAGCAATTAAAGCTCTGAATAATATCTTGTGAGATCCACTTTATAAATCTCGATTTATTATGATGAGTATATTTATTTGTACGTTGTGGCAACAAGCCAGTTCTCTTCTGTAAGTTTTTTTTGATGGCAGTTTTTTGAAAAAGAGGCATCTTGTGATGTCTATGTAACTTATGAAAATGGGCTTAGTTTGCCCGAAAGTTGATGATATCTGTTCTTTTATCTTTATTTGTTTTATATTGAATTGTGCTGTCTAAAGAATAAATATTTTAAAAGACATTCTCAAGTTTTGTTTTCAAAGTCCTGTTTAGAGACGAATCTTTTGGAATCATCACGTCAAGATAGAGATCCCGTTATGAACCTGGAAAATTTCAGGTAAGAGATATTTACTCTTACAATTTGATATCTGTTTTTGGAACTAGAAAACCAAAATATCTAATACATTTTATTTATTAAAATGGAAAGTATAGAAAACGGCTTTTTATGATTAAGAATAAGCTTGATTCCACTTTAACAAATTCAGTCACCAAACTAAACAAATACTTTACTTTAAGGAAGTATTAATATGGACAGGTAAATTCTATAATATATCCCATATCAACTATTACAGCATCTTTTAGTATATTTGGAAAATATTATCTTAACAGATTCCCTTTATTATAATATGTAGAATTTTACTTAAGAATAATTATCAATTTAGTGAACAATCTAACTCGCTCATTTATTGTGTTTTATTACATGTCAGCAATGATTATTTAGTGGAAAAAAGTAGGAATTAAAAATTCTAAAGTATTATAAAGTTTAAAAGTATAATTATAATAAAAACTATAAAATACTTTTTATTATAATTGTATTATTCCTACTTTTTTTATCAAATAAATTCCATCAGCATAATTACATATCTGCAAAAGTATATTTTCTCTTCATGTCATTATTTAATAATTTAAAATAAGACTTAAAATGTCATGGGAAACAGAGAACATATTTTCATTATGTTTTTGAATTGCTGAATGCATTAGTGTCAATACAAAGACAAATATCACCAGGGACTGTTCAAATACAACTCTTAAGGTATTCATCTACGTTCAGAGAATTTTTTTCTTTAAACGTAGAAACTAGTTCATGTTTTTACATTTTTAGATTTATTTTTTATATTATCATAGAGAATTGCACTTAAAAAATTTATTCCTGGAGAAGTTTTTATAAAAATTTCTAATAAATGAAGAAAATTTAGTTTAAAAAGAGGGTTTTTTCAAAAGGTCTAATTTTTTAATAAATAAAATTATTTCAATATTATTTGATGCAACACATTTCTTATACACTGGACTAGTGAATCACCTAAAATCTTTGCTTAATTTACATTTGGTAAAAACTTTTGGTCCTTCAAAATTATACACATTGAATTTTTAATGAATTTTCATTACCTTTATATCTAACTATGAGTGCAACATCATTAAAAATTATCCAAATTTAAAGCTTTTATAAGTCATTCACTAGTAAATACTATCAAAAGCATTCATAATCATTTTCAACAAAATATTTTAAGAACTTTTTGAGAAATCACATTTTAAGTTTCAACATTTTATTAAAAATACTGTTCTCAGAAAAATTCATTTGAAGTTTATAAAAGCAACTTTAACTGTTAAAAAATTAAAATACATGTTTAGAATTCCCAACACTTTTTTGCTTTAAAACTTTCTAATTGCAAAGTTGCTGATTATTAAAAATACTAGAAAAATGTTTAAATTAATCTTCATGAAAATTAAAAAAGTTTTGTCAAAAAAATGCTCTTTAAATTCACAACTTCCGGTTCCGAAGTCGTTACTTCTGTTTTGTTTTGACATCTGTCACTGATGTTTAAACAGTTGTAACTTTTCTTTAAAATGCCATAGAGACAAAACAAAAACAGACTTAGAAACCTAAAAGTTGAAATTTTACAACAGAAAAAATTTAAAAAAAAATTATGATTTTGAGCAAAAAATGACGGTTTTAACGTAGACGGATACTTTAACTACCACAGAGATCCATTCCAAAAGTAGTACTAAAACTCTTGATCTGAATACTGTAGATACTTACTCATAATATATTACACACCAAAATATAAATAAAAAATAAAATTAAGTATAATTAATCCATTTCTTTTTTTTCATATCTTCTTGCTTACTTCTATGCATGAAATTCTACTAATAGGCTTGTTGTCCAGAAGTTAAAGGTAACTTTTAAAAAATATTTAAATATAAAACATACAGAAAAAATTCCAGCTGTTTTATAATGCAAGTAAAAGTATAAAATAGGAAAAAAATATGATTTAAAATTCTGAGAAATTTTAAAGGTTATGGAAGCTTTAAGAATTTTAGATATGTATAAGATGTGAAAATCTGTATATTAAATGTAAATTTAGTTAATCTTATTCTGGACTCATCATTATACTTGAATGAACTAGCTTTTATAAATTTTAAGTTAATGAAGCCATTACTGTTCTTCTCTTACAGATTCACATAACAGATTCATTACAATTACTCTAATCAACATTCCCAATATTATGTGTGTTTAAATAATGAAGCCACAATGTCACCATTAATGCATTTTTTACTTTAATAATTTAATATATATTTATAACCATCATTTAAGTACTAATTTAGTTTAAGCTACTTTTTACTTGAGATCAGTTTTTACAGCATTTTTGGTAGATTAGGACTGTTAACAGCTGTAAACATTTGTGCCAACAGTGGAATTTGAATCATGAATAGATTGTGAATTGTGAATAGATTTACTGACTATTACCATAAAAGACATCAACCTACCTGTTTGTATTCTGAACAACAGGTAGAAAGTATATAAAAATATGAAACATTTTACAAGTCACAACAGAAATATGACTAAATAAAACTCCATAAATATTTATGAATATCTCCTTAATGAACTTATGAATATTATTTTTACTTTAACTCATTACAGGCTACTTACTATGATAGATATGTAAGGCATTTCTAAGGTCATGCTGAAAATCCATTTAAATTTGACTATTTATTGAAGGAAGGAGTTTGTTTTCTTCTGGTTTTGTATCTCAATTTGTATCTCATCTGGTCAGAGATCATTCAGACCACAGATTTGATCGGCACATTCACTGAGTATACAGGAAGATGTTTAATGCATTTACCAGGCACAAACCTGGTACGCTGGAACTGTAGCCCAGAACACTATTAATGAAGTCATGTTGTACCTCAAAACTTATAAATTGTAGTTAAATAAGTACTTAATTGATAACCTTTATTAATCTTTTTTTTTAACTTACTGTTCTGATTAATTCTAAGCCATATATCTATAGCCTTGTTAAATGTTGTTCTTGTTTATATGAGCATATAAGTATACTGCTTTTCATTTAAAGCTCTGAATTGCCAAAACTGTATATTTTCAGCTTTGAGTTTTGACTTATTTCTCCTACGCTTAAATTAATCATAGGAAGGAAGCCAGGCTAATTATTAAAGTGACTGATAAAACAACTGATAAATCTTTTCTTATCTTTGATCTCAACAGTCTGAGGGTTAATAAAAAATTTCCTCAGTGCAATAGCATTTAAAAAGCTTTGAAATACTTACCAGATGAAGTTACCGGTGGAGATGTAAGCTGTTTTCGATTATCTCGAACTACTGAGCTAGTAACAGGTGATGTTTCAGAAACAGGAGAACCATTTCTAGTTCCAGGCTGGTTTACATTACTGGGTGGGCTGGGAGCTGATACACTTAGGTCAGAAAAGGCAGCAAGTTTCCCTACATACACACAGAAAACTCCAATTAGCTAATTCCTTACAGGATAATATTAGTAATAATAATAAATAAATATTTTCTAGCATAGATTAATATAGAAAAAATGATAAAATAAGTAGCAACAAAAAATGGCTTGAAAAGGAAAGTTTTGTTATTGTGTGTGTGCATGTATGTGTGTAGAAATTTTTAATTTTAGTAGGATAAAGATTACTCGGGGATATAATGTGTATTTATTGATCAGGTAAGCTATTTAATGGTTTGTAACAATTAAACTTACAAAAGAAATTTAAGTGTTCAGCCATGATTAGTCTAAGTGTAAATAAACTTACCCGTTGTTCGGATGATAGCAACAGGCCTTGCCATAGGGGCAGGAGGTGGAGGAGGAAGCAT
>CM063506.1:106734213-106796713 GCA_032207245.1 Pardosa pseudoannulata
TCTTTCAGTAGCTCAGTAGGATTTAAAAACAGTACAAAGGCATCATAAGTTTGGTGACTACTGGTCTATAATAATGTGCAGATTAAAAATTAAAGCATTTAAAGATATTATATAATTATTTTTAAACTAATATTATACATATATGTATATCTTACAAATGCAAATGGCAATCTCAATTAACAAACAAAATTATTAATTCTAACAATCACCACTCAGAAACACAGTTAAATCAATATAAAAGTCATACTTTTAATCAAAAGAAAACACTATGCATGAGTTACTTATGAGCATTCATTATAAATAAATTTTAAACTAGTGATAATAACAGAAAGAAATTTAATAGTTTTAACACCAACTGAATGTAAAATCACCACATTTTTCAAATAAGTATAATTTAAAATGATGCAAGAGTAAAAAAATACATTTATAAACAAATATTTGACACATTCAATCCTAACAGCTGAGCAACAGTGCATAAATAAGAGTGAAACTGATAGTATTGGCCATATTATTACAGAATAAGTAAGCTCAGATTATAACAGTGCAGAAATAAATCTGAAATAGTAAAATGTTTTGAAAGGCAAGAATCAGGCAAGAAAAATTGTGCAAGAGGAAAACACACATTCAGACTATTCTTTCCACTACCAGACATAGCACTAAGAAACTGAAGCAACCGTGTTTATGCAGCCAGAAAGTAAAGTGTAATATTTGGACAGAAAAGCATCTACCTCCAAGAAAATTAGGTAGGTTCTATGACCACAGATCAGGATTTTTTCATAGGATATGAATATATACATAAAAAAAGTGATTGCAGATACAGATTAAGTAAAATGCAGCAGAGAATGTGAAATGCAGAAAGGGAATAAACTACAGCCACTATTCATTTTCTTCTGTACATATTATGAATGAACATATAGATATTTTATGTATTCATTTTAATATTAACCTGACATCTTTTTAAACAGGCAGCCCTTGTTTAAAATTAGAAAGAAATAAATCTAATAAAACATATTACCACAATGTATGAAACTCAAAAATACAAACTTCTATACACCAAATATATAATGAAGCCTTAAATTCCTCAACAACTTTTTTTTTCTATATTTTTACTGGCAATCGTTAATTAGATTAATTCATTTAAGGTGAAGAAACATAATATTCAAATAACGCACCTTTTTAGAAATATTTTGACATTAAATTACAATAGTTAATTACATTTTCTAAAAAAGTATGATGCTATACTCGTGGCCCACATTTGGCCTTGTATTCTAATTAAAGCATGACTTTTATTGCATTTATCTAATAAACAATTTTTAAAACTAAGCAAATAATTATGAATAGTTTTTTTTATTCTAGGAGAACTAAAACATGTACACAACTTGAAAAGATAATTGATCATGGGATACATGGATAATTCTTAACTGTCATAATGGTTGGTTGGATGTTTGTTACTTTAAGGCACTGAATCCACCTGGGATATATTGTTTAAAATAATGGACAGCTCTCATTCAATAACATTAGAGCTTACAAGAAATTGCGTTATTTTAAATTAATTTTTTCTTTTAATTACATAAATTAAAATACTTTTATATTTCATTTTCCCTTTAAAACATTTTTAAATATTTCTACAAGACTTTTTGTTCACTAATATCTTATGTTATTTAAACTTCAATAATTTCAAGCTTAAAATTATTAAAATTATCATACTGCACTTATTATTGGTATTGATTATAAAATAGAATAAGTGGAATTTAAACTAAATGTCATCTTTCTTTTAGACAAAGAATAAGATTTAAGAAAACCTTAAGAGAAATAGCTACAATTAGGTTTTCCAATAATAGGAATCTAAAAATAATTGTACATAATATCTACAAGTTATTCCCCAATTCAAACAGTTATAAATGGAATAGACTGAAATTTAATGAATTGAATAGTAACTGCCAGTAAACTTCATAACATTTTATAAATCCTGCCATATTTATTTACATATGCTATTTAAACTATTTTGTATAGAAAATGCTGTATCAATTGTAAACACAGCTCTACATATAGTTCATTGGGTACACGACATTTTTAAGTGCCAATAAGCAAGTTATATTAAGTAAAAGCTACAGAGTGCATTAACAAAAACTAATAAGTGATTAAAGGGAAAAATAAAAAAATAAAAATACTTTTCAAGGTTTAAAATGTCTTTTGTATAAACTATAGTTATAAGTTGATGCTTATTTTTATTATTTTAAACCAAAACTGTATTATGAAATACCTAACAATACAAAATGTTCCAACTTTAATCAGCACAGGTTTGTAGAAATATAATACACAAACAATAACTAGTATACTAAAAATAAAATAAAGTTAATTTTAAACTATTTTGAAATTCTTAAAATCTAAATAGTTGACACTGACTTTAGGTTATATTTCTTGTCACTAACTTTCACTTTATAAGAGTAAATTGGATGAAAAACATAATTCAAGAAATAGAAAGAGAAATTTTCATGAGAAATCAAAATGAACTAGTCTCTTGAGCTCAAAAACTTGTTTAGGCTGTAAATAACTATAAATACAGCCGTAAAAACATTTTACTACATCTTTTAGTTTTAAAAGCAACATACATAAAACTTGTCATGCTATTCATTAAATTTAATAAAACAAGTGGAGTGTTTGGATTAAATCAATAATAGTTTACTTAGATGCTTTAAATATATGTCCTTGAACTTGTTTCATCATGATTTTTATAATAATTACTTAGACTTTCCTACTGTTAAATTTAATAACCAAAGAGATCCTACTTTTTTTAATATCATCATTCTTAAATCTTGCCTAAACATCTAACAAGGAATATAAAAGAGAGTAAAATTTGAAGTATGTTTTATGAAAGAGATGAAACTAAGATACAATTCCCATACATTTTTCTGAGTTAATTCTTTCTAACATAATCACATTATCCATGTTCTTTATGATCATAAAGAGAAGCCTCAAGATGAAAAAAAAATATTTTATACATTTTCACTGAAGTTTGAGAGAGATGTCACACACAGATAAGTTGTATGACACATTAAACATTACTATTTTTATGTTAAAATGTGTTACTTTTAAGTTTCTTACTATAACTGATTATATTTAAAAAATTATACATGCAGAAAAATTAATTTAAAAAGTTTTATGAAGTTTCTTTATTGTTTTTATATGTTTACTTTTTCAACTTTATCAGTTTTTATATTAAAAAGGGCTCATCAATATATTTATTTACAATCAAACACAGAGAAATAAATTAATATATTTAAAATTCTAATTTCATATAGTACCTAATCACTAAATACTACACTTTGCTTGCTAGAAGCATTACAATTTTTTAAATACACTGCAATAAAGTTTAACATATTTAATCCACTATATTAAACTTCTTAGATGTAGATTTGTCATGAATTTGACAAACATTTTGGGGAAGATTAGTCAAGATCCGATTATGATCGTCTTCTAACACTAATCTAAGGTTAATGATTTGTTTGTTCTCCTAAAATATTATATATTTTTAAGGTGAAAATGTAAGCTGAGTATCCAAAATTGAAAAATTCCTTATTTTGATATAAAGAAAAGTTTACATATTTAATTAAACACTTTTCTTTTTAAAATACTGTGGAGATGAAACGAAAAGTTGTTGAAGAATACTACTGGCATCATTATAATCTTCATAACAATTCTTAAAAAATCTCGCAATTTACAAAATTTAACAGTTAATTTTTGCCTGATTTTCAGTTAAAATTGAGAGTGAATGTTAAAAGCATAAATATATCCTCCCCCTTAAAACACACAAAAAGCTAATTATTAGAAATAAAGGTAGCAACACAAGGGATGAAAGTTCTTACTCAGAGTTTAACATTTATTTGTATAATTTAAAACTGTTAACTAATAATCATTTCGTAACACCTATACCATCTTTGAAAAATTAAAATGATTATTCAAATTTAAGTACAACTCCCTGCATGAAAATAAATTAAAATTAAGTTTCTGACTAACAACTGGTGTGTTTATATAACTACAGGATTACTCCAAATAAATGATCAGAACTCTTAAATTTTATTTTAAGACTAAAAAATAATTTTGCCACTTTAAATAGTGTTTTTTTAACTCTTATTATATGGTTCAACTGAATAAAAGTATATTGTTTTGTATTTAAATAATAGTTTAAAATTAACGAAAGTTCATAAAGAGTTGATAAACTTGTTCACTTTCAAAGGCTTCTATGTAGGGTATCTGCCAAAATAAAATTTTTTAAATCCATGACTTTTTTGATCATTTTCATGACTATAAAAAGCTTTCGTTAAAGTATATATGAATAAAACTTCTGATGTACATACAAATAAAATATATGCTTTTAGAGAAATTACAGGAATTTTATCATAAAAAAACTATAAACTTACTTTATAAATGTTAATACAGTCACATACATAAAAATAAATTTTTGTATCTACATACCTAACTTTAATAATATAGCAATTTTTCAATTAAAATGTTTCCAATTTGAATTCAGGGTACTTTGGTATTATCCAGATGACCATGAATAATAGCCAAATATAACCCTATAATGTTTATATACAATATCCCTAGAGATAAACTTATATTTTGAGCAAAAATCTTAACTAATTTTTATTAAAAAATAATAATTATTATATTAATAAAATTTTAATCTACAATTTAAGAAAAAACCAGAATAATATACATTTACCCACCCTTAAGCTTTCTTGCTTTGAGTTTCCTTGGTGAACAAATTTTACTTGGCAATATGGTCAATAAGATAATAACATAAATACCAAACTCAGTAACTTCAGCCAAATGACAAGTAAAAATAGAATTAAACAATTCAATGCCATTTTTATTTAATCGGTAGTTTAGCAGATCCATGACTTTTACTCGTTTTACTTGAAAAATCAAGACTTTCCATGACAAAATTAATCCATTGTCTAAATCCATGATTTTCCATGACTTTCCAGGTGCGCGGAAACCATGTATTTAATATATACTCTTTCAAATTTTATTGCTTTAATAAAATGAATCATATTATAACAACAGTTTGGCTTTAGCAAAAATGAAAATTAAAATATATATGCAACAAAACTTTTCTAACTTTATTAAAAGAAACTTTCAGTGTTTGCTTCATTCATTTCACATACACCAGCCTGTATTCTAGAAGTTGATGTGAATATTAAACAAGGACTGCCATGTTTGGGATATTATGTAAAATCATCTGAACTTACCATCCTGTAGTTTAGATGAATGAGCGACCTCAGCTGCTGTCATACCAATTTCCTTGGAGGATGCATGCGAGGTCAGGGGCTCACCTGTAACAGGGACAAAGCTGCTCGGTCCATACACTTCAAGAGACTCCACTTTTAAGCCCAGTGTGGCCCAACTGCCTCATATAACACTTGTTTAGCCTCATAATATTCCTACACCATGCTACTAACATTGAAACAATATTTTGGGGGAAGATAAATTTGAATTACACGTTACATATTTGAAATTCTACCCACTTTAAAAAATGAATATAATAAAAATTTAATGTGCACAACGTAAAATATTTTCTCAAATGATAAATAAGGTTGTAGAATAAGAAATAACTTCTCAAGAAATATAAAGGAAGCCTTGACAATTTTACCGAAAGTCTAAAAAAATTAGAGCAGTGTTTTAAATTTACACATCCTAAAATGCACATAATTGATTTTATCCAAAACAATGTATCAACACATCAAAATATTGAGAAATGTTATATACTCAGCACACCAAGAACTTTTTTAAAAACAATTTATTCCTAACCATTTCATGAACATTGTTAATATTTGAACTGTAATAACAAGTCACACAATGATTGTAGATTTATATATTTTATATCTTACAAAATACTTCTTTAGAGAAATCACTTAAAATCCCCTAAAAGAATTAAAGCTGTATGAAACATTTATATTAAGACTTTACAATATAAGCAAAATTTTCATACTAGACCAAAATCTACAAAAAGGCTAAAAGTATGTATATAAATAATGCAGTAGGACCACACTGTTCCCACACTCATAAAGCGACATTTAATTTCTGGATTTCTTAAAACAGCGACAAATCAACAGATTACACCAAATCAAGCCAATATCTAGAATGATACATAATGTATCACTCTTTTTTAGAGCTATACACAAATCACATACCATTTAATAAGAATAAATAGCGACAACAATGAGAGAGAAACTCAAGAGAAAGCTAATGTACACAAATATATATGTTTAGATCAATGAAAAGTGTAGAATGAAAACAGAGAATGATAAACCTTGAAAATACTACAGAAAGAAAAAAAAGAGAAAGTTTTTGCAATAATATGTTTTTAAATGAAACAGAGTTGTCAGAAAACAGTTAAATTCCAAAATGGAATGATTCAAGAAAAAAGAAAATAGTGATAAAGTACTATTCATCTTTAGAGTGAAAGATAACAAGATTAGCAAGTACCCTTAACTCACATATTTTAACATGAGTTTTTACAAAATAATATGGAAATGCATGAAAAGATTGAATCCTTGGAAAATACAAAATACTTTTCAGGGTCTATAAACCACAAGAAATGAAAAGTACGAAAAATTATTAAAAACAAATATAGTAACACACAGAATGAGTTTTAAAAGCTGTCAAAAAGATTACTAAAATTTAACAGTTTGTAGGTAATTGATATCTGTAGCTAGTTTTGAAATAAATTGAAAACACACCACTACAAAACCAAGGATCTGATACAAACATTTATCAGTAGTACAGTAAAAGTACTTTTTGAAAAGTGAGAAATACAAATTGAATTGTAAAAATCTAAAACTACATCTTGAAAGAGTTGTTTTAAAAATGAAATTATGGATTGATTTTTAAATAATTACTATTTTAATGATTCTTCTGGTCTTTCTTCCAATACTTTATGTTATAATGTTAAAATAAAAAAAAAGAAATTATATGTACAGTTGATATATATTAAACTACGTGAGGTAAATGAAGTTGTGTTAAAAAATTATTCAATATTTTACAATGTAAAAATTACAACTAAAATTAACATAAGATATATAATTCTCTTCACAACAATTTTATACATTAATCTTTAAAACAAATTTTTACAAAAAGAGATCATGTAATGAATTTTTAATGTTTAATGTATTCAGAATCACTGGAAGGCAAATTTATAAAGTTTAAACTTAATGATTTTTGGATATTTACTTTGAAGACTATTTAAACCTTTAAAGTGAATGTAAAATTATTATTTTTTAATATACAGAAAAAATGTATTGTGAGCCAAATTTCTGTACCTAAGATTGTGTTCAAAGCTGTATACTACGATATATTTAAAAATAGCTCTTTTGAATATATATATTTTTTTAAATCTTGTTTGCAATAGAAAATGAAAAAAATGTTCTAAATTGGTGATATAAACATATATCTTTGGGAAATTTTGAATTTAAAAATTATTTTTAAAAGTATATCCAGAAAAGGTTTTAAAGAGTGTATTATGAAATGTATACTAGATTTTTTAAAATGAAATCAAAAGTTAGTTTCAAAAGTTTTAGCTTTCGAGCAATAAAATATTTTCATTAAATGAACATTTTATGAATGTACACACTATTTAGTAATGACAGATAAAATTAAGAATTATATTATTTTTCAAATGATAAAATAAGAATAAAATTGAGTCATTAGTAAGCAATCCAAGTGAAATAATATACAGATGACTCAACATATATATATATAATTCATCTACAATTTTTTTAAGCATTCTACTGTTGAAGCCCCTAATAGTCAAGATGTAATTTATCACTTGTCATTTGCTATACTAATCAGATTTCCTTCTTGAGACCAAATAAGTAAGAACGAAATTTTAACACAAGAACAATAACGTATAGTTTTTGAAATTAAAAAACTACACACTTGAAGCTGAAGGCTTATGTCTTTATTACCTGTCAACACAGCAAGACTGTACAGATATAGCTTTTTCAGTCAGAAAGTTGGATTCATCTTTACAAGTAATAATTAATTAAATCGAAAATATAATTAAATTATAATGACAAGAATTTAAGAAAAGTTCTTATAATCTTATTTGCATTCTAAAGCTACATAATAACATGGTAAAATATTTTATATTTTCACCAAAGTTAGCCCTAACACATAGAACATTGTTTCTGTAGAAGTGCAGAATCTCATTAACAGCAATAGAGGTGGTCAATAACCCCTATGAAAGAAGAACAAAATGTAAAGACAAGCAGCTAACAGAAGAAATTCTCTAGGGAGGCATTTGCCCTAAGATTTGGTCTGAGAAGATTTGTTTTTAGATTCACAGAAACGTCACATCTGGAAATGCAGAACTGACTTCTTCAGAATGTGCTAGCGTCTGTGAGAATTGAGTTTAAGTCATGTCCAAATTAACATTAATAGAAATGGTAGTTTGTGTACAATATAACTTAACATGTATATATTTAGCTGTGAAATTAAAAATAATATGAACATGTTTTGCTTGAAGCCTTTACCATAACACATATAAGCTTATGAAATACGCAAAATAATTCAGCTTTGGCAGTTTTGAAAGAATGATGCAAAGAAATTTACTTTGATCAATATCACTGCTCCAAGATGCTTGGCTGTGCAGCTGAGCTGGACTCTGTCCATAAAAACTACTGATGTCATTGTGAACTTTGTCAACATCATCTTCGCTGGACGACATCTTGCGCATACGCTTCGAATGAGGCTCTTCGGGTGGACTGGGAGGATGAGAGGTTCCGTGGTTATTGTGGGGATGTAGTGTCAATGGAGGCCCTGTCCCAGAGGGGAGCCCTCGGTGGTCAGGTGGAGATGAATAACTATTGCAGTAATAGGTAGGAGATTCAATCTTGATCATGTTAAGTGAAGGCTGGCAACTACTAGTAGTTTGCAAAATAGATGCTGTATAAAGAAACAATATCACATTAGAAAATTTTAATAAATAATAGCATACATTTGACATAAAAGCACCAGAAATTGGAAAATGTGATTCAAATTTAATTAAGATAACATATGTTGGCGATTAGCAACCTTTTTTGGCCTACTACCTCCTCCTTTTCAGAAAAAAACATCAACTTCTATAGAAACCTAATTTTTGAATTTTCAGACTAATATTTCACTTTTACAAATAAAGACTTGAGATAATGTGCCTTTATCAGGTCAAGTATACTATATTACATATTGAAAAACTAAGACAATTTTTTAAAATTATTTTACCAATTGCTAGGAACAATATTGGTGGACTGCTTAGAGTTTGATTAGCAAATATATATTATTAAAAAAATTAATATATTATTAGGGATAGGGTTGAGCCTGACGTGATGATAGTAATTGTTTGGTATTTGGAGCTTTAGTTGTGATAAGCAGTCTTAAATCATTGTGTTCCACTATAAAAAAAAACCCATTTAGAACTATTTTTTTTAGATGTCTTTAAATTAATTTTTAGTACCACTGAAACTCTTCAGTTCCACTCTTCTATTACCAAAGGGGGGCAGAGGGGTATGTAGTCCTCAATGCCTTACAATTTGCCTTGGACCAAAGCAATCCCCTTTAAATATCTTCAATGCTCACAGACAGGCAGTATCAATCCATTTAGGATGTATATGCAGAAAATTAGATTAAAAAACTGATGCTAAACTAAAATTTCATTTATTTTGTGTTAACAAAAGCTAATTAGAAATATGCTCTTAAAATAATCCTAATTATTTTAATTAAAGTTTAAAATTAATTAATCTATTCCAGAAAATCAAATAGCACATATGCATTCTAAAATAGGCATTTTAAGAAATCTGGGATCCAACAACTAATTAGGCAAATCTATAAACACTACTATATGAAAATAAACACTTAAAGCTGTAATTTGGTTAACTAAAACCATAAATCAAATATAAAAATAAATTAAAAAGAATTATTCAATGTACTGTTGCTAAAATATTACATCTTTTTTTAACCTACAACTACACATCAAGTTGAAAAACAAAGAAATATGCATTCAAAACTGAAGTAACTAATAGAAAAATAAAGCAGATTTTGCAGAAAAGAAAAAAGCCTAAAAGGGAATATATCCAATCCAAAACTGGCATTAATATAGGTTTCGCTCACCTTTGGATAACCTATACAGTTCTGCAGATGTAAAAACACCAGAGGCAAAGACGAAATCTGATTCTGCAAAACAAAAAGACCACCCTGAGGTCTCAGTTGGCTCTTTTTGTGCATAAATTAAAAACAAAAATATTAACACCAGTTATGGACTGAAGATATTACAATATAAAACATAAAAATAGTCAAAGTTATAAAATAATACTAGTTAAACAACTATGAATTCAGGTTTTGTATTTAATATTTAACTAATGATCTGGAAGTCTTTTTAGGACATGTTTCATACAAAAACTACTTTAAAACATTGCTAAAATGATGAAGAGATAAAACTGATTCAATTTTTGCCATCATATCAAGTTTTATTCCCTTCACCAGTTTTAATCAAAGTTTTAAAAAATTATCTAGCAAAAACAACATTCTTAAAAAATAAATTATTTTAAAAATACATTTTTTGTGCTTTCTCATATAGTTAAATTTAATAAACTTTGTATTCTTAACGTCCTCATTAAAAGAAAAACCTTCAGTTATATTTTCAATCATTACCACACAAGTCATAAAATAAAACTTAGAAATCTTTAAACATGCTGCTAACTCATTTGAATAAGTCTTAATTCAAAATCTTTATGAATATACCAGCAATAAGATTGATAGAATTGAGATAATGATATAAAGAAAAAGAAATCAAAAACCTTTAAATTATACCATTTTTTAAAAAAAGGGGGAAGGGTCTTGAAGAAAAAGTCACTATCTGCCTTGTTTTAAGAGAGAGGGAGTTATTAATCATTTAACCCAGTGAAATTTTAAAAACAAAACCATACTATAATCTTGGAAAATGATCAAGGTGATAATATGTCCCTGAAAATAAGGAATAACTGTAAAAATGCCAAGATGGGGGACTTAATATAAAAAAATATATATATAAAATTAATTTGTGATAGAATAATCAATGTTGAAAACAAACTTTACCTACAGTGATTGGAAAAAAAAAATCTTCTTTTAACTGAGAAAAAACAGTCACTGGCTAATTCTGGTAAAGCACCAAGCAAATTAAAAAGCATTTCACATTTTAACAAAAATATTTAAATTAGTCATGCAAACATACCTCTTTCATCTTCTTTACTGCTATCACATAAACCATCTCTAATACCACTTAATGATTCTAAAATAAATAAGAAGATATTTTACTATTAAAACACTAATTATTTTCATAGAAATTATTACTCAAAACTAATAAAATTTATATATCATTTATTAAGAAGAATTCACTCACACATACTATGAAACATTCATACAAGATACCTCAATTTAAAGCATTTTTGTATTCCCCAATCTCTCAATACTTATATCTGCTACATATTTACATCTAAATAATAAACACACCAAATAGTGGAAAGTAAATTTTACCTAAATGGTGAATAATGACAGTTCTTAATATTGCCACACGAAAATACAAACTAAGTAAAATATTAAGGAAAAGCACAGACAAAAGATCCTCTTGAATATGCAATTAAAATTTAATTCTAAAATAATTTGAATTAATTTATATTATTTTACAAATGCTGAACAATTAGCATTTAAGCTATTAGTTCATCGGCTCTCCAATACTTTTTAACAATGTCCTCATACTGAGAAAGTGCAACACAATTATTTAAATGTTCAAAAACATAGTCTGATGAATCCATCATTCCAACTCTGTAGAGATGGTCTTGTAAACAGTTAAGTCCAGTCAGACCTCTAAAAAAGGACCACTGCAGTCTTTCTCAGAAAACTGAACAATTTTTTCTTACACCTAAAATCCTCCACACCATACCTTATTGCTTTCTTAAGAATCAGATTAACAAACAATTAAGTTGTATGAAATGAAAGAAGACAACTGATGTATTGATCTATCAAGGCTCCCTTTTTAGCCAGTGTATCAGCCTTTCAATGCCCAAAATTCCACAATGAGCTAGAATCCACTCAAAAGAAATTCTGTGTGCCAGTGTCTTAAGCAAAGGCCTACATTCTAAAATTCTTAGGGAACTATTTTGATTATTCAAAAAAGCTTGAAGCCTACTCTTAGAATCCGATAAGATGACTGCTCTTGTACAAGAGTGACTTCAAACCAATAGCTGTTGAATTTAATTTATATTATTAACAATCAGAACCTGGAGTTATATCGTATTATATATTTAATAAAAAAAAACTCCTTAACACAGTACAGTACAAATGTAAAAATTTTCCACCTATAAATTGACTACACTATTTTCTTCATCACTAACTGAAAATCCTTTCTAATTTAACAATCAAATTCTTCTTCCTTTGACTGAAGACATAAGTGGATGATCATTTACATCCTTTGTGGAAGTTCCATTTCTGTAATTTTTAAACCAATGTTCCAATTCTTATTTGACAGAATTAAAATTTTCAGCTTGTTAATTACGATCATATAAAAAGTCCCAAAGAAAATTTCCTAACTATACTAAGTGTTGACAATAACAACCTAATAATTTAGTTCAACCTATAGCTAACATTATATATATATATATATATATATATAATTTGGTGTGTGCGTGTGTCTTAAATTTATTTATTTATGGTTTATACAATGACTGAAAATATTCATGCTTGAAATTCAGGTAACATATAGTAAAGTGATAATTAAGAAGTATGATTCACAAATCTGTTTTCGCAACAACATTGCAATAACACTTATATAAATCACTATGTAAGTAATTAACATATATTTAAATATTTGGTAATCCTTTACAAGCCACATACCATGGCTGAGTATAAAATTGGCCAAATACAAGTCAAGTTCTCGGACGGACACGTTGATGTGGTATGGATTAACACAGAGGTTGGGATGGAGGCACTCTGGTGACTTCTCTAAACGCTCTCCATCAGTGCTTTCCAGAGGAATAGCTTTAAACAGGATCACCATGACAAGGTCCAAGCGCCACACCTATCAAACAATACTACTCATCAGAATGGGAAAACTACAAAATAATACAAAATTCAGACATATAAACTAACAATTTCTTTAAAATGCAAAATGCCTTAATACCTTATCTGCTTGCCGTAGGCAGTCAATCCGCCTCATTTTTCCTTTCTGGTCGGGATTGCTGAGAACACAGCTGACACGCTTCTTGCCTGTAATACCGAGTACAAAGTCTTCTCGGCACTCCTGTGTTATATCTTTGCGGAGTTTTCCTAACAGGCGAGAGGCCCATTTCTGCTTCACTTCTGTTCTTTCATTCTTTATGTTAAAGAAATAAAATTATAAGTATAGTATACAATAATTATGAATTTCAAGAAGTCATTTACAAAATAAACAGATAGGTAGTTAAAAAAATACAGTAAAGACGTTTCTGCAACCAGATGAAGCACTAGCTTCCTTCTGGCAAATTTTCTAAGAGTTGCAAAAGTTAGATTTTAAGAAAAGAGTATATAGCTTTACTTTATTTTAGTTAAAACCAAACATAAGTTTCAGTGATGAAAAGCTAGACCAAACTAAACACTTCTACAATAGATAGTTTTTATCTGTAGCGATAAATCAGAGCACATTCTTATCTGACAAGACTATTCTAACATGAAGATGCCAAATGCACATCATTTATGAAAGTATGTAGCCATTTCCGTCAAGTTTGGAGGAGAGGGCATAACAAACAGTTTAGGGACCTTTTTTTTTATAGTATTCCCTTGATCTTTGGTGCCTTTAAACTAATAAATAAATACAGAAGCCTATTTTCATGGTTAAGACAAGTACTATTCAGAGTACAGAACAAGTTGTATCTCAATTTTATTCAATACACTATGCACAGCTCATGCAGTAAAATCATACTGAGAAAATTTACTAACTACTTCAATAACCTTGAATTCAATCCCATAAAACCCAAACCCCACTGCAAATAATCCCTCAGATAACTGACTTAAATAACAAGAAATTCTAGCAGCAAATAACCATTAGCTAATAACCACCAACACCCTTCACAATAAATTGCTGTGGGAAAAATATTTCCATGGAAAATATATATTTGTATAGCATAATTCTATTTCACATGTAGCTGAAATGTTATGTCATATATATTTATATATTTAACCAATGAAGTACAAAATTAATTTGATAATCATATTTATTGTTTTAACCTATTCATGATGCTTCTTAAAGTATATGTGTTTATTCTGTACTTAACTTCTCCTCAATCAATCGACTTGCAATTCAGGTAATCCCTGAAAACTTAGCTGGACAGGGGCAAATGGTCACATGAGGTTTGAATGTACCATATGCTTGCTCTGCCCTTTTATCAGTAAGTTTCATTTCCACAAGCATTTAATGTGCTTGCTATTTTTTACATACTATAATCCAAAAGTGGCATAGATATTAATGAAAAAGTATGGATCAACTGGAGAAATTAAGAAATGAAAGAAAGCTATTGATCCGAATACTAAACACTTTAATTAAAGTTGAACATGGAATGAGTGAATTTGTAAAGTGCTATAGAGAAATTTATGAAGAAAAAAGGAGATTACAAAGCAAACCACAGAGTTTTTACTTAATTTTATTTATATTTATTTATTTATTAATTTTACTGTGACATCTAGTGCCTTGACCCTAAAGTGAACAACTTCTGTTCCATTATTCATTATATCCCTTACTAAGACCATCTATAGCTCCAAATAAATAAATGGTAATACATACAAATGTGTGATTTTTTTTTATGAGTAAATTATAAGATTGTTGCGTAATATTTATAATCTTATAACACTTCTATATTTTTAGCATAAGCTGCTTGCTTATCTACCAATTCTTTTAATAATATAGTCAACAGAACTTGGTCATAAAGTGAAAACCACCACTATATACATTACTGATACATTACATAGAGGCATAAGTCAATAGACCTTCCAATGCTAATGCAAAGATTTTTGGTCTGCCAAACTCTGGGCTAAGTTACTATATATGGATAACTCACTTGCAATTCCTCTTTGCACCTTCTTTCTTCTTCCAGACTCATACGCTTCTCATGCTTTTTGAAGTATTTACGTTTTGCAGCTTGAAGATTGAACCATGTATATGAAAAGGCTTTAACATGAGGCAGCAAAGCCTCAATGAATGGATGGAATTCATCCTGAAGAAGAGAAAAAAATCAATATTAACAGAAAGCTCAGACGAAAACAAAAAACATTTCATTTCTTTTTTAAAATTCGAACAGAAATTGCAGATTCTTGATTAATAAATATTACACCTTTATAAGGAAACAAATCAAATATATTTTTTAAATATTAATTAATAAAAGCTCTAGTAAATATATCTATAGCTAGTAATACCTTCATAGTGTATCGCTACTATTGCTAAAAGAGGGGTTTCGTACAGATAAAGAAAATTTTCAGTTTTATAAACACTCTGTTCACCCCAAAATGAAATGAAATGAAATTATATGACAGAAATTGTAGACTTTTAAAAATTAACTACCCGGGTTGATTAAAAGAAAAGTAACTTTGAAAACTATGGAAGGAGTAAGTAGAGTCAACTTTAAAAAGAAATGTCCTATCCTTTATTAAAGGTCAAAGAAGAATTTATAATTTTGATGAATTATATAAATATGAACTTAGTTTTAAGTTACAAGTATGAATGTGTGTGTGTGTGTGTGTATATATATAACAATTATTCAAACATAAGACTAGAATGTATAATCGTAAATGAACTAGTTGAGAGTTTTAAAAGTGAAATTTAACAACTATTTCAGAGTTTTATCCTATTTTGATGAAATAAAAAATTATAAAATATAACTTTATGGAAAATACTACAATATAAGCTACAGCTTTTATATATTTATAATTATTTTACTGAAGTGAAATAAGAGGATATTACTCCCCTCCCAATACACTTGTCAGACATTTTTTTTTTTTTTAAATTTTTTTATATTACGCCCGTCTGAACTCTTTCGAGCATACGACGAATTGCAGTTTAATACATACAAGAAATTGCCCCATGGAGAGTCGAAAAGGAACCCGAAGAAATAATATCCTGTAGGGCAGGACAAGAAGAAAGGTGATCTCCATGCATTGGGGCTGAAGCATAAAGAACACATTTCGGTGAATCAACGAGACTAACTTTGTACAGATTGGACTGAAGAAAATCATGTCCAGTCTCAAGGCGGAAACAAACCACACCAATAGCTCTGGGCAAGGTGCCACATAGGAGTGAGACTTGTCAGACATAGGAGTTAGATAAGCTTGTTAGCTTTACAGGGTCGTAGTAATCCTCGAATATACCATATGATAAACAAAAAATCCCAAATAGTTGAATGTTGGAAATTACAATCTGTTCAAATCCACTATCTTTTTTAACCTTCTTAGGCTTTAGTTTACCGACGAATGACCAACAAACCGAAAAATCTGCATTTGCTAGTATTTACACGCTTGAAGCTTAACATACAAACGTGTTACCATAAAGGCAAAAGATTTCTATTGGAGTCAGTGTAATCTTGACTACAGGGTTTTTAAAAGCAAATCTCAATTTTTTTTGACCGCGGAACCCCTGAAAAATGCGCGGGGCACTCCAGGATGACGTGACACCCAGTTTAGAAATTGAGAATAGGTTACCATCGAGATAAATACAAGAACAATTCTTAGCACGTAACGTCATGTGGTGAAGTGGTGAGAGAAGAAAACTTAAAATTTTAAATATCTTCAAGCCTCCTCGGATAATTTTACGAATTTTCAGTCGATTTTCTATACTGCCATGGCACTCCAGACATATGGTCAAGGCATCCTCTGGTGCTGAGGCACAGTTTGAGACCACGAACATAAGATGTAGCTCCTGGGTTGCTTGAACTCAAATCAGTTTGATGTATTAAATAAAATAAAAATATTTAATAATTTTGTTTAACGGATGACTAATATCACATAAAACTATTTCCTTATTCTGGAAGGTCCGTTATTGATGATGGGAGAATTATTGTTGACGGACAGCCGCCAAATACCTTAGACGGTACTGATGGCAGAGAAGTATAATACTTTATGTCGATGTAATACAAAAATCAGGCTTAATTTTTAAATAAAATAAATTTATGAAATGTATGCTAAAGAATGAAATTTAAAGGTATCTGTTTAACGTACACAAATAGAAGAACTGACAAATTCCACACGTCACCTATCTTCCCTCCAACACACTATTCTTTTAAGGGAGTACGGTACCATTTTGTGGTAATTTTACCGCCTAATTCAAGTGATCGAATGAATATGCTTACGCAAGGATGCAATGTTATGCAAGCGTGAACAGGTTCACTAAAAACAGACAAGAAGCGGTTATATAGCAGCAGGTTACTGCATACATAACAAAACGGGAATCACAACAAAAACAGTGGAAGTTCTCCCTCCGGTTTGGCCTTCAAAAGCGAGCAAGGTGAGGGAGAAACGAGCGGACCAGACTCTTTTCATCTACTATTAGAGACCAGAAACTGCAAACCAAATGCGGTGTAGAACGGGGTTCCCAAGGTCGCCCTCCAATGCGGAAGCAGTCCGATTCCACAGCCAAGGACAACTGGGCGAGAGAAAGCGGACAAGTCACATGACTACCCACACCACGATTTCGCCATTTCAAGATACACGGTAGAAAATTACCTTCCTTCGACAATATCGTACGGCCCTACCCCCTTCAATCACATAGTTCATTTCCATTAAACACATTATTAGAGAAGATTCAATATTAACCCATTAGTGCCTAACGTCTCTTTTTAGGAACAACTAAAAAATACTTTGCGTTAGTAGAATTTTCATGTTTTCTGGGACTCATAGATTGCAGTCATCAAAACAATATCCCAATTTTTCGAGTATCTGCTATAATTTAAAATTTAATCACTTAAATCTACATTAGAGGATTTTTCGAGCCTCGCATATCAATATGCTTTTTCAGAAATCACATCGATTAAAATTTCAACAAATAACGATATATAACTTATTTTGAAGTACTGTTTACATTCAATACAATATTAATCTACTACAAAGGGTATTTTTTATTCATTTTTTTTATATATATATAAATGGTATTCTATACTATTTAAAATGACAGCTGATCACAAAGTACACGAATATTCAAAATCTTTAAACGCCATTTCTTTAACATTCCATAATATCTTAATACCTAAATTTGAAGATAATTATTAATATGTATTCAGCAGAAATGATGTGAGCATTAATGGGTTAAGAATCGGAAAAATAAGTTTGTCAAAAAAGATTTGAAAACATGCATACTTCACTAATACATTTTGCAACTTCTCCTGTAATTTTCTAACTTAGGGTTTAAAATTTTGAGGTATTTTAAAACAATAGTATTGAACGTAGATAAATTCTTTCAAGAAAAGAGAAAAAAAAATCTATAGTAAATTTAAAATTATTGTACTTAAGTAGAAGAACCATTCCTAAATTGTCATTTCTCCAAAACAAGGCGTAAAAAATGCAAAACTCCAGTGAGAAAAAAAATAAGTTTCATTTTAAATTAAAATAATAAATTACTTTTTTTGAAAAATAAAGTTTAAAGAATCTCGAAAATGCAAAAAGAGTATTATAAAATACAATTCAGTGTTATTCCTGCAGTATCTAATACTAAGAGAACTTACATATAAGGTATGGCACTAAGTCAACGTATTAAAAAGGAAGTGACTGCTAATTAAAATTAATCTGAACAATACACATCCGCAAACACGGAGAGTAAAACAAAATATACAAAAAGAAAAACGATAGTAACTGGATAACACCTCTGGGATTGTAAATCGATGCAAGATGATAATATCATAGTCACACTCTTTAGTATATACAAAAACAATGGTGTGTTTTCTCATTCTTCTCGTACATGTTTATAGTAATAAACCACTTAAAAATGTGGTAAAATGATTGTGCCTATATCATATGAAACAAATTATTTCCACTGGTACCAAAAACTCACCTATAAACATACCAGATGATCAAGTGCGAAAACTTACAATATAACCGAATTTGATTTTACGGTCAGTTACTTTTGAGCTGTGTTTACCACTTCCGTAGTAAAATATGGATTGTGTACAAAAGTTAATATAGATTTCCTATTTTAACGTAAAAACCTTATGTCAAATTTTATCCACTTAGTTACTCATGTTTACACACTACACATGGTTAAGTAGACAGACATATAAAAAAAAAACTGTTCTTTTAGGGTTTGAAGGAGGGAGGATTCATTGATATCTCGAGGTTAAAGTTTTAGACAATTACATCATTTTCTGTATACGTCATGCAAAACTAAAACGTATTCGATTAACTACGGCTAACAAAGAGTTCCAGCTATGGTAAATAAAATTTCCCTTTATGGGCTTGATTATTAAAGTCTGTAAATTTTCTGATAGACAGAGATATCTGAAAGATTCCTAATTGAGGTGAAAATGACCATTAATAAAGAGTTAAAAGTAAAATGTACTACAGAGAAATAATAAATTAAGCTAAAGGTTAAAATTGGAAAATATTGGGGATTATTAGGGAAAAATTAAGTATTGGAAATAAGTTAAAAATTCTTACGGTATGAGATATGAATGCTGAAAATTTTCGTGCGTTGATAATGTCCACTACTATACGGAATCCCTCGGTGAGAAATTTTGTAGCTATATTTATTAAACTTTTAGGAGACTATAATGAATACTTTAACCCTAAAATTTTAAAATTAAGTGTCCCATTATTTGCTTAGCCTTAGGAATGTTCAAGGAATAACTCAAGAAATGAATAATATGTAGTAATATGTCGTAACTTTAACTTCATATATTGCAGTAACGAAGATGCTAGTAGATTATTTTCTACAAGTCTGTTTTGATTTTTAACATTTTTTAATACAAAAATACGGCGATAATGGATAATTTGCCTATTATCTTTTAATGATGTATATCCTCAAAAATTGAAAGGAAAAAGAAAAAAGGGAATTTTTTGATAGCTTAACACCAAATTAATGACGAGGTGTAAAACTTCCATCGAAGCTTTCTATAAAGATATTCTCAGTTTAAATCGAAGTATAATGTTCTACACAATTCTACAGCTTGCCATCAAAAGGATGTAAATGTTTAATTACAGAATATTATTACCTCATAAAAGAAAAAGCCTGTAAAACGCGTAAATCACTCAAAATAAAATGAATCTTGTAAAACGTGCAGCCAAAATCTGCAGTCAGAAATACCAAGCAATTCGATGTCCAGTTGAGTGACATTGCAAAAGACAACCGGGGAAAACGACCCATGTCAAACCTTATTACCATCAAATGATTACAGAGCATGCCGCCAAAACAAAAATAGTTGGCAGCATAGTAAACACTGAAATCGGTTTATTGTTTACAGTAAATAAACTAAGAGTTCGTTCTTCAGTTCTTAGATGTGGAGAAATAAAGAGTTATTTATGTGGGGCTCAATAAAATATATAAATATAGATTTATTTTAATATACAGTTAAAGAAACTTATTGGCAACATATTTGAATTGCGAACTGAATAAAACTTCTATAACTTTAAAAAATCTCTCTATACATAAGTTTTATTTCAACCCTACAGGTCTTATTGTTAATTATAGACTCACTACTTTTAGAATGAAAAGTTTATCACAGATACGATGAGTCACAGAAATTCATAGAGTCAAAAACGGGATCATCAAACCGCTTCCTGTGAATATATATATCTAATACAGATCATTTCCCACAATGCTCCGTGTGAAGACGCGAAAACAACTGCAACTGATCAAAACTATTCAACTTCAGATTTTTCGCGGGCTCCAGAAAATATGACTCACGGAAGTAAATGAAATGAAAAGGAAAACGAAGTTTCAAAATATTTTGACGGTTAAAAAAAGGATGGGGAGAATGTAGCATTATGTATACAATTCAAAAACTTTACAACTATTTCAGTTTTATCCTTCACCAAAGGAATTAGGCGAGGGGTAAAACTGAAAATCCAAAAGCTTCAACGTCAGCCACACATCTTTGAAAAGAGAGAGAGGGCGGATGAAACCATTAACATGCGGGTGTATGGTTACTACCGTATCTCTACGGCAAAGTAAAAAATAACCTTCGACACATACTTATATAGACAGATTTAATACAGGGCTGAGGAATAAAAATACTGCACAGGAGAAAGGTAGAGGAGGAAGAAAAAAAAAATGCTCTCGTCACACACGCGGTTCGCTCGCGAACACACAGCTACGCACACACCTAGGAGAAGGAAACAAACCCTATAAATAGCCGAAGTCGAAGGAAGGGGGGCGGGGATCGAAAGGGAAGAAAAAAAAAGGCCCTCAAGACAGTTGAAGATTTTTTATCCATTTTTTTTTCTTCACTACGTATTTTTACATTGGTGCTTCGAAAGAGCAAGTAACGCGAGTCCTCAACTGGCTTTTTCCCACAGAGAACCGAAAAAGAAATTTACAGCAAAACCGAGAAAAGGAGAAATAAGATACGCGATTCGATGAACAAGGTACGTCGGCAAGAGCTAATGCTAAAAACAAACTGCGGAAAAGGGCGACAGTATGACCACTAGATTACGTACAAAATTCAGGAAATTAAAAAAAAAAAAAAAATCCCGGTTGAGAAGAGAATCTCATCCAAATTCTTCAGACCTTCGTAATGACAATTATTATAAGATTGTCTGTATATAATGACTAAATTATTATTATTATTATTACTATTATAATATATATATATATATATATATATATATATATGTTTGTGTGTGTGTATGTATGTATGTATGTGTGTATGTAAGGAAAATTCTCAGGGGTTTTCAAAACTTAAATCAAGGGCTAAAATTTCCCGCGTCATTTTGCATTCCCCTTTTTAACCCCTAAACTAAATTGACCACTGGGGCTACAGTTTACGCCCTCAGAGAAAGGACCTGACCAATTATAATTCTACATGACCCTAGCGGACAATTTAGGAAATTACCAATTAAAAAGGAGATACACGCTGTCGGAGACAGATTCTTCTAGAGATATTTTTCCCACATATGTTGACCCAGGTGTTACGGGTCTTGTACATAGAAGTTAATGCTAACTGACCCTTCAGTTTGTCCTGTCCCTATGATGAAGTGGGAACCCGTCCTCCAACGTTATCTTAATAAAGGTCTTTAGCTAAAACGGTATCATTTTTATGGCCATGACTGCAACCACCCATCGAGAAGTCCACATATGTGTGTGTAAGATGCAATTGTTAAAATTTAAAGTTTCGTAATTTGAGAATATAAACCCCAATTTAAAAAAAATCTTTGATTCCAGAAATTAAAATTTATCTTAATTACCGCTATATTTACATATACAATATAAAAATAGGAATAATAAAAAAATCTTGGCCGATGGGGATCAAACCCACGACCTTCCACGACCACGTTATTAGTACCATGCTCTAACTGAGCTAATGGGTCACGGATAAAAAAAAATTGTAGAGGTCTTCCCATGTCTGCCAGAGACAGGGAGGTGTAGATCTCCGTGTGTTTTGTAACCTTTAAATTCTCTTAAATAATCTATGATGCAAAACAGAAAACGTGAATAGTGTGTGTGTATAATATAAATAAATACTAAAAAATTTTTATCTTATTATCAAATCAAGAAATAGTACGTAAAGTGGTAATGAATTTGTCAATGCCTTTATTCGTCATGTTTGTCTAAAAGTAAGATCCCTACTGATTGGATAAAACAAATTGTTGCTAGAAACAAAAAAAAATATATAAACAATATAGCATTAAATGTATAAACTAATTCATATTTTGAAAAAAAAAAGGAGCTTTGTAAAGTTTTGCACAGTGTTACAAAGAATGCCTGTGCTTTCATGCCTCTAAGTTGTACCGTTTACGTGCAATCGTGTTTACATACATCACCATTAATCATTTTATATACTGGATTAAAATAATCATGTCTGAAGATAACACTGTTTGCTCTAGAATAAATTCTGAAATGATCGGTTGTGTCAAATTTTTGGGTTGGACCCATTTTGTCAAACCCTTACAGAATTACAACGTAAATTTATCCGTCCATATCCCTTTTAATACATGTCATAACAATTGTACCAATGTAGTCGTTAGCACAATCGAATGACTGTGCATACTCATGACGAACTGTCATAACGATAAAAGATTAACTTTATCTTTTGGGTAGTAAACAGCTTCGAGATAAAACACACACTTTGCTTCGTAAATGTGACGCATTATATACATATTTACTTCAGAAATCGTTAAAAACGCATCATTTTCTTCATTCCGACATTCCTCTGCATTATCACAAAAGGCAGTGCCTAGCACATAGGTCGACGACAAAGTGGCCGTACACCTTTCGGGCATTTCCAATGCGTATAGGTGCAGGGTTAAAGTTTTCTTAGGGAAAAGTTTAAGTGGTGTGAAAGCTCTACACATATATGTAAATCTATCTAACCAGAAAACTTTGTTCTAATACCGATTTTATATATATAAAAATATATGTCGTTTTCTTAAGACTATGTAAATTTTGTTTTGGCTAGCATCGGGAATGATTTAATGTCAATTCCATTCATCTCAAAGGGAAAATTAGATTTGAGATGAGAGTAATCCCAGATTAACGTTCGTCATGGTACGAATTAAAGATGATTCAAGCTACATTGTGTCCAACAATGACCAGGATGATTAAGGAGCTGCTCTTCAGCACCGGAGTTCGTAGTTTTGAATTTCACTGCTGGAATAAATATTCGTAACAGTTCGGAATCGGGTTTAGACAGTAAGTCCCGGTCTCATTAGCCTTCGTGTAACAAAAGAATAGGCCGTAGCACTCTAAACGATTCAACTACGATACATGTGGGGGTCCGAATCCGGGTAGTATGCACAAGCTGCAGACGGTAAGAAAGACATTTAAGAAAAGGGTACAGAAGAGAGATAGACAAGACGCGTCCCCCAGCGAATGTAGCGTGAACGAATTTATAAAAAAGGCATATGATAATTTCGGACCATGCCCCGTCTCTATGTTCCAGCAAAATGTAAACCGTGAATCACTCTTTAAACTTCTTAATTGAGACACCACTGCATGTTGAAGTTTACATAGTTCAGGGGTCAACAGACATAAGAAAGTACCAAACAATAAGAAAATAAAAAGAAATGAAAGATGAAAAAAAGTACCAGAGAGCCATTATCACCTATATAATAATAGCCTAAGTTATCTGTCCGTCTGTCCTCGAATTTATGAAGCGGTTGGACCTGGAATGGATAGAGGCATCCATATTGGATTCTTGACGCGTTAGGGTTAGCAAAATTTATCTTCTCCTAAGCTATCGATCCGATTCAGAAATAAATTGGTATAAATATGCTTCATATCTCACCAAAAAATACTGTCCTGTTTAAAACGTTCGAAATCCACCCCTTCCGCCTTTTTCGATCGTTTAATGCCATTATTTCAAGCCCTATTTTCCCCGGTTTAGAGCAGGTTATTAAATTTATCACATAATAAATAGGTGAAAATAACATTTTTTTCTAGCATTATGACGTCATTCTTTTAACGATCTCCTTTAATCCTTTCTTTATTTAAATACCACTTGCATTGTTTTCATACGTTTTATCACTGAATTTAGATATTACGTCAATATTTTTCTTTTATATTTGGCTTAAATAATAGATTCGGTACATATGTGATAATTTAAAATTTAATCATCGGTTATTTTTTGCTACAATGAAAATCCCCGGTATTAACAACAAATTCTTTTCGTAGTCTAGGAGTTTATTTCACGGACTAATAAATATCTAACGTTTAAGTTCTATGTCGTTTAAAATTAAGAAGTTCATTTGTGTGTTTGTTTTTTATACATAACTACACGGGGTGTTCCATCCTATCACGTAATATGACAAGATAAATTAAAGTTGGCAACTAACACGCGGTCAGTAAAGATAAACAAATTTTGAACGTGTAGCAGATAATTCTCAGGCAAAAAACAAACCATTTTTTTTTATCTGCTTCATAGGGAACTTTACAATTCTGGAAAATTAATTTTACTGATCCCGTCACATGACGGGTTATATGCTAGTATATGATACTGACACAATACATAGATGCAGAAATCTGAAGAGCCACGTGCGGCTCACCACTGACCAATATTTATATAAATAAAATTATTACTAAATTCGAGTTTGTCCGCGCATCTTGTAGAAACTGAATGAATCCAGATGCAGGAATTTCTTCGTAACAATTTATAGGATCATTTCAGGTTATCTTTTCCTTTCAAAATAAGAATTACTTTTCATTTTTAAAACTAATGTTTAAACGACTTTTCACGTGTTTTCACACGTCATAGGTATTGAGTGATAGCACAATCCTGATCTACGTGTCATCTTAAAGGAAAGGAAGTTTCCCTTTAGTTAAACGTTTTTGAATTCTTTTTAAAAACTTTAAAAACAAAAATCTTAAAATGTACTTAGTTTTGAGTTCTAAAAGAAAAAATTTATCTTTACATTGAATTGTAAATGATAAATACGTCAATATTAATTTATTAACACTAAACATACCATATAACGGGTCAAATGACCCATAAGGTTTATGTAAAAAATGCGATGGGAAATGAATTAAAAATTCTTATTCTTTGTGTTTGCAATACATAAAAATTGACAATATACAATTTTGTTTAGTTATAATAAAGTTTATTTGTCTATTTCCTTCCAATTTTCATATTTCGTACATTTATAATAAGAAAAAATAAAGTCCGGTCATTTGACCGGCTATGGTAGAAATAGGTATGTATTAAGTGTTGGTATGTTTAGTGTTAATTTAATACGTCATTAACGTCATCATTATACGTTAGTTTAATTATTTATCTGAAATTAAAATGGCCTGCAAAAGTGTTTTAGAAAGAACACGTGATATCACTGATCAAGTAATGTATAGAGCGGTTTCACGCAGCAGTGCACATCTCAACTTATGACGGTTTTGGCTTTAATAAGAACAGCTCATTGGCTATCTATTGGTTATCGTAACCATGAATATTGGTAGGGCATTAAAGCCGTTTAATGACGTTGCATGAAATAGCTCTATAGAATGCTCTTTATTTTGAGTAGCGTCATAATTTGCCCGAAAATAAATTAGATCCCAAAATGTTCATGAATTCGATGTTTGTTCCATCTCTATTAGGTAACACTGTAAATAAATTTATGATAGACGTAATTGGTACTTTAACTAATATTAAAATATTTTAAAAGCGTATAAATAAATAGAATTATTTAACACCTGAACCTGATTCCCTCATTTTAGCTTCCATTAAAGAAAGAATTTATATGAAAGTAACAGTCCAGATTTAACTTAGTAACTTAACGGCACTCCCATAATCTTAATCAAAATTCAATCATTTTTACATAACGATATTAAATTGCTTATAATGAAATTCAACTAAAATATAATTATGGATCAATTTAGCATAATTCAAAGAACAGTTTGCGATTTCTTTATTAACTGGTAAAATAATCATGTTTAACGTAAAACAAGAATAAAACAGAATATTTTTAAGCACAGAAGGATCCGAAGCAAAATAAATCGTCAAAAAAATTAAAACAAAAATTTCATCGATATTACGTATTACGTAACTAAATGAAGAATCATACGGAATTGCTTGACATTTATTTCAATGCTCGCAGCAAGAAAAATTATTTAGAGGTAGTTATTGGCTCAAAGCCCAACCGTAAAGATTGTAAGCGTCCAGATTTAACAAATAGCAGAAAGATTCTGTCGGGTTATAATTATGCATTATTTTAGTAACTATGTGAATGTATATCAATTTCTCATTTAAAATGCAGTTCAATGAATGTCACAGAACAGAGATTAGTAACTAATTCAAATTTTATGGTTATTTAGCAGTACAATTAAAGTTAATTAAACGCAATTAAATACTTACAGATATTTAAAACGACAATTTTTTTTCTTGTATTAAAATCTAAATTAAATGAACAATTTCACTTCTAAGAGCTATTGAAATATTTTAACGATTTTAAGGGCCTTATCACACGTCAATCTGTACGCGTTGAAAAAGCAACGGATTTAGTTTGTGATTCCTTTCCCCGAAGAAGAATGCGCCGATTTTTCATGTGATACCGAAAAATTTTCAACTAATTTATTTTGATTCAGGTTGACATCTTATTTAATTAGATGAAAATATTTTGCTATATACAAGTAATCCGCACATTTTGCACCGGGAAAAGAAATTTTAAACTGAATCCACTGCTTTTTCAACGGATTTAGACTGACGTATGATAAGGCCTTAATAACATGTGAATAGATAAATTAATTAAAATTTCTTGCCACGGGTAATAAAAATGGATATAGTCAGTAATTAACAATTTAAGATTCTCGGGTTTTCACGTATCATTCATTCATTCATTCATTCATTCATTCACTCTCTCTCTCTCTTTATATATACTAGACAACCCGACAGACGTTGTCCTGTTTTAATACTGTAAATCCAGAAATTGTTAAATGTTTTTAAATAAATTATAAATTGGACCGTTTTGATGGAAAAGTAAAGAAAAAAAATTAATTTAAAAATACTTCAAGTCACCACGCGTGTAATCATCACAAACGTAATTAAATTAAATTAAAATTCCCACATCGCCTGCACGGGGACTCGATCCTGGGACTTCTCGTACTGAAATCCGTTGCGCTGACCACTGAGCCACAGATACATTGGCAGTGAAGGGTTTCAAGCGGTATTATAATAATCTCAATTAGGGCGCAATTCTGGATTTTTAATTTAAAAAAACCATTTTTTTATTGGATCAAATTGTAAATCTGAACCATTCTCGAATCAAATTAAATACATACACAAAATTTCATCAAAATCAGTCCAGCCGTTTAGAAGGAGTTAGTTCTATTACAAACACACGGAGAGAAGAATTTTATATATAAAGATATATGTATGCATATGTATATACATGTATGTGTATGTATGTATGTATGTGTGTGTATATGTGTATGTATGTGTGTATGTATGTATATATATATATATATATATATATATATTAATTACAAACGTATATATAAGTTAAAGTATATCAAATAAATACTTGGTTAAAAAATAATCAGATTTTCAGATGACAAAGTAAGGTTTATAATACGTGAAAGAAACAAAGCTGATAGCACGTACGTAAATAACTTTGCAAGAGTCTGAAATGGACTACCCGTCGATTTCACCCATGTCAAATAGAATAATCTGATATATAGATATATTATACGATTATGTATTTAGATACTATATGAATGTGGCGCGTTAAAACTGCTGTTTGTAAGATGTTAACAATAACCACACTAGCGTAGGTCTTTGAAAAAAGAACCCGCTATTTTTTTTAACCGTGTATTGGTCGATGTTTAACAGAATATTAAAGAATGTCCATTTAATCGTGACTGCACATTTGAATAGATATCTGTGTTCAAACACTTTTAACAAGTTTTGTGCCATGGTAACTTTCCCGGAAGTCGGAAACATCAATTGAATTGACGAAGTAAAAATATTTAAATAAAACATTCATAGAAAATTAACGTATACTAAACGAGAAAAAATACAGGAACATTCATTAGCTTTTGAACATAGTCACCCACATGTCTGTCCTATATCAACTCAGTAATATTGCTTGCATTATTTAAAAAGTCGGTTAATACATCTGATTCTATGAATTTTTAGAATACATTTAACAAAATAAGCCAAAATAATTTGAAAATTCAAATACTATAAGTCGTGAATTTATATATATTGTAATATTAGACGTCTTTATAGCTGAATAAAAACATGGAAAGCAGAACAACAGTGGCGATACATTCACACTTATATTGTTTCTTTAGTTATCTATATTAAGGGGTATGATAAATAGTAATTAAAATTCATAAGTAGTTGAGCAATACACTAATAAGCCTTAAAATAAGTCTATTTGAAGCTTCAGTTGAAGAGAGTGAAAAAAATAAACAATTTATTACAAAAATGGTCATCTTCGTTTGAAGGCATGAACTACCCATTCGTTTGAAAAATAACTTTAGACCGTAGTTTGTTAAAATATTAATTGACAAAACTTTTCAATCGAATAATAATTTTAAAAAAAATTCCATGAAAGCAAACCTGAAACCGCATCCAATGCAGCACAATACAGTCACCACCCCCTTAAAAAAGGGAGTCTTTCTTAGGAAGTGGTGATACAGTCCACTATGCATACTGGATTTACAATAGTCGTCATACCGAGCGTCTTACACAATCCCTTACTACGCATGCGCGATGTAAGCCAACTCGGGAACCAAATCCACCACGATTTATGCTCGTACTTATGGCTGAGAAAAACGTATGGACGGGTGACTGAATTATGCACTAACATCTCGTCAGAATGTTTTCCTGCTCGGCCGAGAATGAGTAAACATGAATTTTGAATTGTTCTAAAGATCGTGCGCATCATAAGCATGTAACAACAAAAATGCAAAAACGTGAAAGAAAGATAAAGATACAGGAAATTAAAACATGTGGTCACCACGATTTTTCAAAATTTTTGGGGAGACTATACACGTCATAGAAATAAGGAAAACTAAAAGCAGAATATAAAACTTGAAGAAAATAAATGAACTTGATGTTATCTAATAAGCAATAGCGTTATTGAAAGCTATGGAAGCGCCGCTTCCTGAACAATCTAACAAGTTTTAAACTTTTTACTTATTTATCTTTTCATCTTATATAGTTAATTTTTAATTCCGCACTCAGTATCTCTCGGCATTGCCTTGGACCCAAACCACAGTTCTCATACTTCTAAACGGTTGCATTCCATCTGTAAGGCATATTATGTTGCTGACAGTCACAAAGAAAAACTCTTAAATTTAAGTTGTCAGTCAAAAAGTGTTCATATTACATTTGTACAATAAGACCTATTAATCAGTGTCCTTAAAATCTTGTGAGTAACGTTAAGAAAATTGTTAGTAATTTTTGTTTCTTAAACAAAACATAGATATAATTCTTATTTCTCATTATTTTATCCTGCATAAACAATATATGTATGTATGTATGTATGTATGTATGTGTGCATGTATTCATTAAATTATTCAAGTACAGAGCTTCTTTCACGTTAGAACTCACGCCTTGCCACTGATATATGTATTCGTGTGTGTGTGTGTGTGTGCACGCGAGTATGTGTATGTATGTGTATGTATATGTATAAATATATGTGTGTGTATGTATGTGTGTGTGTGTGTGTGTGTGTGTGTGTGTGTGTGTGTGTGTGTGTGTGTGTGTATATATATATATATATATATATATATATATATATATATAGAGAGAGAGAGAGAGAGAGAGAAAATACAGACAGAGTGAGAATTGAGAAAAAATTTTCTGTTTTCTATTCGAGCACAAACATCATTAAACAATAGGACTGTTTCTGAAAGATGTGATTTATACAATAAAAATAACTTGGTACTGTACAATCCTTAAATGAAAAAACAAAAAATAACATCTCATTCTACAATGCTTATATATATATATATATATATATATATATATATATATATATATACACACACACACACATTTCCTTTTTTCCTCTTTTTTATTCCTAGCCTATTATATAGAGAACTCATAAATATACTAGTAAGCTTCTATTCATTGGGCTAATTAATGAATCTACTAGGAGTCCGTTTCGATAGGGGACGACCAAATATTATCTTGCACGCAGGCAGCTAGTAACCAAACAATCAGTCCTGTATGTATATACACTCACACTTATGTATGCACATATATACACAGACACATTAAAAAAAAGATAGGAAGACATGAATTAATTTCCTTAATTAATAAGTGGAAAACTCATCATTATGGTGTGAAACACAATTTCCCCTTTCGCTGCCCCGTTACACAGACATGTTAATGTCAAGCGTGTGCGCATAGCCTCAAAACTTCTGGCCGCGGCATGTATGAAACGCCGTCCTCAAAACTCGAGGTCCTTGTATTTTTGTGGAAGTCCGACGCAAGAGAGGGAGAGCAACGTGTGCACTACGTACGGAGAAGGGGTGAGGGCGGTGGGATATACTGGACGCCTTCCAGCCACACGTCAGAGTTACACATTTTGGGTGATGTCCAGCGCCTTTTGAGACTCATTTTCGAACGGGTGGAGGAAGAACCGAAAAAGAAAAAATGGAAATCCCGGAGAGCGCATGCACATACAACTTTGACGCGGGGAGGAGTTCCGGGGAAAAACGGCCGACCGAGTGGCCTGCGGAGCGAAAAACCTTATACGCGACTCGAGCTCTCACATACAACGTTACACAAATTACGGATAATTAATCTTTTTTTTTTGTATTAATTAATATTTATGGGGGGAAGTTTACCGACGATTACGCGGATAAAGTGACCGGAAAATAAAAGTTTACAAAAGGCAATCAAATATTTCACATAGGACAATTTTCTACCGTTTTGATCATAAATTTAAGGAAAAAATTTAACACGAAATAAATTTGACAACGTTTTTGAAATCTGAAGCTACGCAAATCTATAATCTTAAAAAGAAAAAAAAAGTTTTGCGTTTGTCAACGTGAAAATTGATCATTTTAATGCCGAGCCACAAAAGCATCAGTACAGGGGAAAGAAAGAGGATAACAACGATTAGAAAATCGGTCTTTATTAAAATGAATTAATTCATTGGTAAAGAATGTAGAAAATTATTTTATACGAGGGAAGGTATAGTGCCAATTACGCGGATTAAATTTCCCGAAATTAAAAATTATTACAAAATGCAATCGAATATTTAAAATAAAACAATTTTATATCGCTTTGATCAATGTTCAAAGAAATATTTTAATATTTTAGATCAAGGATGACAACTTACAACCCGCAAAGAAATTTTCTGCAGTCCGTCTCCCCCTTTCGAAAAAAAAATTTAATTTATTTTGCATTTTGATTACTTTCGTATAAATTCATAATATATTTATCAATGAAATTAGGAGTGCAGTTTGCCCGTGCCAGCGCCAAGAGTAAGTGAAAATTTTAATTTAACATATCATTTAAAATATAGTTAAATACAGTATTAGGGTTAAATATAACTTCTTTCATTGGATTACACTATTGGAAGGAAAAGTGACAATCAGCTACAAATGAAACAGATTATAAATCATTTCTTATGGATTGGGAAATATAACAAATGTATAAACTGTTTTGGATATTTCTGTTCGACAACTATTTAAATAACACCTTTTCTTAAACTTCAATTTTGTCTTATTCAATCTTAGTTTTAGAAGGAAGCAAAAATATAATTTTCGCCCCTTTTCTCCGAAAATATCAAAATAAAATTATTTTAACCCTCGCAAAATGTGCTATCACTCGAAGGGGCCACCAACGGTTGAGAAGTTTCCCTGCCACTGTTTTACATAAACAAGACATTAATAGAAAAAATTTTAAACAGTAAAAAATAAAATAATTTTGGAAACACAAATTGGGGATTTTTAAAAGAAATCTCAACATTGGATACAATTTACACTAAATCGCGTTTGTTTAAATTCTAATGGACAGGTGTGAAACCAAACGAAGAAAGAAATCTATATCATAATTTTTGTATGGAGACATTTTTAAAATAGCTCTAACAAATGTTAATATGCTGCAAAAATGATGTTTGCTTACAGAATCCATAAAAGAGAGATAGGTTCGTCCTTAATTTACTTTAAAATACTCTTTTGTGATTTCTGTGAAAGAAACTTGTCGTATCATCGGTGTTTGAACAGAAGCTATTATAATGAGATTTCATTCAGTTTTCGATATATATTGTGAATCTCATATCTGTTCGTTGATTACGAAATCTACAATCATTGTTTTCCCACTCTTAACAGCTGTTTAAGGCTCAATCCAGATAACTATAAACATCCCAGCTTACTGTGAGATTCGGAAACGTAGATGCTAGTATAGAACATAGGAATCAGTGTATTCAACTTTCATTTTGCCATTTCTCTACTTGACAAATCTAGTTCGACTGTTCTAAAACATCGCTTTAATAGTCTTCTGACCTAACACATCTTATTTTATTTTTATCTCTCACAAATGATAGATCATTAACAAAGACAAAAATATCCTCATTCTAATGAATGATTGTTCACCAATAACAAGTCTTAGGGCTATTTTTTCGCTACTAGTAAAACGTTCGGGCGTTAGTCCTGGTTAGCGTAAATTAAGAGGTGAAAATAAAACAGGCTTTTGATTGGAAGAAAAGTAAGTCTTGAATAAGAATATTCTGCAATAAAAAAAAACAAAGAAAAATTTGACGTGTTGATTCATATCTTGCAACTGTTATTTTAAATAATTTGCAGTTAATTTTGAAATGTATTTGAAAGGATGGCTTATCTACAATTAAATTGAAGTAATGAGAAACTGCTTTACTTTTATTTCAAATTCTCTTTTTTAGACCTCATTTAATCTCTTTAGCAAGGGATATATTTTACTATTAACACCGACATTAAATCACTCAAATTATGAAAAAGTAAGTTCGTAAAAAAATTAACAGTGCAAGAACCTTGGAACAAAAGTTTCAAAATCTCCTTTGAAAGTCTTAAGTATTTTGTAAGTTCCTTGAGCAGTTCGTCGACAGTCATTACAAAATCTGACTTAATGGTGACCCAGCTTCCAGATAATGCCACAACAAGGCCGTAGGCAAGGGAGGGGATTTAGGGGACCAGTCCTTCCCCGAAATTCAAAAATTCTAAAAGACTGTTTTGAGGAAAGAAAATTGACCACGTGTGTGGGTGTGTCATCTGCCTAGCTGTGCATAGACAACAGTGTTCTCAGAAAGAGACCGCTTCGGCCATAAATGCCTTGCGGGGCCGTAGGCTTTTATCTATCCCCGCCCTCTTCCTCTTGGTCATTCGTCTCAAGATCATTTTCCATAATCTATTGTACATTGTCTGGGGTGCTCCACTGTGAATATTTTATCTTCTAAAATAGCTCCAAATTATTACATTAGACTACATTTTGGTATTTAGCTAAATGAGAGAGAAATTTAAACGAATAAATGTAAAAACAGTTTTTAATGTTAATTTTACTATTAAATTCATTGTGATACATCATTACTCATTCGGAGCTATAAATTTGTTCATTATATCATTTTTTAATCATTTTGTTATTTTAAAACCACATTGTGTTATGGTACTCATTACGGGTATAGATGCATAAGAAAACCTGTAGTTTTACTAAAGCTTCATTCACAAAGAACAATGTCTTTCCCCTTGGTCCCCCTCCGAACATAATTTCTGGCTACGGCTCTGAGCCACAGCACTGGAAAATCTATATTTTGCCATGCTATGTGAGCACATGCAATAAGACAGTTTAACCCTCTGACTGCTCATCCCGCGATTTCCACGGGCAATCCAAATGTAGCAAAATTTGCTCATCCCGCGATTTTCGAGGGGCATGTGTTTTTCTTCCTTTATTAAGAAGCACATTCCGCCTTTTCACTGTTGAACCAGTGGAATAAATTATACACAGTATTAGACATTTAATTAGGTAAATAGAATTATATGACTAGAACTATTATAGTTATATTAGATAACAGAATGATAGATAGTATGTTATAAATAGAAACTAACTATGTTAAAGTTGAAATTTATTATAAAATAAATGTTTTATGTGATAACATCTGAAATTAGTTTTTCTGAAAGCTTATTTTCTCATGATAAAAGTCAATATAAAAAATCTTTTCTAGAAAAGAATTAGTATTTCAATTCTCCAATATATATATATATATATATATATATATATACATATACATATATATATACATATATGCATATATATATACATATATATATATATATATATAACATATATACATATACATATATACATATATACATATACATATACATATATACATATACATATATACACATATATATATAGACATATATATACACATATACATATACACATACACACACACACACACACACACACATATATATATATATATATATATATATATATATATATATATATATATACTTAAACTATGCAAAAATAATACGAAATTTTTAAAGAGATCTTGGTTTACAAATTGAGCAGTCAGAGGGTTAATACAGGAACACAAATAATAACAGTGCTTATGCAATCTTCACTAAATTAATGCAGGAATTTGTAACTAACAAACAGCAACGATTATACTTCAAAAATGATTCTAAGCAGCTGCTCAAAGTAGCGATTTTATTCACAGTGACCTAAGTTCGAACTGCCTTAACAAAACAGGAAGAGAGGAAAACATTGGAGGAGGAGGAGGAGGAGGAGAGGAGAGAAAAGCTTATCGTAATGTTCCTCGGATGAATGTTTAAAAAACATTACTCGCTCTCAGAACGGTATTTATTGTTCCACGTCATGACAGAAATTTTCCTTGACGAAAATGAAAATTATTTTCTTTTGTCCTTGTCAAATTTTTATGAATTATCAGAAATGCTTTAAAAAGAAAACTCCGAAATATCTATTGCAGACTTACTCGTTTCAAACATACAATCGAATGGAATGAAGAGCTTCCCCTCCTAGCCAATTCCATTCAAGGTTTTCCCACCCTCCCCCATTCGGTGGTAGTTTGGGATTCGAGCGATTATCTTCATCAAATTTATAAATAATGGTTTATAATTATTAAAATAAATGTTGGCTTGCATCCAAAATGTTACCATTACACTATAATTTGAGTTCATGAAATTGCTTTAATTGATACCTACGTTGCAAATTATAGTAAAATTTTCAAATAGCGATTTCAAAGTACTGTTCAAAACTTAAACCAATTTTTTAGCCATACTTGTTAATGTCTCCACTAATTTTTAAGAGCTAACCTAACTTAATCTAATGTCTACAAAGTTGAGATACCTAGATGAAAAAAATTAATTATCTAAACAAATACCTCATTATAATAATTATCAGTTTCTAAAGATACGTTGCAAAAGTTTTCTATCTTTCTGATATATATATATATATATATATATATATATATATATATATATATATATATATATATATATATATATATATATATATATATATATATATATATATATGCATACATACATAGTTAGCCGAACAAAACATAGAAGAGAAATTAAATTAATCATAAATCACATTTAAATATATATTTTTTATGCATGTGCTGCTAATTGATAACTTAAAATGGAGATGCTTCATCTAGTAAGATAGCAACAATATCAAGCATAAAATATTTAATAATATTAATGCTTAAGAGTTAGAGTAATTATAACTTCTTTATCAAGAATTTAAAAAAATGGGTATAACGGTTAAGTACGAAATACCATTAGAAAAATTGGTGATAGAATTAAATGTTTTGGATTCAAGATAACTCTAATGTTAAATGGTATCACGTACGAAGTAGAAAATGGGGATATTTCTCTTTCAGGCGATTGTCATTACGGATAAATAAAGTAAAAAATGTACAAAGAATGGAAAGTGGGACCTCCCTACCCTTTAACACTAGATTTCCCGAGATTTCTTGTATACTTATATTGCCCCAAAACAATCAAAATGACTGCATTGTGAAAAAATAACAAATATGTAGAGAAATTTGTTTAAAATTAATTTTTAATATTATATAATAAAGGAGGGCGGAAGTAACTACAATTATTCATAAACCCATTTATATGTTATAGAAAAAGTCACCAAATTCTAAAAAATTGTGTCATTATATTTCATAATTGTTTTTCTAATTGAAATTAAAAAACAGTCAAAATGGCTGCCTTGGGCAATCTAGTGTTAAAGGATGCACTAAGGATAGATTTTGATAGTTTTCTATTACCAGAGGACAGTCAGAGTGTATAGCCCTATTCCACTAAAAAGTACAAGCTCCCGTAAAACATCCGGTGATTGAAAAAAATTATAAAAATAACCAGCATTTCTTCAGAAGTACAAGAGTATAATAGCATTGAATACAAATTAAAACTTAAGCAATGGCTAAATTAAGGCGCTGCCTTTCGGCACAGGTGGCTATGGAGTCGAATTCCATTGCTGGTGTGAGTACTTGCAACTGTTCGGAGAATCAGTAGATCCCAGTATAACTAACTGAAGAAAAGAGGACCATTGCTTTCCAAACCTCACAAATTACAAAGTCTAACAAAGGCACAATTTATACGCAACCCTGAAGATAAATTCATGAGATTGTTAACTGGTCCATCTGCGGCATCGCAAGATCAAACACCTTTCCGGTGAGCTATCTACCACTTGTACATGAAGGTAAATAAACAGAGCCCTGGCCTGCCAGATGAGAGTACACGGGGAATTTCGTTGAATAACTGGAATAAATGCCAGAGAGACACGCGTATCCTCCACGAAGGCCAATTGCACACCGAGGAACCGATCGACTGCCAAACGGTGGCCCGTTCCAAAAAACCACTTTTTCCCGACGGCCGCGCCAGCCGTGCTCTCTCTCTTCCGGGGTACAACACACAGAGAAGTGAGTGCACGCGAGCCAACAGGTGGTTTCGTGGATGATGCATACCAGATGCATCTTTCTTGGCCGATGCTACGTCTGGCAGCCATCGCCATTGTTGCTTGGACGTAGCCCAAGGCCCCGACACAAACACATGATCGGGAGAGAGCACCGTCAACACGGGAGAGACGAGGTTGTTTACCTTTCACACGGAAAGCCAAAAAATGGGATGAGCAAGCCCCCCGACATCGTTCGCTCACCTGTCGCTGCTTCCATCACCACCTGAAATCGAAGCGCTCACCATAATAAGACTGCAGCCAAGTATCGATTGATACTCAAAAATAATCAATACCTGTCATTTCTATGCGAAATTTAATTTCTTCAACAGTTACGAAATATTTGAGATAAACTTCTAGTTCTAAAGTAAAATATCTCAGACGTAAAGTTACAGGGAATATTCATCATGAGAAGTTTAAGGCTTTATCCTGCCTTAATAAAAGTGCCTCTGTTTGAATGGAGCTTCGCGGAGAAGAAAAGTATACAAAGAAAATCCGAATAGGCGCACATTTTATATTGCGATGCATTTTGGACATTAGTTCATTAGTTCTGAAAAAAAAAACAACAACAGATACCTGTCAATTTCCTCTAAACTTTAATTTCTTTAAACAGTTTTAGGAAACAGTTAAGATATAATTCTAGTTCCCTGGACAAATAAAATAAATTTGACACCGTTTATCGAAAGCCGAAGCCACACGCATCTATAATAATAATAATAATAAAATAGCAAAACTAAAATTGAACCCAAGCCGCCAGTGTAAAAGATATATCCGGGAGATCAAATAACGAAATTCAGAAAAATTATAATTGAAGCAAATGTCTAAATTATTGCAGTAAATATTACATTACTCCATTGGTTTGTTTATTATGCTTACAATCTTTTTACTTCTCTATTAATTTATGAATAATTATAATGTGTTGTTTTCAATTTTTACCTATATACATATACAAAAGCAGCCCACCGAATGTTTTGAGTTGCCCAAGATAGTTATAAATAATAAGAGATACTGTGGGGGGGAGGGACTCAAAGGCTTGAACTCTTTCTCCTAAAATTTAAAAATTATTTATTACCTGTATATTTTCAAATATATATATATATAAAACTTAGTAACACTTTATCAGAATTTCAATTTTTTTAATTTGTATCTACTTTTTTAATTCAATATTTTTGCTACAAACTGTTTTATACATTATTACTGAAATATAATATTCAAGACTGTACATCGATTATATATATTAAATTTTATATAATTTTAATGCATTTTATTAATATCTATATTAGTCATTTATATTAGGTTATACAATTTGATAAACTTTGTTTTCATAGAGGAAAAGAGTGAAATACTGTCGGGGGAGGGGGTCAGTTCAGTGGGACCCTACTCCCAAACAAACAAATAAACGAAAAAAAATTAAATAGTGGCTACAGTTCTAATAAGTTAACTCATACCAAGGATTAAACGAATGCAATTATAATCGTATATAAAGAGAGACAGATGAAAAAGTATTTATAAAGATGACGTAAAATAATGCTGGTGTAAAATATTATATGGAATGAATGGCCTTCGTCACTAAGGAACGAACTTATGGGTGAGCAGACTGGTTTGTAACCCAGGGGCCTCAATTCCGTCAAAAAGTTTGTAAAATAAGGTGTCAATTTTTAGAAAGGAGAAAAATTTTTTTTTAAACTATTTAAAGAATATAAGTATTTAAAATAGCTGTCAAATTATTTTACTTATAAAATATAAGCTATTAAAAATAATAGAATTTATATTTACACACACACACACACACATATATATATATATACACACATATATCTATAATATATATATATACACATATATATATATATATATATATATATATATATATATATATATATATATATGCATACACACAATACATTTTTTCTAAAATTTTGTACTCGTTTTTGCTTTAGTATATTCTCACTTTTCTCGAACGGTATGGTATCAGCGATATGTGAGGTTATTAAAATTTATTTAAAATAATAATAATAATACATTTTATTATATGTAAATGGTTTACTTAGGAAATATAAATTTTTATTTTTCATACGATGCTGAAAGGACCCCCCCCACACACACACACACACAACCAAAATTCGGTCCTGCTTCATAAACACCGTTAATTAATATTTGACTAAGTTTATTCTAAAATAAATGAAAATGTAAAGCTGACTTTCGGAAACTACTTAACATTACGAATTAGCGTTCCCCATTTAATTTATATCAAGTGACAATCGATCCAGAGAGTCCAAATGTAATTATATTAAACTAGACTCATTTTGAGGGGGGAGTTAGGGGCATTTAGTAATATACTACAGCAATTCTAAAATTAGGTAATGGTTAAAAGCTGTTCGTACGTCAGAGCCAATGTGAAAGAAGCGATTCATAAAAATAATTAAACAGTAAGTCATCGAATATTTCATTCCAAGATGTTCAAATTTAATGATATTATGCAAGACATCAAAGGGGGTTGGTTTTCAATACATTTCTGTGACATTCTACATGTCTACGAACATCCAATACAATCTGAAAAGATAGATGTTGCGGGTTTCGGAGTTAATTCGTTCTTAACATCATTTGCAAGGCTTCTCTCTTGCTACCGATTACAAATTTAAACTCCTTGTTTTAAAAGTAGTTAGGATTCGACTGATATGTTATTTAAAATACAACTAGGAACCTTAAAGAGGAGTGGGGGTGGAAAACATTCTCCCCTCTTTTTTCTCTTAAGGCTAATAAAGAATAAATATCAAAGTTACTTTATTTCGCATTTATTCGTATCTGCTTGAAAAGTGGGGTTTTTTTAAATATAGAAATATATTTATATAAAAGTGGTTACAGTTTCAATACATTAATAATTTTAAAATAAGATAAATATTAATCATTTTAAAAGTGAACTTGTGTTTGTTTTAAAAGTAGTTTTACTAAAAATATTCCATGCGCATTACACAATACGGTCATTTGTTTTATTTATAGAATACCTTTTAGACATTGGAATAAAACTTAAATAGTATCGTAAGCATTCCTGCATATTATAATAAGAAAATAATAATAATAGTTAAAAAAAACTCATTTTTCCTGTACAAATTATCTATTCTTTTAAAATAAAAATAAATTCTCGCTGTACAAAAAAAATTAAATTTTAAATAATTTTATTTTATATTCTACAAGGCAAATACTCTATAAATTCCGAAGCTATATGCCAATAATGCAGCTAGTGCTTCAAATAATCATAAAATTCAAAGTAGTCAATAAGTAAATTGTTGTAATAAACGAGATTTATTATGAAGAGACTATATTTATAACACGTTATAAAGTGACGGATATTACAACACCATCTTCGCCTATCTTAGAAACATTTCATGATTTTATTGAAATAGAAATATCTACAGGGTATCTGCCAAAATAAAATTTTTCAAATCCATGACTTTTCATGACTTTCCCTGATTTAGCAGATCATTTTCCATGACTTTAAAAAGCTTTCGTTAAAGTATATATGAATAAAACTTCTGATGAACATAAAAATAAAATATATGCTTTTAGAGAAATTACAGGAATTTTATCATAAAAAAACTACAAACTTACTTTATAAGTGTTAATAAACTCACATACATAAAAATAAACTGTTGTATCTACATACCTAAGTTTAATCATATAGCAATTTTTCAATCAAAATGCTTCCAATCTGAATTCAGGGTACTTTGGTATTATACATTTGACCATGAATAATAGCCAATTATAACCCTATAATGTTTATATACAATATCCCTAGAGATAAACTTATATTTTGTGCAAATATCTTAACTAATTTTTATTAAAAAATAATTATTATATTAATAAAATTTTAATCTACAATTTAAGAAAAAACCAGAAAAATATACATTTACCCACCCATTAAGCTTTCTTGCTTTGAGTTTCCTTGGTGAACAAATTTTACTTGGCAATATGGTCAATAAGATAATACATAAATACCAAACTCAGTAACTTCAGCCAAATGACAAGTAAAAATAGAATTAAACAATTCAATGCATTTTTTTAATCGGTAGTTTAGCGGATCCATGACTTTCCATGACTTTTACTCAATTTACTTGAAAAATCAAGACTTTCCATGACAAAATTAATTCATTGTCTAAATCCATGATTTTCCATGACTTTCCCTGACTTTCCAGGTGCGCGGAGACCATGTATCTAATTTTCATCCAAATTTCACCCAGCTGAATCTTTATTGTCAGCATAAGAATGAAAGTTTCATGAGAAAAAATTAAAACAAGAAAGAAAAAAAGAAAAAATATATTCCGGTTTAAGATGGTTTTTAAACCTTATATTGAGTCCTGTTCTATACACTACACTAAACGTCTTCCTCTGCCACAAGAATCTGTGAAGAGCTTTAGCATTTATGGTGTCAAGGCAAGTAAACAAGACTGATTTACTCTGCTATCTTTACTGGAATGCATGGACCAGCACTAGGGAAGGATTAGGGGGCTCACTTTAGCATTTAAAAAAAAAAAAAAAAAATGTAAAGCAGGAAAAACGAAATCGGATGTTGAGCTGCACTGGTACTGGGGCCTTTATTCTTGGTCGAACAGATTAGGAACGGTTATCTTCTGCCTATTAAACAGATAAACTGCTTCTGTTAGCACTCACTTTATTTAGTTATTGAACGGAGCACTGAAGGGTCAAAATTTTACTAAATATATTTACTAAACCAATGTTAAACGTTGTTCGCTAATCTAGCTTATAGTATCTTTCGACATAGTACTTTACAGACTAAAATTTTTCACTATGACAGCCTTTTGTCAATTCATCATAAACAGAAAGTTCCGTTCCTTTTAGAATAAAATGTTTACAAGTTTGTTAATGTCGCTCTAACTTTAAAAAATTATTTAGTTTTGTCATTTCAAGAGGTATATTTTTTTAAAACAACAAAAAATATACACCAAATGAAAAAAAAAAGAAATTTACATGCCAGCAAGATAGCTTTTGAAATATTTTTATCAGACACTAAATGTTTGTAACGAACTAAAGATAAATATATCTTTCATTCTGTAAATCTAAAGTTTTAGATAAACCTGACATTTTAAAATTTAAAAAAAAAAACTAAAAAGTTAAATTGCCTCTAACTTTTAAAAAATAATAAAATAAAATATATTTAATAAAATAAAATATATTGCTCGTAGGAATACGACCGAGGTTCATAGAACAAAACAGACAATTAGCTTTTATATAATAAAACAAAATTAGTTTCTAACTTAAATTTCAAAAGTTATTTTGCAGGCAAATTTATTTTTATTTTTATCACTTGGTGTACATACTTTATGTATTTTCAAAATAAATCGCTTCATATAATAAAATTAAATAATTTTATAAAGTTAAGCACTTATTAATGAAGGAAAGAAATTTTTCTAAACAGAGAAGAAATTTTCATTTTACAGTGAATCAAAAATAAGTTATCATAACGAAGACTTTTCATCCGGAAAAGTACTATGTCTCAATGATGGCAAAGTGATGTCACCACACCACTTGACTGATGTAGAGAAAAGAGAAAGCTGGCTAACGAAAGCAGAGATGGACAGGTGTGTTTGAGCGGAACGGCACACTAGACTAACCGTCGATTAATTTTGATTTTAAAATTGTAGCTTTAATTGTACGTTATATGTTTGATGTAGTGTAGTGTTATATATAATCCAGAACTGTGCAGTGTGCGATGAGAAGAATAAATTTTACACTTAGTGTATTACGAGGTGGAGTATTTACTGTTCAAATATATGAAACATCGGATGGCATCTAAAAGGGATGTATTATATTACAGTCTCCTTAAAACAAAACAACGCAAATGAGGTTTATGTCTAATCCCCTATATAATAATAGCCTTAGTTGTCTGTCAACGAATTTATGAAGCGGTTGTACCTGGAATGGATACATGAATCCATATTGGATTTTTTATGAGTTAGGGTTAGCAAAATTCAAAGAGAGTTCGAAAGCCACCTCATCCCCCCCCCTTTTCGAGCTTTTAATGCCATTATTTCAAGCCTTATTCTCCCTTTTATTCTACCCTAAATTCATTATTGATAGGATGGCGAGGGCGGAGAGCAATATTTAAATTTCTGGACGGTTTTACTTGGCCCTTATATATTGTAACCATTTCCTACATCACGTGTAAGCTGGCACATGGGGTAGAGTGTCTGCCCATTTTGTCGTCGTACTTCTCGGGTTGATGGTTCTGCCCCCGACGTAGCCGAATTTTCCTAAATGTCTAATTTAATAATTTCTGCTTTTTCTTTTGAATTCTTATTCCTAAAGTTGTTTTATTCTTTTTAAAGTTTTATTATTTTTCAAATAAATTTTTACCATTTTTCAAATTTTTATTATTTTTATTTCATTAAATTCACGTATTACCATTGTCATATCAGGCCCTATTTTAAGAGCAGGCGATTAAATGTATCGATTTATCACATAATAAATAGGTAAAAATAACAATTTTTTCTAGCATTATGACGTCATTCCTTCAACCATCTCATTTAATCATTTATTTTAGATTATTTAAATATCTTTTGCATTATTTCCATAAGTTTTATCACTAAACTTAGATATTACGTAAATCATTTTCTTAAGGTAATATTTTGTTGTAAAATAATTCTCAGCCAAAAACAAACCATTTTTTTTAACCTGCCTTATAGGGTACTTCACAATTTTGGAAAATTAAAAAATTTACTGATCCCGTCATATGACGGGCTATATACGGGTCATATGAGGAGTTACTGCTAGTGTAATAATAGTTTACTAACTGTTTAATTTCTTTCTGCTTGATGTTAAAATTTAGGATGTCTAAATCTTATTATCCAGCTACTTTCCTTGAGAAAACAGTTGGATTGTCGATAGCTGGAGCGTTGTTGACTTTTATTAAGAAATGAAATAAAAAATAATAAATAGCGCAGCCTCTTTTGGATTTAAGCATTATTGCATGCCCAGTTTTCGCTAGTCATCACAGAAGAGCAACAAACTTAAAAAGAAACAAAAAAATATACTAAAAATGATATGGAATAAACTAAAAATAAATAAATAAAACGACTCACCAGAGGCATGCAGTCTGGGCTGGAAAATGAGGAGTTACAATTGAGGAGAGTCCCACAGGCTACCATCAGAGACGGCAGTGTTTGTGAGATGGGCATGAACGACGCTTATCTGTAAAGAAGAGGAGTGCACCACACACGGTCAGCCATCGTCGTCGAGAGGACATACCGAACTGCGAATCAGGCGCATGCACTGCCATGATTCACGCATGCTATACAACACTTCTACTCTACTAGAAGAAAAGAAAAATAATTGGAATAGGACGGGTAAGGTTAACTAATAATAAAAAAAAATATCATGCATACGTTTCTCTGAACAACGTTAACCCAATCGAAGACACTCGACCCTAATAAGGAGTATCAATCATTCAATTAAATTGCATAGACCTCCAGAACAAATTAGAATCAATTCATTTAACACAGTTTTCCATCAATTCTTATTTCCAACACAGATTTTTCAATAATTATATGTCAACCTATAGTTATTATGTACTTATTGTATCTACAAAGATGTCTTTCAGAAGTCTACCTCGGAAACAATCAGCTGAAGAGATACAGATAACTTCTAAACAAAAATTGTTACAGTAATCATCTACAATGGAACAAAACTTTCAAAGACGCGCTCATTCAAAAACTGTAAAAAGAACAAAACGCACTTAACAGACGAGAAAAATGGATGACCGAGAATTCGATATCTAAACTCCATTAGCCACCATGACAAGGACAAGAAAACAGATAATGTGAGAAATACAATACCTTAAGGAAATTTGTATTTTTTAAATGGTTTTCCTATGAGACTTTCTCGTATTTAAAATAAAGTATACTGTTAATCTACTAAAACAGAGTGTACAAATAATATTATTAATTGATAAACAAGTACGGAATGGAGCAATCAAAGTTATCACGAAAATCACGATATACGAAGTTAATTTGCTAAACACTAGGCCATCATCTCAAATGTATATAATCATCTGCACGAAAGCAGTATTGCCGTGTCTAAATCAGTGTGTCGAATAAACAACTTACCGATTAACAGAAGTAAAATTATATGAACTTGAAACCAAAACATGTCTCCAGATTATTTAAATATATAAAAAATATCGATAATTAGATAGTATGTGCCAGTACAATCGAGGTTTAACTTTAAACTTAACTACAGTTGCAGTTAATCAATCATAAGCATGAGATCTTGCTAGTATATTTTCGTTAAGGTTTTAAACAAGTTTTAAACTAAAATAAGGGATAGGGGTAAAGTAGGCAATAAGGATAATCAAACAAATAAATAAAATGGAAAAAGAGGCGTACAAGAATGAAACTGGCATATTTTCGAATGAACAGCTTTTAGCAAAGGGGATGGTCATAGAGCGCACGTTTAAAGATAGCTAAATTTGAGTTAATATTAAAAAACAAACAATTCGGAAACAAGACGATAAATATTTTATCTAGAGTTTGCTCATCTTTAGAAAAATATGTAAATGATATATTTGTTTTAAAAATTTAACCACCAAAACTAACTAGCTGGTAAAATATTAAAATTCAGTTAAGAAAGCGCAAAGGATTTTCCACAGCATGGGAGGAAATTAAAAAAGGTTTTAAGTACAGTGAAGTATCTAGAGTCGTAATATGAGTTACATAAGACTAAATTTCTTGTTTGTGCACTGCAGGTAAGCCAAGTTTCGATACTATAGTCTTTAAAAAGTAAATAAACAATAAGTACAAAGAATAACGGAAGTAGAACTAATTACTAACTGTTTCTCGGGCTTCAATGGATGTTCATAAAAGCGAACTGTGCACATGTATGTGGGCTCAATTTGATAATCACCACAAAAAAGATTGTCTAGCGTAAATTAGTTTGATGGAGAACTATTAAGCATTTTCCCGCTTATCCAGCGTTTCAAAATCGGAACACTTTGACTAAAGATTTCTCCAAGAACTGTTTAAACAACTAGGTGTTTATCACTGCACATTTAATTATACCTCAAACCACTTTTTGTCTTTTAAATTCGGATTCCATACATCCGTTTTTTGTACATGATTTTATGAACGCGATTGTATATGAGAATTTTGGCACTTTTTTTGGAGAATATGAAATTATTCATCCTCCACAAAAAATATAAGCTGAAATTTAATGAAAATTAAATGAGATAATTTAGCTTTGAAAAAAAATTTATTCTGGAAAAACTTCACTGGAAACATGTCCTAAAATGAAATTTACTCGAACACGCATACACATACGCACACAAAAGGGTTTTTTTCTTCTGCAATGGATTGAAGTTATAAAATATCGTAATTCCAAATACTATTATCCCTTCCTAGTTCGGCATAAAAATAGTTAATTAGTTATCGCAAGTAAACGTTAGTTATCATTCTACTTACCTAATCATTCCTCTATAAAAAATGCAAATAGCTGCGAGTTTACTACACAAAATAATTTCAGAATATTAAACTGTTCTTGTTAAATACTTCTTTAGGCTCATCGTGCAACACTATCTCAATTTTAAATTTAATAAAAATAGTTTTTTGAAAACCTCTTAATTGATAAAAGCCGGAAAAAGTAGCCGATATATAAAAAAATTCGGAGATATTTTTGATTGGATGAAAATATTAAAAACTAATGACAGAAATGATTAAAAATAGATTAAACAATACAAAAGTAGACTATAAATGAAAAGATTGCTGATTATGTAGGCAAGTGGGTGGGTTCATTTTGGGCGCTACAGCAAACATTTTGCTATACGACGACCGATTGAACCAAAGCCAGCTGCCTAAAATCTAATTCACGAAAATCCATGTCAACAAATTGTATACAAAATAATGAGCCTGGATGTTGGATCATGATCTGATATAGAAGATACTACATCAAACCTTCTTAGCACCGTTCACGTTGAAAAACTTCCGAAAAATTAATCTTTGTATATCACATTAGATCTAGTTCATTTCTCCTCTTAAAGCCGCATCTGACAATGTGCACCCGACTTGTAAAGCGTAGAACAATAGCCAAACAAAAAGGATGTTCCCTTTTGCTACCAGAGTTCGTCAACTCGAATATCACAGCAAGCATGTTCGTAGAGGTTAGATATCGGCCAAATAATTATTCTGTAGGAAAAGATACTGTAGAGTTCCAAATCAAATTAAGAAAAGCGATTGAGAAAGCACGTTACGGCCAAATATAGTTATAATGACGCGATAAGTCCTAATGGGTAATAATCATAACGAATCCTGACGTAAACAGGTGGGATACATTGGGTACAAGAATAAACACAAAGCTGTGTCAAATATAGAGAAAAAGAAAAATTTTTATGTGTATATTGTTTAAAAATGAAGATACACTATGTGAATTTACACGAGAAAATAATCCTAAAAGAATATCCCTCAAAGGTACTCGATTACGATTCTTGTGAAAGAGATACGACAAACTTTCTTCTCGTTGTTTGTGTTGTAAAATGTTCAGAAAAAGAATGCTTTTTCAGCTGGTTCGAACCGCAATTTAAGCCCTTTCCACAGAAACAGCAATTTCCCTTCTTCTCACCTGAAACAAGTTAATTTTTTTCCTGTGTCTTCAACCTCAATTTCTCACCAGACTTTGACAAGGCTGAAAACTTGCCAAAGATCAGCGCTGGGGCTATTTACAACTTGTTGGCCATAAACGCAGCAAAGTGAGGTCTTTACTATAAAAATGAGTTTAAACTTAAAGGGTACGAATTTCTGAAATAGAGATTTGTTTTGTTTCGTTTTTCAACGGAATTTTTGACCAATTGCTGCAGGGGACGTTTAGCCGGATGAAACTTGAGTGTTAACTCGATATTTGTATATCATTGAATTGTAAAAGTAGAACTAAGAATGTGATCAAAAATAGTGGTTTAATTCATCATCCCATAATTATCATACAATACAAAAGTTATTTTTAAAAGTATTAAACACTTTTTTAAAACAAAAATGTTGTATTTCATGACTTTTTAAAACCCTCCAGATGAATTATTAATTACCTCAACTATTTGAAACTAATCATTTATTTACATTACACAAAAGAAAACAAAAGTTAGTTACAAATCAACAAATTTCAAAACGAAAAACCTGTGCACATTTCTGTACAACTTCTCAAGACATTTTGTAAAGGAAAACTGGATATTTTCACTATCATTATTTCCTTCTTTACATTTTCTTTAAATGCTTATGCGACTAAAGAACTAAGTTTCATTCTAAGGTTTAAGAGGTATTTTATAAATATAAATGGTTCAATTATGTGTAAAAGAAATGCTTATAGAGCATTTTTAATAAACCGAATTTTTGGACAGTATAATTACGAACTCTAAGAATAACTAGTATTTTACTTTACTATTTTAAACACTTTTATGATAATACCAGTGGTATTTTACATTCTTAAGTAAGTCCATTAAAACAATAAAAGTTTGTCATCAGAGTTCATAGTCTCCTTTAACAGAAATGAGTCAAAACAGATCAATGTCTTAACACAAATATAGGAATAACAATAACAGCTTTTGAAAAAAAGAATTATTTAAGAAGAGAAATCAAGAATGCGTAAAAAATTAAGATGCTAATGCCAGAAAATTTCTGCTTTAACCGCTTCACAGAAAAACTATATTGCACATACCTGACAAGTAGGTAAAGTTAATTGGTCTGTTAAATGACATGAAATGTTGTAGTCTCAATGTTTTGCTACTGTAGGCTAACTAAAAAGGAATCTGCGTGATTCATGATGATTAATTTATTAAAGCAAACACAAATTGCTATACAAGGGGACTTAATTATTCACAAATTACCCCGTCACATATTTCAGTAATTTTTATTACTGAAATATGTGACGGGGTAATTTAATTATTTTCTTTTCCATGACAGGACTGACGGACATCTTTCGTCTAGGGCAGTGATCGGCAAACTTATTAGCAAAAGAGCCAAATATAAATATTACAACAATTAAAAAAAAAATAAAATTGGGAGCCAAATTTGCTTGTTTGGTAAACTTTTATTACACTAAATAAGTAGTACACTAAATAAAACTAAATTTCATATTTAATAAATATTTATTAATGATATTTATTAATGGTAGATAAGACAAAACTATTCACACTGCAACTGCTGGTCTGTGATGCCAATTTGTACCTTCCACTACTTTAGAAAAAGTATGCGCGCGCATGCTTGTGGTACCTTTGTATCACACCGGAGTACGCCGAAAACATACGGAAATTTTCAGCCGGTAGCTTGTACATGGTTTGTGTTTACGTTTAAGAAAACAAATAAAATTAAATTCGATGTTCGTTACGTATTTTTACAACAATATAAAATTTTAATTACTTAACTATCTTTTAACTTAAAAAAAAATTATACATGTTCTCGATTTATTGAAGAATTTTAATTTATCAAAATAAGATGTAATTTTCTTCTTACCAAGTTTTTTAAATGAAAACATTATTGCGCCTTCCGTGGATATTTGTGCCAGAGCAGCACTTAAGGAGCTAAAGAGCCGCATGCGACTATGGAGCCGCACTTTGCCGACCACTGGTCTAGGGTAAGGGTTGGAAGATCGCGGCTCGCGTACTGGCGTTTACGACTCTTCCGACTTGCTTCAATGCATTGTATCAATAACTCATATGCATATTAATATCTGATACCTTCTTTATCGTGTTTTAATGACAATGTGGCTGAAGACCCCTGATATAAATGATACCTTATAAATAAAAATATCCCTATTATAGATAAAAGGAATAAGCACGAAGCATTTTCAATGAAGCTAATTATCAAACAAGTAATAGTTTAAAGCTATAAAAAAATCTTCCATTTTATCTTCTAATTTTAACTCCTTTTTGAAATATATATTGCTAAAGGCATGCTAGATTTTCAAGCAAATCCGTTAAAAACGATAAGAAAACTAATCAGATTATATAAAAAAAAATGTGATCAAAATTTTAAAATGTAAGAAGTTATAGGTTTACGGAATAAAATAGATTCTTACTTTAATTCGATATAAAAAAAATTTAGTTTCCAATATACAAATTTCAAAAGTTATCTTGCTGGCAAATGAATCTCATTTTTTTCCTTCCTTTGTTGTGTATTTTTGTGTTATTTAAAATATATAAAACTTGAAATGATAAATGACTAAAACTAAATACTTTTTTAAAGTAAAATTTGTTATAAAAATCTTGTAAAAATTTACTCTAGCGGAAACAAAGCAAAATTTACTTCAGCTTGACTACTGCTAGTAATGATTTGTTATCATTGGTAAAGTGGCAAATTGAAGCCTCTCGTGTTCAAACCATTTATAACAAATATCAATTTCAAAGATAATAACTCAACGTTCATCAAAGGGTTCGAAAAGTTCAAGGGCGCATGCAAGCTATTTTCATTACACAACATTCCTTTTATTAGCTAAGTAATGTGCTTATTTGTAGAACAAATAATAAATATATTTTAATGATTTCAATTGTAATTAGTTTCATAATCTATAAAAAGTCCGAATTCCGAAGTACCGATTCCGAATTTTTTTCAATTTAGCGATAATCACGATGTGGAACGAATGCCGATATAGCTAAATCGATTTACGCTTCTCTACGATCACCGATGTGAAATAGTTTTACTGATATCCTGACTTACCACAAGAAAGTAACAGCGCATGCGCGATACTGCTTCTCGGATGTATAAACATCGTCTTTCCGAAAAATTTACACTACGAATAAACTGCGTAGCGTCTGGTTTGTTCTTATAAAGATAAATAAGGTTAGTTCGGTAATTTGCAATTTGAAGTATGCTTGTTATGAAGAACATTTTCGAGATCCAAACAACAAATTTATTTTGGGAAATGACTCTTCGTGAAAGAATACCACATAAAATTGAAGGGGACAAATCTGAAGGTACACTGAAGATATTTTCCCCCTCATTTTAGTAGTCTTATTGCAAACCCTTCTTTTTTATTATTAAATAAGGGAGGATTTTTTTAAACCGGTAATTCCCAAATAGAAGATCTAAATCCGAAGTTTTTAATGAAATTTGATTGGTTCTCCCGGGTCCGGTTGAATCTCGCAGTTTCAGTAAAGCATTCACTTCATCTCTCGTCACTGCAGAGTACGGATGTCCCTGGCCACAAAAATGCGTTTTCCTATCCACTAAACTTTCTACCCTCTAGATTTTATGACATGAATTCATGAATCCACCCTACTATGTATATCTTTCCTCTTTTAGCTGTTTATTTTTCCGCTCGTTGTCATTTTTATGCTTACTGTTAGAAATCTTTGGATTAGAGGGTTCGGCCCATAGAATCTAGTTGCACCAGATTGACTGACTGAAGTTTTTAACTAATCCCCGGTTTTATCAAAACAACTCATTTCTGATTGAGTCTCCGTTAAAGGGATGTCTAGGGCCACTAAATTATCATGAGGCTATCTCCCTAAACTCCCTCCTCTCTAGTTATTTTATGTTATGAACTCACGAATCCATTTTTATCACTACTTTCACATCTTTTAGTTGTTCATATCATCTCGCTCGCTGCTATTACATACTCGCCGAGAGAAATCTTAGGATTGACGAACTAGGGCCATATAATCATGAAAGTTCTAAAAAAACTTTTAAATACAATACTTGTATCCTACTGTCTATTCATAATGCTTTTTCAAGTCAAAAATATCTGGGAACATCAGCCTGATGCCGATTATGAAATTTACAGAATATAGGTATTCTGATTAAAGCAATCGATCATCTTCCGTACAAAATGAACAAAAATGCTAGGTTATAACAGATAGTTTCTGTATCTGTATTATTTTTTTCTTACTTTTGTATTTTAGCAATTTTATACTTTTTTTAATATTTTATATAAAATGGTTGAAAAATATATAAATTGAGTAATTTATAATTAAGTGTTTACTTTTAAATTACTTCATAAAAATCTTTAAAACTTTAATTTTATTGTGAAATAAGCGCTCCAAATAAAACGCTTCAAAATGTAATGATTTGATAAATGAAAGCAAAAGTAACTGTTTCATTATTTTGACATTGACATATTTTTTTATTATATAGACATGAATAAGTTGTATTATTTGTTTCATAAGCTCAAATCAAACTCACGAATTAAATTTTTGTATTTTTAATAATGACGTTTTTAAGCTGTTGTGAATTTTTCACTGTTAAAATTGTTCCTGGACGATGTACTGATATATCACGAAATATCTATATAACATGCTGCATCATGATACCGATTTCCGAATTTTCAATTCAGCGATAATCACGATGTGGAACGAATGCCGATATAGCTAAATCGATTTAAGCTTCTCTACGATCACCAATGTGAAATAGTTTTAGTTATATCCTGATTTAACGCGATAGAAAGTAACAGCGCATGCGTGATACTGCTTCCCCGATGTACAAACATCGTCTTTCCGATTTCCCAACTTCGAGTAACCGTGCATACGCGTTATAATTTAAACGCCGATTTACCTCAATCATGAAATCATTTATACTACTTCTCGCGAAGAAGTAGGACTACGTGCGCGATATAGTTCCCTGATATATGAACATTGTCTTTGCGATTTACTGATATTGTGAGAGGGAGTAATAGCGCATAAGTAATCACCGATGAATCTACATCGAAAAATCGTTTTTGCAGTAATAGACACGGGCAGATATTTTTGAAAAATTTGACCATAAGATTTATAATAAATTTTAATTGGACCTAACATAACAGCTTCATTACTGTCCAAAAATGTAGAGCTGCTTGCATTTTTGCCGCCAAATAAAAATTATACTACTATTTTCTTCCACATTATAGCTTAAGCGTGCATAGAATAAAATTTAAATGTTTGACTTGTGTCTATTTCTTGTTCTTCATAACTTTTCATACTGAAAATTTTCTAGAATATTAATTTCCACCGACGTAAAATAGTTTAGAAAAACAATTTTGTAAAGTGTTTATGTTTTAGGCATATTGTATAATAAAATTTAATAAACTTAAAAAAAAAAAAGCTTTAAATATCAAAATGCTATTTTTATATAGATATAAATATCGCGATGTAAGATAATCAACATCACCCAGTCCTAATTAAACCACAAAGTTATTCCTAGTCTACATATACCCCCTAGACATACCATCAACGCCTTCTCGTAGGGTCATCACCCACTGATTGAATAAGAAAAACCACGTTGTCGAAATAAAACATCCTCTTGAAGAGAGTAGTGAAACTGAAACTGGCGATCATCAGATAACCGAGAGGTATCCTTTTATAAATTCAAAGAACTTCGGGTTGCATGAATCATCTTCTCTGCATGCCCCTATTAATCGGTAAAATGGGGAGGGCATGCAGAATGGTAAAAGAAGGGGGAAAAAAGAGAAAGAAATAAAAATGAAAAAAAAAAGTTCTCTCACTCTTGTTTTCATCATCATCTCGCAAAAACACAGTCGGAATGACATTAAAAGCTCCAGATCGTGGTGTCTATTTTTAAGAGGAGATGGTATGAGGGTTATTTTCAGAAGCACACTCTCTCAGACAGAGGCACACAGCGAATGCTTGCAGCGTTGCGCTAAAAATACGGCGAGAGCGGAGAACGGTCGCAAAAAGCGAAACGAAGGGGCGCTTGCCTATGGGAACTCGACTAAGCGACCTCCACAGGCATGTAACTCGGATTCGAGAGTCCAGCTGGTAAAAGTCATCTCTCTCCAGACTTTGTCCTTCGTTTTGTTATCTAAGAACATAATAGATATGGCAATGGGTTCGTATCCAAGGCCTCGCGAACAATTCACTTCAATGCAGGTTTCACAAATAGACTTCTAACCCAGGGTTCCAAGTTAGTCATACAACGAAAAGCAAGCTCTGTTATACTTCCTTCATACGAAATTATATGAGGATTTTAATTACTAAACGATCTTCCTTTAGCATTTTGACTTAAAATTTAATCTTATTATAAAAAAGTAGCACTTTCCAACCTCCCATTTTTTTCCAGGATGTTTTACTAATACACATTCGCAATTAACACTACCCACAAATAAAATTTCTAAAAAAAATATCAATGTTGCATAACATACACGACCTATAAGAAAATCACATTTAAAAATACCCAAAGGTTTAATAATCGAAAATATAACGTTTCTTATTTAGCTATGCTTTGTTCCACCTGCGTTCGTAATTTTACCGGCTTCTGCATTTACCAGTAATTTGGTTTGAAAATTTAACTGCCAGTTTATAAATAATTTACTGATAATTTTATCCCAAAAAATGAAAGAATAATGATTCTGTGTATCAAATAAACAAATATTTTTTTGGCTTTTGTGACTTAATATCATAATGGAAATATTGATAAGAAATTAATGTAAAATATAAACATTTAAACATCAACAAGATATTAAATAATAAATATATAATTTAATAATCATTTTATAAAAATATTAATGAATATTTAAAAACACTAAAACTAAAATGTAAGCAAAGAATATAGATAGATATGTTTTATATCTTTAAAATATGTATGCTCAAAATGTTAATTTATTCAAATTTTAATCACTTAATGAAAACTTAATTTTGGTGCACTGAGTTGTGTAAAATATTTTCTGTGAATATAACTTGTAAATAATATACAAGCCACGAAATTAACGCTGTTGCGAAAGACGAATTTCATTCATCGTATATGGAAGATGAGCGGTTGCTCTAACCAGAATATGTATATGCAATAAATCCCAGGATGTGTGGTAGTTCAATGCTACCAGAAATTCATGACAAAGCACATGAATAGATAATACGGTACGAATACTCTATCATACAAGTAAACACAGCGCATGTTTACATTTCGTATTGGATATAGACACTTCGAAAACAGATTTGGTAATCACTGATAAGATGTTTTAAATTACCGATAAACACTTTAAGGGAATATTTGGCAATTCACCAGTAAACTAGTTAACTGGTCACCGGTATTCGAACTTTCTCACACACATTTGTCTTCCAACAACAACCGTCAGACAATTCACAACACTTGCAGCAAACCATTTAGGATAACTCCTTTTTTTTATAACTACTCTTTTACTTAACTACTCCCATAAAAGAATATGTAATACTTGCGGACTTAAAAAAAATTTTCACAAATCGATCATCATTTTGTATAAAACAATTTTCGAAATTTGTGAACTTTTCATGCACAAAAACTAATAAAAATAGAAGATAAAAAAATACTGTTATAATCTCACAAACCGTAAAATTTTATCATGTTACAAATTAATACATGCTATGTTCTTAAAAAAATTAAATATCAGGATCTATAAAGAGTAAAGGAAAAATGAATACCTATAATATTTGATATCTTTGCAGATATCAAATAGTTGCAACCATGATTTAAACCCCTTAATACCGATTTTTTAAAAAAGGCCAGTAAAAAAAGAAATTTTTTTTTAATGTAAAACACAATTTAGAACGTTGTCTTAACGTGTCTTGTATTCGTAGTTATCAAATATGAAACCCTTATGTTTGATATCTCAAGAATAAAGTATATAAAGTGACACCTCGAGTCAAGGATGTCTTTACAGCCAGAGCTTAGTAATAAAATAGTTAACAATTATATTTTATTTTACATTGTATTTTAGTAAAATATATATTAAAAAATGAGCGAATCAGAATCTGAATATGAATACGGTGTCTGAAAGAGGCTCACAAGGAAGAGATAAGTCATAAGTACAAAAAAATATATATTATACTTGAGTAAGTAAATGTTATAGCTTACAATCCCATGTAGAAGATAAATATTAATAAAACGATTGTTTTTTTTTCTTTCACATTGTTATTTTCAATTTTCGATTGCATTCGTGCGTGAAAAATTATAGCAACGTAACGTACAAACCCGCTCGAATTATCTCGAGTGTGTACAATTTGGCCAGTTTAGCGCGCTCAAGTTAACTCGAGCGTGCACGTTAAGTGGTTAAGGTTTAATGTGAAATCCATTTGTGTATAATCAAAGCTCGTTATTTCGCTAATTTATCCCTACGGAGTAAACCCAGTAATACGATTATGTTCAAGAATTACTTTTACTTGACCGCGAAAAAACTAAAGAGTTAAAAATAGCATTGTTGATACTTACGCTTCCTGTTCAAGAGTAAACCACAAAGTTATCTCTAGCTGAAGGGGGAGGGAAGAATTTTTAATCTATCTGACATAAGAACACATGTGTATGTCTACACACACACACCATTCATGCGTAGTAATTTAGTATATGAAATGCCGCCTCTCTCTTTCCACCCCCACGGAAAAAAATCAATATCTAAACATTTCACAATTATTTACATATGTGCAACACACCAGCATGTATATCAGGCGTGAAGCATTAATGGAAGCTCTGCAAACGCCGTAGTGTCTTCATCTCGAAGTTTTTTGCTCCTTATAAATTTTGTATCTACATCTATATAACCAGAAAAGTCTGATTTCTCCTCAAACAATTTCATTACATCAAAGGATTCATCGTTCAAATAGCTATCGATCTCTTTCATACAGTTCAGCACAAGATGTAAGAGATCTACACGTAACAAAACAATCAAAAATACTTCCCCAGGAAATGTCATTTCAATTAACGCTAAAAGTCAATCCTCATATCTTCCCAAATATAAACGGAAATCATATGCACAGAACTTTGTCAATGATTTATTATTATTTTTAAATAATTTACTGCATATATAAGCTCTCTGAAGTATCGAAATAAACTGGGTGACTTTGAGGCAGCGGAAAGTAATTTCTATTCAATTACATTAACCTAAATCATCTATTTCGAAAAATTTCGAGATAAGCAGAAAATCAGAATAAACGAAGTTGAGATATCGAAAGTCATCAGCACATATAATATTATATATGTGTGTGTTTAGATGTATATATGTATGTATGTATATATATATATATATATATATATATATATATATATATATATATATATATATATATATATATATATATACATATATATATATATATATATATATAATATATATTATATATACATATATATATATATATAAATGTATATATATATATATATATATGTATATATATGTAATGATACGGACTTCTCGATGGGGGGTTGCAGTCATGACCATAAAAATGATACCGTTTCAGGCTAAAGACCTTTATTAAGACAACGTTGAAGGACGGGTTCCCACTTCATCATAGGGACAAAACAAACTGAAGGGTCAGCTAGCATGAAGTTCTATGTACAAGACACGTAACACCTGGGTCAACATCTGTGGGAAAATATCTCTAGCAAAATCTGTCTCCGCTAGCGTGTATAGTCTTTTTATTTGGAAATTTTCTAAATTGTTCGCTAGGGCCATGTAGGTTTATAATTGGACAGGCCCCTTCTCTGAGGGCGTAACCTGTAGCCCCAGTGGTCAATTTAGGTTAGGGGTTAAAAAGGGGAATGGAAAATGACGCGGGAATTTTTACCCTTGATTTAAGTTTTGAAAACCCCTGAGAATTTTCCTTACATATATATTATATATATACACATGCGGTCTAGATTCATTATTTTTATAGTATATACGTTTAGCTTAATAGATGTCTCAATCGTCAAAAAATATGCCTAAGTTTACCTTCAACCCAGATTACATTCAACTAACTGATTCGCAGAGTTTCAAATAATAAATTGAAATATAAGTCAGAAAATAATTATATCATCAATAAGAAAATATTTTCGTGACCACAAAAATTTCTCATCCATCTTGGGAAAGAAATCTGCGGAATTTTACTGTTTATGAAGATATTTAGCATGGAATTTTTTCCCTTGCTTGAGGGGATGTTTACCCTTAAGATTATAAAATCAATCAAAACAATGATTCTTTTAACATATTTCTACCGAATCTAACTCATTACGAATAACCTATATGCGTTAAAATAACTGAACCACCGAGCTGTAAACACGTATGTTTACAGCTTGGTATAAGTTGGCAGCAATTGTGCTAAAATAGAACAGAAAACAACGCAAGAAAAAGGATTTATCTTCTTTTACTGTAAATTTATAGTTAGAGGTAAATGACATTTTTTTTTCATAATTTTCTATTGCTCAAATATTTTAAAAGTCTGAATTTTCAGTATACAAATTCACACGACCAAATCACTAATAATTCACAATATCATTTGTAGACATCTGCTTAGTTTAAAACAAGGTTTAAGTTTTTATAATGCGTATTTAATAAAGAGTTGTGAGCATTTAGGATATTAACAGTCAAGGTAAGACTGAAGAACTAACACGTATTCCACGGTTACACTGATACGCAGTTTTCTTATATAAATTTTGTACGTTTTTGTATGTTTCGTTCACATTTCTTGAGCAAAACTAGTATTTTCGTTAAAAAGATAGAAAAAATACAAAATTAACAATTTATACATTTTACATGGGATAGAAATACAGCAAAAAAAAAATGACAAAGTTCATAAAAGACTAAATCATGATAAATATTAAGATTCTCAAAAATATCTCAAGAGTTGCGCCACGGTAAAACAGCTGAACGCTGGCCAAATCAGAGTTTGTGCCTAGGGAACTGCTTTTCGGTGCCACTGTTGGCATGGATATTCACAGCTCTTCGGAAGAGGCTTTAAGTAATAGGTACCCAGTCTCATTAACCCTCATGTAGCAAAGCAGTAGATCGTAACGCTCCAAACCAACCACCCACGGTTCACACACGTAATACAGAAAGTCAAGTATTTATAGTCAATTCGTCATAAATTTATATTTTAAGAAATATTATAATCTTATAAGCAAAAATATATTCGAAGGTGACCGTTGATGGTTGTAAAGTAGAAATCAATGATCCCCAACCTTTCCATCTCGCCCAATTATCTCATTTTACCACTCGTACTTTTTAAATTAATATATTACTTGTCTGAATACAATCGTAATTCATAGTTGAAGATCAAAATGGAAAAAAAACACGTTGTACGTGGCTAATAACTTTTTCAGGTGGGTGAAGATGCACTAACAGAAGGTTACTGACACCGATTGTTAGATGACTGGCATGTTTTTGATTAACTGGATATATTTCTTTAGCATTCATTACTTCATTATTAGCACAAACAATGATACGTTTGTATCTTTTTAGTCATAAAATCCTCATCATTTACAACTCTTTCAGTACTTTTATTCAATATGAGGCATATTATACAGGATTTTTTTTTCAGCAATTTATTAAAAATATTATCTTCCGATGTTCATAGTTATGCAAACAGCTATTGTTCGAAATTATAAACACACTTTAATAAACGGTTAAACTTTCTTAAATAATGTCATATAAAAAATAAACAGCGAATTACCCATAGAGTTACACTTAAGGCAACCGAGGATTATATCGTTTTTAATAGATTTGCTTGAAAATGTAATGCCCTAAACAGTATTTTTCAAAAAATGTTTAAAATTAGAAAGTAAAATGTAAATTATTTTGAGAGCTATTAACTATTATTTTTTTTAACACTTAGCCTTACTGAAATGATTCACGATTATTCCTTTTGCCTAAAATACGGTCATTTTTATTTATAAGGTACCAATTATATCTGGGATCGGCAGACTTGCGAGAGTTTGGTTTGGTTTGCAGCGCTACGGTCTACTGTTTTGCACACGAGGGCTAATGAGACCGGGACCTACTGCTTAAAGCCGATTCCGAACGGCTACGAACATCCATGCCATAGTGGGACTCGAACCCACGAACTCCGGTACCGACGATCAGCGCCCTAACCAATCGGCCAGCGTTCGGCAGACTTGCGAGAGAGAAAAGCCAAATTGCCGATTAATATTTTCAGTAGGCATAAATGAGGTTTGATAAATTAATCCCTGGTTTAGAGCAGTGACGGGCAAACTACGGTCCGTGAGCCATATGTGGCCCACTTAAAAGTTTTATCAGGCCCGCCCGTTTTTGAAACAGTAGTTGAGAAATTCTTACTGTTTAAAAATATATTTAGGAATGTGTTTAAATTATGTATATGCAAAATTTGCTTGAATATTAAAATATTTATTTTTGCAAATACAAAATATAGTTTTAAGAATATTTACTGAAAATAGTTTAAAACTCTTGCATATGTAAAAAGAGAAACACATTGTAATAAATATGCAGAAAGTTATAAAATTATGCATACTTTTTGCTATGTTTAAATTAAAAAAATAAAAACAAGATTGTGAAACAACTCAGATCTACTAATTATGATTTTATATTAAGTTTCACAGAAGTGCTCAGAATTGTATATTTCAGGTAAAGGCGTTAGTCAACCCTTCCCTTCTCCCTCCCCACATGAAAAAAAAAACTGTTGAACGCATTGTTCAATTGCAATATTTGGTTTGGTTGGGAGTGCTACGGTCTACTTTTTTGCAACGAGGACTAATGAGACCGGAACCTACAGCTTAAAGCCGATTCCGAAAGGCTACGTACAACCATGCTACAGTGGGATTCGAACCCACCAACTCCGGTAACGGACGAAAGCACCGTAACCAATCGGCCATCGTTCGGCGTCAATTGCAAGATAGTAAAACTTTTACGAATTCAATAACCCTATTACTGTACGACTTTTTAAAGCATACTATTTACTTTCTTTTTTTCTTGAATTTTCCGATAAATAATTTTGTGCCTCCCCCCCCCACCAATTTATATTTTTCACCGGTTTCTAAAAAAGTTTGTTCATATTTGATTTTGATCTTAAAATAAAACTCAGTATGTATAAATAAAACTCAGTAATCATATGTATTAGCTGAAAATATAAAGAAATGTTACAAATCAGTTAAAACTTTTTTTTTTTCTTGTACAAAAATGTTGGTGACAGTCCTTTTTAGCACATCATTGTAAACTATAGACTTAAAGAGTTATATTAATTTCAGCTAAGTTTCATTTATATGCTACAAAATATATAGTCCATAAATGATAGGACAGGAATAGGATAGCTACAAATGTACTTGGAAATTTCCACATATTTATAAAATACAAAGGAATTTATTTCAAAAAAGTTATAATTAGCAGCAATTGCATTGTATGCTGCCGTAATAATTAGATTCCTTATAAGCTGATGAATATTGATCCTTTGAGTACTAGACGTTAAAAAAAATTAGTGTTAAAAAGCAAAGCTTCATACGCTTCTTTTAATTGATATACAGATGAGCCAAGCAGGCGATCGCGCTTGTCCCTATTTCATAGTATTCTAATTTATGTATATTATTAATTTATAATAGGTAATTCAAAAAATACAAAATGTATTATTTGGGTTTGTGTATATAAATTTTTTTTAAAAACTAATGAAACGAGTTTTCTTGGAATGTGCTGTATTTTTTCGACATCAAATGGCTAAATATCTCCCATTAGTTTTTATTCTTATTTATATTTCATAACTGAATGAAACAAAGATATCGAATTTTCAGGCAAAGTGAAAGTGACGACTGACGAGTCTAGTTCGGCACTTAAGAACAATAGGTTACCTTTATATAATAATTGAACGGAAAAATTACATGAGTTGCTATAATTTTTTGTACGAGGGGAGGGCGAGAAAATATTTTTTTAATCTATGAAATTTTCTTAAATTTAAAATAATTGCTCTAATTACTAGAATTTTAAGAAAATAGATGAGACGTAAAGAAAAAAATTACGAACTTAAAATGTTTTCCAGTGAAGGATTATTTTAAAACGTGCAAGGATTATAAAACAAACCTAACTAATTCTTTAGAAATACTTTTCTTTATCCCATAAAATATTTTTTTTTAAAAACCCATCTTACCGAGGACACTATTTCCCACCTATGCTTCTAGAACTACATACAAAATTCCGACAGTAGCTCAAGGCTGATTTGAAAATAAAACTCTTTTGAGATGGTAAGA
>CM063506.1:106801713-106804213 GCA_032207245.1 Pardosa pseudoannulata
AGGTATACGTATTATCATACGTATTAATTAACCATAAACGATCATTTTTTTAAAACAAATAAAAAAATTAAACTATAAAAAACAAATTATTTTTTATTCTATATTTCTTTAAATATAATCAATATTCTTCAGAAATTGAAAATTGTAAAATTTAATATTTACCATTGCTATAAACTAAAGTATATTACTAATTGAAGAACGGAAAAAAAATATTTAACTTAAATTTGATATAAAAATTGTGTAAGTTACACTCTTAAGTGTCAACTTGTAAAAATTTTATTTTAATTTCTATTTTGAGATGAATCGAAATACGATATAGTAATTAGATTTTTCGATTCAGAAAGTACTATGACCCTTTAAGAAAGAAAAAATAACATCTTGGGGAAGTACAGAAAACTTAAAAATTTCTGTTGTCATAAAATGAAACACAGAAAACCAATTTTTCAAAATAAGTGTCTTTACAATTACAAAGCATAGTACCAAATTTTGTTAAAGTTGATTAATACGAAGTCGAGAAAAATTTTCAATGCCAAAATCGTGTCAATTACATTTCTCATTTTCAGCCTGTATAACTATCCTTATGACAGCACTTCTTTATGCCAATATTCGACCGAGTATTCTATTACTTGTCTTTAAACCAAATACTTTAACACCGCCAAAAAGAAGCTTTTACCGTTTTGTGGGGTTCATTATTTTAAAAATGGACCCAATCTGGGACCAAAGACCAGCATCTTCTGCCGTGAGTACTCAACGACACCAAAGAGAAGCTTTTACCGTTTTGGGGTTCATTATTTTAAAAATGGACCCAATTTGGGACCAAAGACCAGCATCTTCTGCCGTGAGTACTCAACGACACCAAAGAGAAGCTTTTACCGTTTTGGGGTTCATTATTTTAAAAATGGACCCAATTTGGGACCAAAGACCAGCATCTTCTGCCGTGAGTACTCAACGACACCAAAGAGAAGCTTTTACCGATTTGGGGTTTATTGTTTCAAAAATGGACCCAATTTGGGGACAAAGACTAGCATCCTTTGCAGTGAGTTCTCAACGACAAGGTCGGTGTAAGTGTATATACAGGAGGTTAACAAAAACATTTTGACAACTGAAATATACCACCAACATATAAACAACTTTTTAGGTCATAGCACAAATTTTAGTAACTATCTTCAAATCAAGAGTGAACAAGTAGAAAATATAATGGGAAATAGAGTAATTTAATTATAGAGTAACAATGGATTTTATGCAATATACATTGCAAAGAAACTGCATAAACATTTTGCAAAAAGTAGCTAAGCATTTTACAAATATTTCTAAAATTGTTCTAACAAACCGTTATGACCTAATTATAAAATCTTAATTACCCAAGACATTCAAGATTAGATTACATAACACAATTTATACAAATTAAAAGAGAACAACTTGTGCATTTGAATTGTGCTGTAACCCGTATTTTGGGAAAATAGGACGAAAACATCGTGAAATCCGTATATTTTAATAGTACTAACGCGTAATTCAATAATTACTTCGTATTTTACGGGATGACTAAGGAAAATCCGTAAAAGATGGAGAGTTTGAAAGAGTAGAATTTTTTTTCTCCTTTAATTTGGCATAGCTTAGAAATTCTCGGCTTGCTCAAGGTCTTCAATTAGTGGGAAGTTTTACAAAGTAAAATCCAAATTATTCCACAGTTTGTTTAGTTAAATTAAGCAACTAAACTACGATGTAAATAAGCAAAAACGGTCAAAAACATATACATCAGCAATTTTGTTGTATGTGGAGCAAAAAATATGTCCATCAGCACGGGACTAGGTCAGCTTTAGAAATGTGTATGTGTAGATAGAGGGATGCCTTTACCCGAAATCGAGGTCTTAGAAGAAGGAAAAAAAATCCCACGAAACTAAAAATAAATGCATTCATTCATCTACCCCCACCACCTCCACGCTATTGGGGGCTATTTTTAATTCGTCGATGGATAGAAAGAAAAACGGGCGGTATTTCGACTTCAGTCACATCTGGGAATACCAAAACGCACATCTTTGAAAAATAAGGTGTGACAATGCCCCTTTAGTAATACTTTACCCAAAATAAAGTAGTAAACACAATAATGTTGCTCCAATAAAATAATGATGTAATAAAATTTTACATCCACGTATATTCAGCTGCGATGGAGAAAATTCTGAGGGACATTCATTCGATTATAGTGAAAAATAAGAATTTGTATGCAACTGAGTATAGTTTTCAATTCAAAAGCACACGGAAGCAGATAGTTTTGCCACTTCAGGCTGGCAACCTTAACACTCTTTCCTAAACCGAAGCTCTCCCAACTTTCTTTCGCCTCTGCCTAGCGTCCCCATTTTATGCCAAAACAAACAATGAACTGCTACAGAAATAAAATAAGCGCTTCAAGACACCACTAAATAATCAAAAAGCAAAATTTATGATAAGCAATATTAAAACATAAATATGCTATCGTTTCGAGAATATTTTTTTCATTATACTA
>CM063506.1:106806713-106999213 GCA_032207245.1 Pardosa pseudoannulata
TTTAATTGTACTTCAAACATTTAACACAAAATTTGCCATAAGTAAATAATTACTTTATACTTTATAATTAAGAAAATAAATAGGATAACAAACACTTAAAGTTAAATCAAAATATTACGATTATTGATTAAGTTTTCGTTATCCTATTCACTATATAAATATTTTAACTTAGTTTGATTTGTAATCTTTAATTTTATAAAAAAATATATATATAAATGATAAACACTCGATACGAAATTGCCATACTTAATGAAACTCAACTTTTTATTCATATCATTTTATTTAGATCCTGAGGAATTTGCAAACACAGAAAATGCCATAAATAATGCTATAAATAAATCTTGGCCATTATATAATACGCTATTATAAGTGATATTTTTATAAACAGAATTAATTCGCAAATGTTATCCATCTCATTTGTTGAATTTAGAAAAATAAGTCTGATATGTCGCCAAAAATTACTACAAGGATATAGAAAGCAAGGGGCGGGATGCCAACTAAATTTCAATAAACAAATGAAATGAAAATCACATCAAATGCTCCAAATACGAAATGACAAAACGTATAGAATCGAATAAATTCTAAAATATCCCTATATTTTGCGTTTCAGGTGAAGAGCGACAGTGAACTTTCACCTGCACGAAATGTATTAAAAAATACGATTTTTTATCTTCAATAAACTGTGAAATACTATGAATGAGATGCAAATTTTTTAATCATTCATCATCTTTGATTAATATAATTTTTACCCCAATGTAAAATTCAATTATTATTACTAATAATTTTAAATGTTTTTAAAACAAAAGTTTTGGGTATTTTATGAATATTTCATATATTTAAGATGTTCTATCTCTTTCAAATTTATCAATTATTTACTTTGTAGCTTAGAAAAAAAATAATATAAATAAAATTCTTTTAATTGCACTTATTATATTATATAATAAAATAATATAATATAATAATATAAGTGCTTAAGTTATATATTCTCTACTTAAGGAGAAATAATACCTTTAAAGCTGTAAATTTTTCACTATAACAACTTATTTTTGATCCAATATAAAATAAATTCTACTCTGTTTAGAATAAATTTTTTCTAACTTTATACAAACTATTCAGCTTTGTTTAAATGGCGCAATATACTTTTTAAAAACATAAAATTTGTACACATACTGAAAAAAAAGTGCGAATCCATTTACCCGCAAAATAAATTTTGAAATATGTAAATTAGAAACTAATTTCTTCCAATAGAATCTATCTTTTTTTTGTGAACTTCAAATAAATACGAGCAATATAATTTATTTTATAGCATAATAAATATTAAAACTTTCTATAAAACTTCTTTTAAAACTTCTTTTTAAAACTTCTCAACCGTTTCTAGTTTTTATTCTAGTTTTAATGTGTTAGGTTTATAGAAAAAAAGAATTTTGCTTCAATTTGATATTAAAATTTAAGTTCTAATATACACTTTTGGAAAAGTTAACTTGCAGGAAAATAAAATCTTTTTTTTTCATTTGGTTATATTTTATAAGTTAATTTTTAAAAATACACTACTTGATATGACAAAAGTATTTTTTCACAGAAGAACATTATTAAAAAACTTATTAAAAATCCATTCTAAAAGAACTTTTTTTGTTTCATGGTGAATCGAAAATAGGATGATATAATGAAATTATTAAGTTTCGAAAGGTACTATGTCCCTTTAAATAAACTGATATAGATGTTTTGTACAAGTTGTTAAATGGATATTTACTTTAATGTTTTCTTTACTTTTAATAATTTATTTATATCTAAATAAGAACTAGATTTTATTCCGAGATCTGAAAAGAGTGCTATAAATAAATAATATAGGGGTAAAATAAATGCACATGGATCATTTCCGTAAAGCCCAAATTAATAACTTCAAAAACAATTCTTATTTTGCATTCTAATTTTAAACCACTTTTAAATAAATATAATTCAAACAACACATTAAATTTTCAAAAAATTAAATTTTCAAAAAATTTCTACTTTTAAACCAACATTTAAAAAACGGGAAAAAGAAAATTTATTGCCTTTTTAAGCAATTTAGATTTTCTTTAATCGGGTTTCAAACTGCATGAAGATATATTCCTATTAGATGGGCACAGTTACACAAAGGAAATATGATGTTAAAGGAATTTAAAGAATACACTCAACACTTTAAAAGTAATTTTCTCAAAACTGCATTTTTACATGTGCCTGATTCTCTGAAAAAGAATAATAATTAGCACAAACTAAAGCAAAAATTTAGTATAAAAATAAATAAATTTCATAGTTTCTTATGATTACGGTTAAGTCCTAGATAGTATGCATACTTGCAGCAAGTTTGATTTTTTTCTGGATAATATCTTGTCATAATAAACTTGACGAGACATTTGCTGCAAAACTATTGCAAGCTAGACGGAACATAAAGCGACCACTCCTTTGCAATGCTGTTTTGCTGCAAAACTGTGGCAACCTTGTCATGACAACCTTGAAGCAAGTGAAAATTCTTAGACTTGCTGCAGTCTTGTTTCAAACTTTCAGACTTGTCATACTGAACTTGCAAGTTTGCAGGCTTGCAAAGCAAGACTGCTGTAAGTTTGCTGCAAACTAAATTTGCTATTTGGGGTACAAACACATTTACTTATTAAAAATTTCATATTTTCTTATAATAACGGTACAGCATACACATATTGATTTATTAGATAATATGTTTATACTATACCGTAATTATCAGAAAATATGAAATTTATTTATTACATACAAAATTTATGCTAAACCCTTATGCTAAGTTTTAAACCCTGCAGAATAGCGCGCAAGTTGTTATAAAAAAAGGAGGATCATAAATGATAGTTGTATGCATACTGTATAAGTAAAGGTAAATTACAATTTTAAATATAGGTTTAAAAAAAAAATCTCTTCTTTTCAGTTACTTGATAGTAGCAACTCCCCTTGAAACAAGAACAGTTAATTTTTAAGAGCACGGTCACCGTAATACTTTAAAACAGTTAAATTAAATAAACTGCAATAATAATTTTTTTAAAACTTTCAATCATTATTTAAGAATGCATGCGCTATGCTCTCAAGTTCCCGGAGAAAAAAGATCAGGAACAAACAGAAATTGACTTCCGGCAAGAGGCAGCGAAAAACTTTAAATCGCGTTGCACTCACACATCTTAATATTAAACAACGAATAAAAGCAAAATGGTCGATTTGAAACAAGCCGGAAAAACGGCCAAAATACTGTTAAAATAAAATGCAGCAAAAATGTTTATACAAATTTACTCGATTGTGAAAAATTACGTTCTCACAAAGAATTTTATTTAACCAAGAAACTGAACGATCGGTAGGAAGTGGGGTGGTGAATACAAATTTGTAAAGAATATTCACTACGTAATAAATATCCAAGATTATTCGGCGAAACTAAATTTGGCAATCATTTTATCGTGAAAGTTTGTGATGTGAAGGGGGGGGGAATAATAGGAATCTTTTTTGCATTTAAAGAATTAATATCTAGGGTTAACCACTATTTTAATAACTAAATACTGTAAAATGAAATTTAGAAAAAGAAAAAACAGCTACATGTTCAATACTTATCTTGGTATTTGAAAATGAATTTTTTTGTTTGCTAATATTTTTAAAACGAAGTTAATCGAACCTAATTTTAATTCATTCGAGGTACAACTAAAATTTATACCGAACAAAATGCTTATATTCCTGTTAAATACATGGGTGATTCTAAGTAAGAAAAAATTTTCTGAATATCCTACAAAATTTTCTGAAAAAGTATAAGCTACTAATTTAAAATAAAAACTATATTGAGGTTAGTTTTCGGATGTTAAAAATAGAGCTGGATAATATCTGAATTTTAATATTGTGATTTACCGTTTACTAAATATCAATATATTAATATGTTCTAACATATATCACCTTATTATAGAGTTGCAAATATAAGTGTGTTCTGTATAAAATAATACAAACACACATACACCAATGTGTGTGTTGGTTATCTAGAAAACAAAAATTCAATTTCTTAATCTGAATACATAAATTTAAATTTTAACACATATCTTTAAAAAAGAAAATCACATAACATATTATTGCTGTTCTTCGATAGATGAAATTATTAAGTTTCGAAAGGTACTATGTCCCTTTAAAGAAACTGATATAGACATTTTGTACAAGCTAAATGGATATTTACTTTTATGTTTTCTTTACTTTTAATATTTTCTTTATATCTCAGTAAGAACTAGATTTTATTCCGAGACCTAAAATGAGTGGCTATAAATAAATTTGTGGGGAAAAAAAAGTAAAAAGGGTGAGGAAAGATATAAAACTTTCTGATTATCTTCAAAATTCATTTATATATTTTTAATTTAAAGTGGAAAATAGTCCTTTGATTTTCAGAAACAGATTTTCCGAAAATTCTTTTCAAATTTTCAGGGGGAAAAAATATTTTTTATAATTTTCAGAACAGACTCACCCATATTTTCGGATCAGAATATCTCCTGTTTAAATAGCTGTAGATGAGTGGGAAGCATTATAAAGAAAAAAAAATACTATAAGTAGAAACATTTTTTAGAAGGGTCGAAGAGAGAGATAATTTTTATTTTTAACGTACAGCAGATAAAGAATAAAAAACGGCCCAAACGAATCAATTAATTGGGCGGTGACAAGAAAATCTGCAAGGATCAGAGAAAATGCATTGTTCACAGCGCAGCTGGAAAAATAAAAGGTATTCATTCATTACGGCGTTTATAACTAAAGAGTCTGAAGCCAGTATATAGTCACAACAAGCTTCGTATTCTATTCATTAAGTTGGTGTAAAAGTACTCAGATGCATTTTTCATGTGAAGGTCACGAGACTTTTGATTAAGAAGTTAACTGAAAAATTTCCATTACATAAAACACACTTTCAGCCACAGCTTAGTTACTTAAATCATTAAAACTTTAAAAAACTGTGCTATAGGACAAATTGAGAGAACTGAAATAACTTAAAAGTCATTATGCGGTACATTGATAAGAAATATGATGGGTTTATAAAGAAAGAGAACCAGTTCATATGAAAAATGCAGCGAAATTGAGGCCTAAAATTTCTAGATAAAAATTCTTAAAATCTAATATTTTTTAACAAATGTGCATATGCATACATATGAAATAACAAGTCATTAACTCTCGAAGGCAAATTTCGCTTTGTAAAGGAAAAAATGGACTTAGTTTACTCTTACAAACCTCTCATAAATCAAATAAGCAGTGATATTCGATATCTGTCTTCAAACGATTAAATGACATACAAATCAACAAAATACGAAGCCAACAATCATATATATTTTTAAAAGGGGTCTTAAGCACCCTTGAACAAGATATCGATGAACAATTTTCAATACTATTTCGATTGTTATACTACCCAAAATATAAACTGAATTACTACAGTTTTTTTTTTACTAAATATAAAAGAATCTCTCGGCTTTTAAAAAACGTTCTTGAATACGCAGCATATGAATAAGAAATTATTTAAATATATTGAAATTAGATAACACTTTAAGTTAAAATTTACAATATGTATTTGCGTACACGATTGTAACTTAATTATAATCTCTAAATTCAAAATATCACATGTAACGTAGAAGTAAATATTAGTGTTAGATTGAACATAAAATATACTATTTTAGGATTCCTGATATATTTATTTAAAAAATAGATTGTTGAAAGACAAGAAAAATAGCAATCTTCAAGCATTTGAGAAGGTATAAAAAGTAGTCTTTTAACACTGAAATGTTTAAATTTAGATTCCAATTGAAAATCGTAAGAGATTTTACACGTTGGGAAAATTTGATAAAAATATATGCAATAGTTTAAAAGTAACCACGCGCGCAAAGATTAAAAAAAAATCCCGTTTTGTTGTAAAGATTTTTTTTTTTACCATATATTTACTATACCATTGCTAATACCATTTCTACTGTAACTCATTAAATTGCAGGAATTCATTTTCAGCAGATTGTTTTGTAATTATACGAAAATAATCATTCTTATATATTTTTTTCTGAAAAATGGATGTTTTGAAAAGTTTGTATATATATATATATATATATATATATATATATATATATATATATATATATATATATATATATATATATATATATATATATATATATATATATATATATATATATATATATATATATATATATGTGTATGTGTGTGTATATATATGTATATATATATATGTATATATATATATGTATATGTATATATATATATATATATATATATATATGTATATATATATATGTATATATATATATATATATATATATATATATATATATATATATATATATATATATATATATATATATATATATATATATATATATATAAAGAGTACTGAGACTCTTTAAATGAAATCCATTTTGGAGCTCGCTCAGATATTTCCATCTTTTCCTTTACAAGCATGATGAGCTAAATACCATTTGTTTTGGTGCTTGTTCAGATCATTAAAATACATCAGATACGCTATTAAAATAATTTTTAATTTTTTAACTAATATTATTGTCTAAGCAAAAAATTTAAGAAAACCATTGTTTATGAAAGCAATAAAATTTTGCCCACTCCCTTATCTGCAACTAAACCTGCATATAAAAGAAATCGTTGTTGGGTCTATCAATAGATTTTCTGAACTTATAAACAGATGGCAATATTTGGTGTAAAAGAAACGACCGCATTAAAAATACAATTTTAAATTAGATGAACAAATACACATTTCATTAAAATTTAACAGCTATGATTCATTATCTAGAACATGTATGACCAAACCACCAGTAAACTTTTCTAGCTCCCGAAATATTTCATAAAATTTATAATCGATATAAATATCGCATTTATCATAGTAAATATAATATTTATAAAATCTAAGCTGTTTTATTGTCAATATATGAATAATAAAAATAACACTAATAATGTATTGTTTTGCCTCTTTAGAATATAGAGCAAAAAACAAATTTTAAAGAAGTGGTTTGCCTGTGAAAATTTAAATCGCTTTTTAAAGGCAATATTTACATCTTTGTAGCCACTTCATTAATTTAAGTACAGTAAATTTAAAATAAGTTCAAAATATTTAACAGCTATTATTCATCAAACATGGATGGCCAAACCAACAATAAAATTTTGTGGATCGCGAAAGATTTCATAAAATTTATAATCGATACAAATATTGCATTTATCATAGTAAATATAATATTTATAAAATCTTAGCTATTTTATTGTCAATATATGAATAATAACAATAATACTAATGTACTGTTTTGCCTCTTTAATATATATATATATATATATATATATATATATATATAATATATATATATATATATATATATATATATATATAGTGTCCCGCTGGAATAAATTACAATTCCAATCCGGACCAAATATTCTGGATTGACCGGACCTCATTTAGATAAAAGCCTTTATGCATAAGTAAAACTTTGACATCAATATTCCCAAACATTAAATTTATGCCGATTTAAATTTATATTTGAAAGGTAGCTTTCCGTGAACTCAGCAAAGTGATTAATCTTTTTGAGCGCTTGGCGGATTAGAAACCAACACAGAACAACTTTTAGTCATTAACATTGTAACGAAATTTTGCTGTCTTTTGAAGAATGATTTTAGCAACTAGAATTCATCAGAGATTCAGACGCATACTAATAGCAAATTTGGTTTAGCAAGAACAGTAATAAAATACTGTTAATCAGAATGATTTATCAAAAATAAAATATTCACATTTTTTCCCTTGATGTTTAAAGATGTTTATAAGTAGCATGCTTATGAAGTTAAGTTTGAGTTACTGATTAATCACTTATGACAAGTTATAGTTACACTGACAAATATTATCATGAGGACCGTGAACTGTTAAACCATTAAAGTTGTCTCTATTTTCAATTTTTTATACATTAAACTAGAAGCATTTCTGCACATCAATACATTTACTTTTGCCGTATCTGAAATGCAACGAAGTTTAAAGCGAATTAAACTATTTGCATTATGTATCGCACTCATGCATAATTTAAACTAACGTATACATAATATTTTATACGTATACCTTAATTATTAGTATATTTTTAATTTTCAGTTTTAAATATTGAAAATAAAGGCTAATTTCATCTCTTTTTTTTTAAATTTCCGACATGATTTACATATAAATAATGCGTTAGAATTTTAAATGACATATTCTGTAAAAATGTAGAGTAAACAATGATATTTGTAAAATAATTAGTATTGTGAATGTAAAATATTTTCTAATATCTTGCGAGAAAAATTTTCTAATCTCGAACTTTTACATTCTAATATAAATATTAAAATGAACTAATGGTAACATTTAAATAAGTTTTGCATATGCGAGAGTTTCCTTACAAATTAAAATATTTTTTTCGTTCAATTTTCACAGACGCAAACTAGAGTTGCAAGAACGTTTATGCTTTAGTGGTTAAAATAAATTTTGCATGCATAATATATATATATATATATATATATATATATACTAGCATATAGCCTGTTAATTGACGGGATCAGTAAAATTTTTAATTTTCCAGAATTGTAAAGTACCCTGAGGCAGGTAAAAAAATGGTTTGTATTTTGGCTGAGAATTATCTTGGAACAAAAAATAATCTATGATTAATTTAAAATTATCACATATGCACTTAATCTATTATTTAATCCAAATATAAAAGAGAATTATTCACGTAATATCTAAGTTCAGCGATAAAACTTATGAAATTAATGCAGACTATACTTAAATAATTTAAAATAAGAAATGATTAAATGAGATGGTTAAAGGAATGACGTCATAATGCCGGAAAAAATGTTATTTTTACCTATTTATTACGTGATAAATTGATAAATTTAATCATTTGCTCTTAACCGGGGAAAATAAGACTTGAAATGATGGTATTAAACGTTCGAAAAGGGGGGAAGGGGTGGATTCGAACTTAAAGACGACAGTATTTTTAGCTGTGATATGAAGCATATTTATACCAATTTATTTTAGAATAGGATCGATAATTTAAGAGAAGATAAACTTTACTAGCTTTGAATTTTGCTAACCATAACTCATCAAAAATCCAATATTTATGCCTCTATCCATTCCCGGTCCAACCATTTCATAAATCCGAGGACAGAAGGTCAGATAACTTAGGCTATTATTATATAGAGAATATATAAATTAATTAAAACAGGGAGAAACGATGTAATAAATATTCAAATTATATAACTAATTTCCTCTTATATTCAAGAAAAAAACAAAAGAAAAGAAGGATTCAAGTTTATTGACAACGAATTTACATTAAGCACAATAAAGCAGATCATACTCGTTCAATTCGTATTATAACGTTTATCTCTAGAAATGCGCGGAAAGCGGGAACATACTTAATGAAAAATAGCGGAACTTTAGAAATGCAGTCTCCTCATATTAGCAAATAAATTTTAAACTAGTTCTTACAGTTTTTATTAAATTTTATATCAAAAAATTTTGAGCCGCCAACATTTTAACTTTTTTTTCTTTGGTCCACTTTTATAAAAGTTTGCTCTCATATTTATTAACAAAAATTTTATTAAAAATGATACTTATAGGAGCAGTAAATATATTTTTATATTTATTAATGAAAATTTTATTAAACATGTTATTTATAAGAGCAGTAAATATATTTTTATATTTATTGATAAAAAAAATTTATTAAAAATGATATTTACAGGAAAAGTAAATATATTTTTGCATTTATTAATAAAACTTTTATTAACAAATGATACTTATAGAAGCAGTAAATATATTTTTGTATTTATTAATAAAAAAACTGTCTTAAACGTTTACCTTTAACCGAAAAACGAAATTTCAAAATGTTATTAATCCGCCAAAGAATACTGGAAGTGTTGTGTATGTCTATAAAACTATAGTAGTCGACGCAAAAACGATTCATTCGTTTTTGAAGTTTTGTGAAAAGTATGGAAAAGGGAAATATCGAAACTAAAACGAGCCGCATGACGTGTATATCGGGGAAAGAAAAAAAAAATGTATTCAGGAGAAGTCATCTTATGTTTGCAAAGGATCAATTCAACCGATAGCAATTTGAAAAGAAGCATTTAAGAACTTCTTTAAGCCTTTCAAAGACTGATATGAGATAATGCGCTGATATGAAAACCACATATATTTAAATAAACAAAACTGTTTAAAGAAGATTATATGAGGTCAGCTAAAAATAATTTTAAAAAAAACTTTAGAAATCTTTCTCAGATAAGTGTTATAAATCACCCAACTTAACCCTTTCGCCACCAGCAAACTACAATGAGTTGGATGGTAGATTTGCAGCACTTCATACGATGTTTTGATTGCCGGATTAGATCGGAACATATTACTTTAAGACTATTTCTATAGCTATAAATAACGTAAGAAATAATAATCGACGAATAACAAATGAAACTGAAAATTTTAATACATAGTTGTGTTTAGTTGTCTGAAAATGATAAAAATTTGAACACGTCATACTGTAAAAAATTGTTTCGATGAAATAAAAAAAAATTAAAGTTTGGACTTTAAATAATAATATCTTTTAGATATTCCAAATAATTTTGAGGAAAAATACAGTGTATTAGAAATGTTTTCATACGCGTAATGTCATAAAATCACATTTTAAGAACAACATATTGTCATATTAAACCTTTTAAGATTAACAGGCTTGAAACTGCTGAGGTACTTTCAAAAAGGTGAGAAAAGTGACAAATAATACAGAATAAGTGACTAAAAAGTGACTATTGAAAACATTGAAAAAATTGATTTTTTTTCTCCTCTTGATTACAGACGCTATTATTAAGATTTTTCTATTTATTTTAACTCTAAATCAATTTATTCATGCAAGACATGATTTTAGCGTCAAATACAAAAAAAGTTAAAAACTGTTTAACACAACTCAGTATTGCTTTTTATTCAAGAAAATCTATATATATTTGAATACATACAATACATTAATTTTATAATCACAATTTTCTGCATATATTAATGATGTTTTGAAATATGTGCATAACTAGATTACAGTATCTAAACAAAAATTGTGAAGAAAAAGAAAAAGAGAAATATGTGATTTGACCAAATTACTTTAATGTATTAAATGTACATTTCAGTACAAATGTAGATTTCAGGAACTTCTTTACGACTTTTTAAAATTACTAAATTTTGGAAACAATACGACTAATTACATTTTAATAAGAAAAATAAGATTAGAACATCACATTTTTTGGTCTTTTATTAAAATATTTAGATTTTCTTTTTCAACAACACACTTTTGCTGTGATACACCATGAAAAAAGTGACTAAAAGTAACTGTTTACTTAAAAAAGTGACTAAAAGTTATCAATTGTAAAAAAAGTGACTAAAGGTGAGAAAAGTGATGGAATTGCAAGCCTGGATTAATAATCATGACACAGCAGACCAAATAAAAGTAAATAAATACATGAACAATAACAGAAATATTTGTACTTACTCTTTTATTAAATATTACCAAAAATGTTTAAACGTCAGTAAAATTTATAACATTATTATTTAACTTAATCCTTAAATTTTAATAATCTTTTACGCGAATATCATAAAATAAATATAATATTTCCAGTTACCAACTTTTCTATTACAATATATTTTAAATTTTGTTCTGATTAATAACTATATCAGTAAAAGTAGACGAATTATCTATTGTTTACAAAAATAAACGCTATACTTGGAAATGTTCATTTAAATGGGTTGTATATGAACCCAAACACGCTTTTATCCTTTACTCCTGAAATTTAGGAAATGAAGAACACGGTTTGATCTAAAATCTGCAGAAATGCTTAATGAATTACACACATTTAAAAAAAATTGAACTTTTTGAACTGTAAAGTGTTCTATGTCCTCTAAAACTGAGGCATGTAAAAAAATTTGTATTGGTAATTCACGAGGCACCACGTACCCTTGATGGATGTATGGCATTCGTGATGCCAAACAACCCCTTCACTATTTGGATCATCCCCAGGAATGTTTTTTTTCCTTCTTCTGAACAGATAAGAAATTAACTAGTCATAAAAACATGAATTAAATCTTTTATTGTTGTTTAAGAAAAAAAAAAGAAGAATTTGAATACTAGTAAAGCTTTCATCCAATTAATTTTAAAGCAGTACAAAGGAATCGGTTTTCTGTTAAAATAACCTCAGGAATTTCAACTTTTAGATTACTTTGTTTAGAGCAATTTTATCCCTTTTTTGCAATACAAATAAATGCTAATTCTACACCTGACATTTGGAACGTATGTAGGAAACGACTTGAAAGTCCCTACGATAGTCAACAATTGAATATATCGTCAGTTCTTTAGAGAAAATCTAGAAAATAATTCCGACCAAAATTTATGGTTAAAACTCTGATTGACCACCGACCACCCTGAGGGGTTTCAAAATCTAAGGTAACAAGAGAAAATCCAGAGTTCCGTGTGTTCATGTATTTCTCCACTGTTTTGCCGCAGCTCTGAAATGTATTCTCTGATGTCACGCCTCATCAAAGAAGTTGAGTTGAGTTGAGTTTTCTAGAGCTTCAGAAAACATTAGGATAAAATGCGAATGCTCGCTTCAAAACAGTATTTATAGATGATTTCATAAATTTTTGGCTATTGTGGCAGATTAATAACTTACTAGTCTATAAAGTACCTACCAGCCGTGTCTATATTCTCTGTACCAGCGATGAGAGAGTGAACAGAGAAGCATCCTTCATTCAGAAGAAATAGTGAACTCTAATAAAGAAAGGTGTTTGCTGAGATATCTTTTGTAGTGTTTAAGGGGTTTCACTACTCAATGACGAAATCGAAGAACATTTTTTAAAAGTCTTAAGCTTATTAACTCTCTAAAAATATTGATTCAATCCATACAATTTTTTATTAACTATTAAAGAATCCCACAACCTTAGAAAAATGTTATTGAATACGCAGCAATTAATCAGATATTACTGAAATTTTATGCAACTTACCACTTTTTAAAGTTAAAATTTAGAGTAAGTACTTGAAATTTATTTTGAATTGCAAATTAAAAATATCCCATGTAATATATTTTTTAATGTACAAATGTCAGCTAGAACCTAAAAGATATATTAATAGTCCTGATTATATATATATATATATATATATATATATATATATATATATATATATATATATATATATATATATATATATATATATATATATATACATATATATATATATATATATATATATATATATATAAAATTATTTTCAACTATTTGAGATAGTATAAAATTGTCCTATGGTAACCAAATGTTTTATTTACGTTAAAATTGAAGCATTTAAATGAGTTAACGTGTTGGAAAAAATTCATGTAACAATACCTGTGATAGTTCACGAGAAAACGTGCACGAGGATGAAAAATCACTTGTTTAGGAAAGGGGGGGGGGAGATTCCGCTTACCATGTATTTTCTATGAATCAGCTGATACATTTTAGTCTATAGCTCATTGCGTGACAAGAATTTTTAAGAAGTTTTTTTTTTTAATTTTACCAAAATAGCAATATTTTAATTTATATGGATTTTAGAATAATGTATATTTAAGGGCAATGAAACCCCTTAATGAGTGTCACCGGCTTGGAACTTACTTGCCTGGCTTCCAAACTACTCCCCGTTCATTACATATATATAAATGAGACAACTAATGAAGTAAATGAAATGTAGCTGGACAACTTAAAACTATGCAGTACAGTATTTTTACACGATATGAATGGCCTAGAAATACTTTTCTTCATTCCATGAAATATTTCAAGAATCATCTTGTCGAGGTCACAGTATTTTTTCCCACCTACGCATCCGCATTTACCGGTAAATTCAGGGAGTAGTTAAAATAATCGCTTACGAATAAAGCTGTTTTGAAATACTAATTTATTTTTAGTTCGTTAAATTATACAGAAAAAATATATGAATAGTAGAAAATGTGATTCGCATTCAGTAAATATAATGTATTTGACGAGACGGATAATCTGAAAAGAATACCTGAAAAGAAATGTGAATAGCTATACAACTTATTATACCCAAGTTGTTGATGTTTGATTGGTTTCACAATACCAGTGTCAAATAATAATAATGATAATAATGATGTTGATGATGATGATGATGATGATGATGATGATGATGATAATTGACTGTAAACCCCGAACAGTTCACGAAATTACATTTTCAAATTTTAAAAATTTAATACAAAACTAAATCATTTATAAGCTAATAGAAATTTTCGACCATTTATTCAAAGGTGAATTTATTCTTATGTTTATTGACTTTTAAAGAGACCTAAGATCTAATTTTATATTAAAATCAATATTTTACACTGGTATAAATCATGTTTTCAAATTTTTTAAGTATAATCAAACACTAACAACATGTTTCTGTATTTACTTCTCCACAAATCTGCAGCATCAACTTTTGAATATTCTGTTACCAGTTGTAACTAAGAATTAATTCTAACTTAGATGAAAAAAAAATAATAATAACTAAGATAAAAAAAAGTCTTAAGAAAAAATTAATTTTAACTATTTTTTAGTATTAATATTATTGCTTAAATTAGAAGCCTTATATGAGGTTCAGGTGAGCGAAATAATTAATATATATGTTTGGCGAAAGGTCTTCGCTACATATTAACTATTTATTAACTTAAATACACTTAAATATTTATTATATTATTTTCAACATTAAATTTTGAAATAATTTTGCAGTTCATTTCTTCCGATTATATTTTATTATACATAAGAAACGGTGATTTAATAATAACCATTCATAGTAAAATGCTCACATTCAAATTTAATATTTTTTTTTTTTTTTTTTTTTTTATTTTTTTTTTTTTTAATTTGTTTTATAAAAAATTTTTTTTTATTTTTATTTTTTTTTTTTTTTTTTTATTAATTTTCTTTTTTTTTTTTTTTTTTTTTTTTTTTTTTTATTTGACTACGTATTCTACACGAATCTTAGAGCTATATTTAAACCAGGAGTGGCGATACGGCGGCCAGTCAGAAAAATTTTAAAGCTCGTGGCAGAATTCAAAAAAAGTATAATTCAAACAAATATCGCATTTATTGTTAGAAAATATAATATTCGATTAATTTACTGAATATTATTATTATTATTATATTTATGCTCATTTATAAATTTTTAAGTTTCTATTGTTAATTTATTAATACTAAAAATTTTAATGTATTGCTTTAAAATCTCCCCTCAAATATGCACACGTGAACGCACACACACGCAAGCGCATATATATATATATATATATATATATATATATATATATATATATATATATATATATATATATATATATATATATATATATACATGCAGTACAGCTCCCCAGCATAAGATGCACTTCCAATGGAGCCGGTTGAACATTTTATAGACTGGGCAGGGCTGATGTAAACGCTAAATAATTGACTTTGTGTATTTAACTACTCTTTGTAATTTATGACAAACAGGCATTAGGCCTACAATGGTTTCATTTGCACGCCCCTAATCTTTACTATACATACAGTTTGGCTCAACTGAAATCGTTACATTTTTATTTTATTAACAAAAGCGGTAATCAAACGGGACTCATTCCTCATGCTCTACAAAACATGCAAGCAAGACAATGGCGTAGTGGTTAGTATACGAGCTGGATTACTGGGATGTCTCGTTCAACTACTGACAAGAACCCGAAAATCTGCCTCTGTATATAGATAACATGCGGTATTAATCTGTGGGTCTGAATGTGCTCTTGCTGGGAGGTCGATAGGTAGGAAAAAGGTACGAAATCAGAAACAAAAATCTCCTCCTGATTGTGATCCTAAATTACAGAAAATATCCAGCTTAACATCCCATACGACTTACAAATGTCAGGGTGGGAGGCATACAGAATGAATTACCAATCCATGCCAGCAGTGAGATTCCATTACATAGACTGCCTGGTATTGAAACTGAGCGCATTACCTATTAGATCAGCATCTAGCGGAACTAGTATATTGATGGCAAGCTAAAAATTTCTAGCACATAAAGAAAATTTATGTATAAAAATAATCAAATATATTTTTTAAATTTTACTAAAATCATGCATATAGCTTATCAAGTAATCTAATTTTGAATAATTAAATAAGGAAAAGCATTAGCAATATTTGTAATAATTTCAGTATTTTCCGTGTACATTTGCATGTAAGAAAGAAGAAAAACAATTTTTGCAAGAGTCTTAGAGTAATTTAAATAGAAATATCCCATATTTGAATACGAGTATTTTTATGACCTAATAAATACTTGCGACATATATTTTTTTAATAAAATTTTGTATTTACGAGACACAGAAAGAATAATTTAAAAAATCTATAAAATTTAGAAAGTGAAGCATACGTACAAATGAAAATTCAAAAAAGTATTGCAACCCGTTTTATTAGTCTCCTCTTTGTTACAGAACAAAAACATTAAAATTCAATTGTTATATCCATAACACTTCCTTGCATTTAAAAACTCATACTACGCTAACTATCTTGACCTTAAACGTTCCAACAATACGAACGACTCTAATTTAAAACAAGAAAAAAAAATTACACTCCGCACAGCTGGTAAACCCAGGTATTGTTAGAAAAAAATTCCACTTTTTTCGTTTTTTGAACTACTCTGAGCTGAAATATCTGTCTCTGTTTTAGATTTGAATAATTAAGTCAAGCCAAACTTACAGTTAACCGATTTTAAAATAGCGTAATCGATGGTAATTCTTTCCTTAATTTTGACTATTTGTTTAATAGCCAGGAGAGAATAATCCCGAGATAAAAAAGTTATTGCATATCAGAGAGTTAAGGGAGGGGGTGATAGCAAAAAGCTTTTTTCAGCACTAGAAAAATTCACGAACGGCAAAATGGGGTTTTAGGACCGTCACATAAATATTGACAATGAAGCAATTTTAGATCACTTATTAAATATATGTTTAAGGGACGTGAATTTAAAAAAGTACTCAAATTTTTAAAAATTTAAAATATCAGGAAAAAACTATACGGAATTGCAATGACCTCTTAATCACGCGTCTCTTTTTTCTGATCCCAGCAAATATCTATGGGAAATAATGTTAATTTTTTCTCAGTTATACGATTTTCATTTATACGCCTTTCACTTGTACGACGTTTCTTTGGGTTAAGAAATACGATTTACTCTCACTTAATCGATGAAATTTTAATAAAACGAACTAAGTACTTTTCAGGATTTTACAAATTATGTCACCTTTTTTGATGACTGTTTCTTGATTTTATTTTATTGCTAAAAATAAGTGGACTAATATCATTGTATTTTTTAAAAAGTAATACGAGAAGACAGACAATTTCTATTTTGTCTTTTGCTATTTTTTGATTTATTATTAATATAAGAAATTTTTAGATTTTTAATAATTATTATCATATTTTTCATAGCTTCAAATTAATTTTTATAAACTGTGCCATTTAACATATGATATTGATATGTTATATAGCTCAACAGTATCTTGGCGAGATTCAAGAAACTTAGTTTGTTAAAATAGATGATTTCTCACTTGTACAACTTATACTTTTGCGACTTTCCTCTTCAGTACCTTGAGAGTTTTGTAAGTGAAAGATCACTGCATTTATTTTTCTATAATTTATCTCAATATAGTTTAAAAAAAAAAATTGCGATTTAGAACGACTCAAAGACCGATTTATACAATATATTTATATGGTCGGTTTAAGACTTTTTATCGTCAAAACTGATATTCACAAATATCCGTAAAAAAAATTTTTTTTAATTTAATAAATAACTCTATTTGAAATTTTTCATATTGGAATTTATGACTGTTGTCTATACAATAAATAATCATAATGAAGAGGTAATGTCGCAACTATTGAAAAATAATTTGAAATTGAAAAAAAAAATAAAATTTAATATTAACGTCTAAAATTATTGAAAATATATTGAATATCTTCAAATTAGTTCATTCTATATACAACAATCATGTATTACAATATCAAAAATCCCAATAGATTAACCATTAAATAGTTTTTAATCATGAATAATGGCAAAAATCATAGTTTTAGTAAAAAGTTTTTAGCAAACCATACACTAATCCTATAAAATACTCTATTAATCGGGCTATACTTCATTTTTTAGAGGGAATTTTATATGCTGATTTTTTAAAATGTGTTAAGAGTTATTGTAAAAAAATTCTAAATAATATTTTCCAAATTTTTTAAATTTTTAAAACCTTAAACCATTTTTTAAAGATTGAAATATTTTCTCTATATAAGTATATTGTAATTTAGTTAATCTAAATTAATGAAACCTAATATTCAGTATACTCATACTGTTTTAGATTAGATTCTAACTTTTTCATGGTCTATAATATATATATTAATACTTAAGTTTTAAATTTTAAACAAGATTGTTACATATAATAAATCATATTTCATAATACGTATAATAAATATGTACAGCAGTATAAAACACGAAAAAAAAATCTAACTGCAGTTGCATAATCTATACATACAATAGTGATAAACAGTTATTAAATGTTTAAATTTTGTATGATATTTAAATATGATCTCATTAAAAATCTTTCGATTCTAAATGAATCGAAAGATTTATAATAAATTTATTAATCTATTATAAATAATTATATATAATAGATTATATAAATATATTATATAATCTATAATATATAATTAATCTATAATATATTATATATATTATATAAATTTTAATCTATAATTTAATAAATTTATTAATTTATTTATAGGTTTATTCCATAATAAATTCATTTCCCAACCCTACCTCTGAAATAAATGCTAATTTTCTGTCCACTCATCACATTTTCCCACTGTCTGAAATGGTTCACTTTTCTAATAATCTTAGTTTTTGTTGTGGCGTTTAATATCGCTAACTAAGCTCCTTTAGGTAGGAAATTTACATATGAATACTAACTTAAATTTCCTGGATAAAATAAAAACCCTAATTTTTTTAATCAAAACCCCAGTTTTTTCCCCCTAGAAGCTGTAGTGACAGAGGGAAAGAGGTCAATATACTCTTACCTCAATATCAGAACTTAATTCAATATTCCCACATCGAAACCATTTGTAAGTTATTGTGCGCAAACATAGAGTTAACTGCTACAGTCTAATTGCTTATGATCTCCAGATAAATAGCTTTTAAAAACTGCTCTTGATAAGTTACATCTTTTGTTATTAAATTTCATATACTGCAACATTTTAAATTTAGTTTTACATGAATTCACGTAGTTAAGTGCTGAAAATGAAAAAATATCACTACATGTGATATCGAAAAAGTGTTAGAGGAAACATTTAGTTAACCCCTTAATGCACAGTTTTTTTTTTTTTTTTTGTTTTTTTTTTTTTTTCTTTTTTTTTTTTTTTTTAAAGGCCGGCCAAAAAAAATTAATTTTTTATGTAAAAAATACAATTTAGAAGTGTTGTCTTGCCAAAAAAATTACAAAAATACAAAAATAATCAAAATTTTTATTGCAATTTTGAATTTTGATAACATTTCAGAAAATAGTCGAATATTGTGATATAACAAGCACATCGACTTTTTTTATCTTTCTATTCTCGATTGCAATCCAGGTTGAAAAATTACAGCAACATAAAGTACAACGTCGCTCGAATTATCTCGAGTGTGCACAGTTTGGCCAGTTTAGCGCGTTCGAGTTAACTCGAGCATGCACGTTAAGAGGTTAACTATCACTAAAATGAGCATATTGCTTTTATCCTGAAAAGCAAGCTTGCGTACCATCAATACTTTTACTCAGAAAAAAAAAATCCTAAAAACCAAAAAAAGTAGGTAAGAAAAAAAAATGAGATTGTTAATTATCAACATTTCAAAAATATTTCCATACTTGAAATAATTTAAGATGGTTGGAGAAAAAAAAATGGTTACGCACACATTCATTTATTACAGTTCAGCTAAGAATAGTAACACAGAGAGGGGGGGAGGGGAGACCAAGACTAAGAATTCTGATAAATTTTCAGTAAAGGAGGAAAAAGAGAAGAGCCGAACTTATAAAATTAAAACTTTTAATTTCGAGAACGGTTTTGAGGCACCAAAATTTTCTTCTTCCCACCGTTCTCTTTATATCTTTACACATACTCTTCGCTGAAGATTTTTCAGTCGAAAAAAAAATTCCAGTTAAGGCGACAGTAGACCTTTAGAACAAACTTTTTTTTTTAAATGAATTTCCTTGAAGATCGACTATGTTATTAGTACTATTGATATATAAATATTTTAAAAATTTGAAGGCAAAATATTAATTAGTTTTGGAGTTATTAATTATTGTTTCACAATTAGCTTAATTAAAAATGCTCCAGACGCATCAATTTTGCATAAAATATTACAAAAAAAAATTAAGTACACCTTATAGACTTTACAAAAAAATGTAGTTGTTTCCATAAACATTCATATAAAATATAAAGAAAAAAAATAATTATGATGACGATACCCATATTTTGCAGAATAAACAGCTATAGCCGTTAATTAAATGCGTAACTAACATATTATAGGCTTCAAAACATACCCGTTTCAATTAGACTTTATTTTATAAACTCTAACGTAAATAATACTGGAATTTCAGAGACAATGGATCTATTTTCAATGCGCCCGGAGTACTTTAAACATTTGTAATATATGAAAATTTTACTTCTGAGTAAACAGCATTTGAAGTTATTATTGCTATACCCATAAGTAATAAGCTTATTATACCCATAAGTAATGATAAAATGATGGGAATGAAAAAATTCTTTTTGCCCCGTATTCCTAATGATATATTCTTTCACTATTCACTAAAATCGAAAATTCGAATTTTCGGTCGATTTTAGCCAATTTGAAAGTCTACCATCGCCTTAATCATTTACATTCTCTGAACAGTAATCGGGATTTTTGTAGAGAAACGCTTCATAGTTTATTATTTTAAACCATATTTTACTCCAAAGGAGTTGGGGTACTTTTTTTTCTCCCTATGAATTCAAAATTTAACCCCTTGACTTACAAGTAAAACGGAATCTGATGTGTCCGAAAAATACTGTTTAGTTCTGGCTCATCTGAACAAACAATTTTGCAAAATTTGAGAAAGAGAGCATTTTACTTTGATATTTGCATTTCTGTGTGACATTTAATGAGGTTTATATATAATGCTAATGTACAATAATAAAGTAATAGTATGAAATTATGATTTAATATAATATCACACGACGTCTGTCTGACAGCTGTCGACGTTTCGGAGACGTCAAAATCTACTTTGGCACATGAGAAGACTAACGTCTCCCAGACGTCATTGAATGTCAAGGGGTTAAGGGAACAGTGATTGTTCTCCAAATATAATTAAAAATACCGAATTATTATTGGCTAAAGTTATCGTTCTAACATTTTTTTTTCCAACACATGCTAGCAAATTTAAAAGTTATACACACATGTGTTTTCATTTATACAAAAAATAGGTTATTAAAAACTTTAAATGTCATTTTCACTATGTTCTTTTTTTTTTTTTTTTCCCCAACTTCACGTACTAAAAAGGCTACTTTTATTTAGATTTATTTCAAATAGAGCTTTAAATTTTATTTACGGGTTTTCCTTTAATGTATCTAATAAAAATGGACATGGAATATGCAATTAACTACTTATTTCTTGATGATATGTACAGGGTCTGTCCAAAAAGTAATGTCATACATTTTATTGTGAGCCGTTATGAGTTAATGACATTCCTTTCCGGACAGACCACACACACACACACACACACATATATATATATATATATATATATATATATATATATATATATATATATATATATATATATATATATATTTAACTGTATAATTTTATTGTATTTTACTGTTAAGTGTCAGTAATAATTCATAAAATATTACTTTAGAACTACCTTAAAATCAACACCGTCTTCCACAGAAGGCTTCAATATATCTAACACATTTTTGGTGCAATAATTAAAAAATACATACGATTTAAATTTTAAAGAAATAAACTGTTTAAACATGTTTTATTTTCCTGAGTAAACATTAAATTAGATTATAAACTAAATAACAATTACGAAATTTACTGTACTGTTTAAAATTTAAAAAAAAAAATTATTTTGTATGTGTATATTATATATATATATATATATATATATATATATATTTGAGTGTGTGTATGTATGTATGTATGTATATATATATATATATATATATATATATATATATATATATATATATATATATATATATATATAGTGGAATCTGCTTAATTCACGATCGCGATTAATGTTATCAATCGTTTATTGTTATCGAAATCACTTGCCCCAACTTCCTGTATTCATTTGTATGTTAAAATTATCGCTTTATGTCATCGTTACATCGGTTAAGGTTATTATCAGTTTTCGAGCCTCATTTTAACTGGCAAAGAAATATTCACAATAATTTCACATATTCCATTCTTTTCTTTCCCTTCGCTGTTGTTTGAATTTCCGAAAATTCTCCTCTTCAAACTAGGAAATAGGGAATGAACAAAGGAGTGAGAAATTACACATTCCTGGACTTTTTTCAGAAATACGCACACCCTGCTGGTGGTCAATGGTTGTCAGATAAGCAGAAGGCAACACATTTTTGTAGGAATTCAGATGGAGCGTATTCACATTATATGCCTTGCTCGCCTACATGCAGCTTGTGGATATGGAAGCCAGAAAGCGAAATGATTTAACATTAAAACAAAAGATCGAAATTTTAAATCGTTATGACAGGTTGATTATGATTACGAACAATTTATCAATGAGCTTCTTAGAAAAAATTGTAGACAGTCAACAACTGATTAATTTTTTAAATTATGTATACAGTTCTTATTTTTCAAAGGATAATATACAGTACATAAATATAAGGTGTGCTTTTTCTTTCTTTCTTTTTTTTTTAAAATTTAGTACGTGTAAATGAAAGGGGGGTAAATTTATCTAATTTTGAATATCGTTTATTGTTATCAATCAGTTATTGTTACCAAAATCACGGTGTCCCAAACTGATCACATTAAGCGGAGTCCACTGTATATATATATATATATATATATATATATATATATATATATATATATATATATATGCATGTATGTATATGTATATATATATATATATATATATATATATACATATATATGCATGTATGTATATGTATATATATATATATATATATATATATATATATATATATACAGTGACGTAAATGTGAGGGCGGAGGAAGCGGTCTGAATTACCCTCGGAGAAACTGGAAGAGAGGGAAAATGTACTACAAACATCTGGTATCTGGACGTATCCCAACACGACCTACAGAAGCGAAACTTATACTAGTGGTTACGAAGATTCAAAATTCTCAAAATAAAGTTTATCATTTCTTTTACAGAGTTTTCATTTTTCTTAAGAACCTAACGTCTTTTCGGCTTTAATATCCTCACAAGTGACTAGTAGAAGAATAATTTTCTGTGTGTCTGGGAGGGCGTGTAGCGAGAAAGGGTGAACAGTTTCCGAGATTTACTAAACTATTCAGTCATTTGTCACGGTTTTTTTTTTTTTTTCGTGAAATTATTCAAAAAGAAAAGGGGTTGAAATTTATTCTTTTAAATAAATATAGTCATTATAAATAAGTATAAATTTTTACAGATATATATATACATACATCTCCGACGACAAGCCAAAATCTAAGGTATTAAACATTACATAAATTTTGACCTGTCCAGATAACGACGCGGACCTGATACTTGATAATATTTCTTTAAATTTCCAACATTATTGAAACAAATTTTTAAGTGTGTGTGTTTCAAAAATTATAAAGTTCAATTCAATCCTTAATTAATATTTCCACTTGTCAACTTTATTTCAGTAATGACAATTTTTATAATTCAGTTACTAAAATTGTTAATCAAAAATGCGTAATATATAATTTAAACTATAATTTAATTGAAAGTTTGAACTTCAGCTTGTCACATTACGACCCTGGTCTCAAACATTTATAGTGTTTCTTCCAATTCCGTAAGATATTAAGCATTTCTAAAATAAAAGGAATTGGCGTGACGAATACAACATCTAAATTACTCGAAAGTATCCGGATTTTCTTTTTGTTTAGAGGGTGTTTATAATTAAATTTAAAATATTAATAACAAAACAAAATTTTACATTCAATTAATAAATATGCTTTGAATAAGCTCAAGAGAAAAAAAAATGATACGTCAGTGATGTCACGAAAATTACCATTTTTTACATATACTACTTTATCCTCTGAAATTTAGAAGTAACAGAATAACGTAGTTATTTGGTTAATATCTTATCTCTTATGAAATAATCCGATCAATAATTTAATAACAATAATCTAATAATAAACCGTCTGAAACTTACATCTTAAAAGCGACTCGTGTGAAACAAGGCAGCATGTTTCAATCAATCTCTTTCATTCGCTGTTGACTTAAAACAAAAATAAAACTCCAGAAATATTTAAAAGAATACAAACTATCTGCTACACAGTAACTTAAAGAGTATGCAAAGTAAGCACCAGTAATTTATTTTTATTTATCTATCTATATTTTTGCACATGCCCCGATTATCAAAAGCCTTGTACAAAGATCGATTTGGGGGCCCCATTAACTTACAATTAATGGAATGTAACAAAGTGAGGGGGAGTAGATTGGGTTTTAATTACATAACAGTTATCCATGTAATACATATTTAGTAAAAACATTTTTATTTTATTAACGTCAGGTTTTCATAAAATATTTTAATTCCTGCATTTCTGTTTACAGTAATACAGATTATAGCAACATGCCACTGCATTTTATTATATTATGTTGTTTAGAAAAGGTTGGGGGATTTGCTGTTCGTGAAAATGAAATATTTTTAGTACATAACTATGTGACCTAACAATAATTTTATATAATATCTGACAATGTGGTATAAGAATGAAGTTTACTGATTAAAAAATTCTACAAAATATCTCAAGAGAAACGGGAAATCAGATTTATGGGGCCCCTGTGATACGAGGGCCCTGGACACAGTCTCGATTTTCCATGCGATAAGATCCTGTATAAACAAAATATTCCAGTAACCCAATAATGACTCTAGCTATTACCCCCTCCAAGCTCAAACGATGCCAAACTCGTCGATTTGGCGATAACGCGGACTTCTAAACCAGAAGAGGAGTTTTATGTATGTGTGTGTGTCCGTCCCACGTTAATATAGCATGTGTAAAGTCCCTTTAAATGCATGTGTCTAGAATAAAACCAGAAAACGAAAAATGGCCACAGTAAACTAAAACAACGATAAATATAACCTAGATTCAGAAACAAACAATACTCACTAATCCGCGTGGCATACAATTTACCGGTGGCAATCGATTTTGAACTAACAGATTCTACCAGTCATTTGATACAAAGAATCTAAGTTAGAAATGAAGATTATAACCACTACTATTATATCGATTGTTTTAATAAGTGATATGGAACAAGCATAATCATGAGTCTTTAAAGGTGGAGAGGAAACGAAACAAAAATAATAATTACTTGCTTTGATCAATTTTAAAATATTTTTCTTGATCAAAACAATACTTTTTAAACTCTGAAACCCTAGATCTTGTCTGATTCTCTTTAAATTTATCAAATTGGGAAAACAAATAATATCCAATAATAAAATTCTGAAAATTAAACAATGCTTTCAAAAATGTGTGCAATAAATTAAAATAGTGTACTTTTTTTTCTAATAAGAACTGTCACAAGTTAATGCAATTTGAAGATTTATTTCACTTTTTGAGTATAACTTCAATTATATTTACTTTATTCTTGTTGATATGCAGTAATATAATAATTCATATCATGATTATCAGCATATGATAGTCAACCAAATCACATTCCTCATACACAATATTTACAACTTTAAAAAAATCTTTTTTTACAGAAAAGAAAAACCTGGGACCTTGAAGAAAGTGACATTGAAAAATTTTTCAAAGTAAGAATTTAAGAATTTAATTCAAAACCTTTTTTTTTTTTACTATATTTTCCACATTGCAAGTGAGATAAAAATGTATGTTGAAATGGTAGTTAAAAATATAAACTTATTTTAAATTTATTTCTTTAATTCAATCAGTTTTATTGCAGTAAAAATTTAAACAGTTATTTTTCACCACTCATTCAAAAAAAAGGAGTACATTCTGCAAAACAAAAAAAAAAGGACTTATAAACAATAAACATTTATTTCCTACATATAAAATACAGTATTAAATCAAAGTCTTAATCTGGAAGTTAAACCAAAATAAGAGTTAAAGGAATGAAATAATAAATTTTCTTCGAAATATATTTATCCCTTTAAATGTATCAAAATATTAATTTAGATATCAATTTAGTATGAATGTATCTACTATTAAGAATAATTTAAATTTTTATATTAGTTTAAAAGTACTTACTTATATTCAACTCCTATCATTTACATTTTAATACTTGGAATTTTAAATATTTTTGAAAAAAAGAAAAGGAACAAATATTTTTTAAGTATACAGAAATCATTATTTACACTATCACACTCTAAATTTTTCTAATATTTAAAATTCAAGGATAAAAATGAAACTAAACATGACTATAACAAACAGACTTCTAGGAAACTTAGGTTTTTTATACCTCATTTTTAAAATTTATTTGACTTCAAAAGAATTTACAATATAACAATGGTGTATTATTTTGAAAGTAAATTCAGAGAAAAAAATTCTTTAAGAATTCACAGTTAAAATAAGTAATGAAAATAAAAAATATGAAATTATGCATTTAAAATTATGTTAATCTTAAAATAATTGAACATAGATTATGAGTTTGTATACTATCATAGTTCAATTTTACAATTTCCTATATCCAAGCTGCCAAACAATAGTAGCAATTTTACTTTTGCTTCCTTCTTCTCTAAACCATACTGTCAAAGGTAATTTTCCACAAACAGATCTTAACACTGATGGCATGTATATTATTCCAATGAATTCTTAAATTTTTCGTTATCAGAATCCCTTTAAGCATAACCAATACAATATAATAAAAGGAATATTAAGAATACTAATATTTTATCTCAAACAAAAAAAAAGGAATAAAAATTTCTGCAACCTACATAAATACATACAGACCTACTGCGGAAAAAAAAAATTTAACTAAAATTCTTGTTAGAAAATCTTACAGTATCTGGTTTATGCAACAACATTTTGAACACAAAAAATTTCCTAGTGCATGAAATTAGTAATTTTGTTGCTTCTTCTTTGAAGTTCGAAGAACTGCATATTGTACTAAACATTTGCATCTATACTAGTTCTATACTATAAACATACTAACAAGAGTAAAGAAATTTTTACTTTAGAAAATATGTTTTCCCACTTTATGCAAAAAAATTTTGTTCTTTAATTTTTAGTCTTGTTAAAATATTATACTATAATTTCAAGTCAAATGCTTATGCTGCATTTAAAGGCGTATTTTCGAAGGATTAAAATTATGCATTTAAGGTAAGTTGTATGCTTGCTTATTTGAATTATATAATAAGTAAAAAAAGAAAACATCACATGTGCCACAGTCTTATGGGTACATTTTTAGAGGCTAACAAAATTTTAAAGGACATACACAATTTAGTCCTTGAATCAATGTTAACATAGTTCAGCTTCCATTTCTCCATCTACCAATTTTTAAAAATGATACAATGTTACTGAAAAACATATCAGTATTTAGACACAGAAGTACGACAATTTGAGATCAAACATAAAACAAGGTCATTACTCTTGTGCTTTTAATATAAATTTCCTTCCAGAATATATATATATTAAAATCATAGCTCCTAACTTATTATTTTCATGTTAAATAGTGAAATATAAATTAAATGACTGTAACTGAAAAAGACAATTTTAAAGGTTAAATTAAAGGGAGCTTTTAATTATCAAACACAAAAAGTTTCTTAACAGTTTTTATGGATTATAAATGCTCTTTACATAAGCTAATTCACTGTTAATACATTATAATAAGTTATGAAACTAAAGCAAAACAAGATATTTATTTTATATTTTCTTGGCTTGACTAACAGCAAAAGCATTAAAATATAACCAGCTTTAATAAACGAATGTTAGACTTAAATTCGTACAATATTCATTGAGAAATAATTTCTATTTAAGTAAATCCTTTATGTTTTTTTATGCGTATTTGTAATTAATATACAAAACTAACATTTAGGCATAAACCTCTTACTATGCTTTATAAAGAGTATTTGTAAATTATATTTAAATAGTATTACGTAACCAAATAATCAACATATCACCTATCAACACACATTGTAGTAGCTCATTTTTCTTCATTATATATTATCATTAAAAAAAATACAATCAACATTAATTTGTTATTGCACAAAAATGATTTTTTTACTGCATTCAGTTAAAAATTATTTAATTTATCCCCACAGAAGTCTAAAGTGATAGTTAAAAAATTTTTACCTTTGGTACAAAAACATTTTTTTTAATGGATCAAAGATTTTAGAATGTTTTTTAGTCAGAAACTAAGATCTAAAAAGATTTTGTAAACTCTTAAGTAAAAAGATGCTCTAAAAACTTTATGAACCATTATAATTCAAGAAATTTATTTTAATAGAAATATTTTTAATACTGATCAGAAATAGTAATAATAATAAAAATAATTATTTAAAAAAACAAATGCTAAGGAAAATAAACTTTTAAAAAAGAATTTTAAAGACTGTTAGTTAAGAGATTATTTCAATTACTCACAAACAAAGTCACAACTTAATATTATTAATTAATCTGATTAACAGGTTAAAGAAGTGCTATCTTGAATGAAATAGTTGCAGAAATAAACAAATAATCATAGACTCACCTTATAAGATTGCCTGAGATATCCTTCAAGACCCATCAATTCTATTAACACTCTTAAGTTATTGTTTGAAAACAAGTCTTACAATCCTAAACAATAGAAAAAGTAAATAAATACACAAAAATATTTAACACATAAACTTAAATATATCAATATTAACTTATTACACTTCAGATTATCATAACTAAATTTTATAATATGAAATTTAAAAAACATAACATGTGCCTTTAACAGCAATTTTAATGCTTTAAACTAAGCATTTATAAGGCAATATTACCAAATATACATTGTTAAAAATTTAAAACTACAGATTTCTCATACTATGCTTTAAATACAGAACTACATATTTATTAACACCTATAAAGAAATTAAATAAATTAAATCACATGAATAAACATAATTTAAATATAACTTATAGCATTGTTTTATCTCTTATAAAATTCTTGTAATGTGAACAGACAGAACATTTGAAATCTTTAAAATTTTTAAAACACTGAATTTTATATTGATATTTTCATTGATTATATCATAGATTTTACACCATGTGAATTAAAATCAGATACTTTAGATTCTAATTTAATAAAAACATCCAAAGATTTAAACTAATTTTTAAAGTGGTATGGAAGCATTTAAAAAATAAACTATACTTCATTAACGAAAAATTATATTTTATACATAAAAAATATTTAGCATGAAAGGATTGTTAAATAAAAATATGTTCAAGATCAAATGTTGATTTTAGCATGGTAGTACTATGTAAAAAAATTGTTATGAAACAGCTGATTTAAAAAAGTAACAAATTTTTCTATGAAAGATTAAAATAAAGATAACATTACTGGAGTTGATTCAAGTTTAGAATTTGATTTTGCTAAACTGATCATAGTGACAGTTGTAGTACTTATAAATAACTTATAAACAAATCAACTAATATAATAACCAGTACAGTTGATTACTGTAAATTTTATCCAACTCATAAGTACTATGATCTAGACATGTACATTTTAAAACAAACTATATTTTAAAATTTGAATGTTAAATAGTAAGTTTTGAAAGCATATCCTAAAAGAAAAATAATTTATTTTTATTGGCTCTCAATTTTAGTATAACAGCTTTAAAGGCATTGTTAAATATCTTGTATGAGATTGTGAACAGAGTTTTATAAGATCTATATCTGCCAGAAAAGAAAAATGCAAAAAATATACATCTAATGTAATATTCATGATTAAAGAGTGAGAAAGAGTTAAAAACATTAGCTAAAGTAAAAACAAATACTACCCTAAAATATGTTTTATAAATATCTTCAAGTTAAGATGACAATTAAAATTTACATATCACATAAGTGTCACACAGAATCAGATACAAGTTTTTTGCTAATTTATATAGAGAAAATACAATATATTTGGAATGTTATTTGATGTCATGCTGAAAATATTATTGTAAATTTTAATAACTGTACAAATTAACTAATATAAAAAGTTATCACAAGAGTTTACTGACAATCACATGACTATTAAGCAATCACATAAATTAAACAAATTCATAATTTTTTTACATATTTTCTTTAAGGTTATTAATATATTTAATAATTCATTAAATATAAAATTTTATTGAAAAATTTCTTACAATTAACCCATTCCTTTAACATTTGAACTTAAACAATTAATTAGGGGAGCTATAAAAAAGGTTAGAATAAACAAAACCAAGGATACAAAAAACAAGAAAAACAATTTTGAATTAAAATTAAATATAACTTATTATAAATAAATAGAAAAAAATCTATTACATAAGAATTTTTATGGTTTTTTGTGTATTACATAAAACTAAATAAAGCTGATTAGTTTTCTAAAAACGAAACTAATTTATATAAATACAATTGAAAATAAAATCTAGATGAACAACCATTAAAACTTATAACCGAATTGGTTGAAAAATTAAAACATCTGTGTAACATTCTAGAATTAATATAGTAACTAAACGGCCTTTTACACAGTTCTATACACCGCATAAGACTAAAAAACAAAAAATCAATAACCAGATATGCTTAAGAATGAAATTAAATTTCTTATTTTCATTTTACCAAAAATAACTACACATCAAACAATCAGTTTATGTACAAATCAAAATCGACTTTTTAAGTTACACTATCTAATATGAAAAAAATTAAATAAATACTATACATGCATGACATACATATTCTTATGTAAATTATACGATATGCATGTGTACAAGCACATGTGCACTTTCAAAATTTATGAGTGTAGCAGTAGTTGTCCAATATTATATTCTCGTTACAAATGTCAACACAGAATTTTCAAAATATCAATTTTTTGCGTTTAAAAATTAGAAACAATAATATCAAAATAATTCGTTGCTCTGGAGTTGCGTCGCCCACCCCCTACTTTCAGATTTGAGCCAAACCGCATATGACCCCATACGATATTTATGTATCATCCGCATGTTGTAGCAGCAGTGAATCGGGCGTGAGCACTTATTAGCAAGTTTCATGCACAAGTCCATGTCTTCTGCCTCTACCCTCCTTAGCTGTTCAAGAGAAAGTCATGGAAGATACCAGTTAAATGGAAGACGCACACAAATGTTTACATTTATCAAAAACTATTAAGAAATTCCGCACCTTTCGTTAAGAAAATCTATTCATAGTTTTAGGCCTATAAAAAAATCATACTGTAAAAGTTTGTTTCGCTAACTTAAGAGAGAGCAAATGCTAAAAGGAGCTTTCTCTCTCTAAGGACGAAAACGAATCGCATGACGGAGTTAAAAACCCTGCATCTATTCTAAGCCACTGTGTGCGGAAAAATTGCACTACACGGCCATTCTTCGGAAGCGGGGCAAAATAAAGCTAGATTCACTTACCATTCCCGAACTTTGCCTTCTTTTTCCTGTCCGCTATCCTCCTCCACATAGCGTTTACCCTCCTTCTTCTGATTTAACTTTGCCTGTGTAGATGTGGGTTCTTTCAATGGGGAGAAAATCAATCACTAAGTATCGATCGATCGCTTCTTTAGGCCGAGCGCGCGCGCGTGCGATCCCGAGGAGGTATATGTTCACAGCTGTGGCGTAGTAAAATATTTTCCCCCTCGAGGTTCTGGCGCGCATGTCAATCAAATCCATTCGACCAATCGCAGCGCGACGCTTCTACTCCGTGCCTGGCTCCGTTGAAAAAGCCCGCGCTTTCCCGCAATACAACTCCCAATAAACTAAATAATTAAAATAAGATAATTAAAAGTATAATAATGTTAATTTTTTCATACAAGATTTTTGTAAATCATTTGTATAGCAGTGGTTTTTTTATTAAATTTTAGAGGAGAATGAAGTTTCTGGTTTTAGCCTCACGAACTGAGTAGCGGTAGAGAGAAGAGCATTTATCGGCTTTTTACATTAGGGGTCTCACGAAATAATTCTGCTTCCTTGAATAAATTTATAGACTTAAAATTACGCGTTTGAAAGCTCTTCTTAATAGAAATGTATTTGGCAATCTGATTTTTAAGCAGCGAAAATCTATTTGATTTACATAAAAAAAAAATAAAAATATTTTTAATTTATTTATTATTTTATTTTCTAATATGAAAATGGAAAAAAAAACAAAGTTTATTTCCCGAAATTTGAATTAGTTTCTGAGTTTATTATTTATATTGTTTTCAATTATACTGTTTGTATAAACAAAGAAGTAACCTTTTCCTTCCCCTGATCAGAAATTCCTACACGCAAACCTAAAAAACATTGAATTTAAAAAATTATTTTTATTAAGACTGTAAATGTATAAAAGCCATACATTTATTTTTATTACGATTATAAATTAGCTGTAGTAAGTAATTCAGTTTTGAAGATTCTTAAAAATTTATATGGAGATTTAAAAAAAAAAAACATTACCAAAGTAGTCAATAAAACTATAGAAAAGTAATTATTTGCAGATAAAAAAATAGAAGAAAAATTATTAAAAAAATTCAAATATATGTTTAATAATTTTCCCGGTATCCTATTTTTGATCCCTGTTATTTAATTATAACAATGTTATTTAACTATATATTATTGTTAATTATTACCCGTTACCCGTTAAATTGTTACCCGTTATTTAACTATAATAAAAGAAGTTCAATCGTTGTTGTTTTTTTAATTCAAAATATATTTTACATATTTCCGAAATAAATTTTACATGTATATTGAAAAATGGAAAGCAGGTGACGAAACAAAAATATAGGTAAAATCATTTCAGTGATATTTTCAAATATGTAAGGATTTTTCTTTAAAAACCGAAATATAAAATTAAGCCTCCCAATTTATTCTTCCCCCTTTTATGTATGTAACATGGATACAAAATGTATAACAAATTAATTTAATTTTATAAATAATTACTTTCCTTTGATCAATTTAAAAATATTTTTCTTTATCAAAACAATACTTTTTAAAACTCTGAAACCCTTGATCTTGTCTGATTCTCTTTAAATTTATCAAGTTGAGAAAACAAATAACAATATCCAATAATAAAATTCTTAAAAATAAACAATTCTTTCAAAAATGTATGCAATAAATTTAAAAAATGTACATTTTTTTCTAATAACAATTGTCACTAGTTAATGCAATTTGTATGAGATTTTGCATTTCACTTTTTAAGTATAACTTTGATTATATTTACTTTATTCTTGTTAATTTTCAGTAATATAATAATTCATATCATGATAATCAGCATATGATAGTCAACCAAATCACATTTCTCATACATAATATTTACAACTTTAAAAATATGTTTTATTTATCTTTTATTTTATTTTCTAATATGAAAATGGGAAAAAAATCAAAGTTTATTCCTCGAGATTTGAATTAGTTTTGAGTTTATTATTCTTACTGTTTTGAATCATACTGTTTGTGTAAACAAAGAACTAACCTTTTCTTTCTCCTGATCAGAAATTCCTACACGCAAATATTAAAAAAGTTAAACTAAAAAAATATTTTAATTAAAACTGTAAATGTGTAAAAGCTATAAATTGATTCTTATTACGATTTTCAATTAGCTGTAGTAAGTAATCAAATTTAGTTATGAAGATTCTTAAAAATTTATATGGAGATTTAAAAAAAAACAATAACAAACGTAGTCATTAAAACTATAGAAAAGTAATTATTTCCAGATAAAAATAAAGAAGAAAAATTATTAAAAAAATTCAAATCTATGTTTAACAATTTTTACGATATCCTATTTTTGATTCCTGTTATTTAATTATAATAACGTTATTTAACTATATATTATTGTTAATTATTACCCGTTACACGCTAAATTATTACCAGTTATTTAACTATAATGAAAGAAGTTCAATTGCTGTTTTTTTAATTCAAAATACATTCTAAATATTTTCGAAATAAATTTTGCATGTATATTGAAAAATGGAAAGCAGCTAAATTCACTTCATAACACGATAAATCTGTCTGTCTAATATCGAGTTTTATCCAAATGTGAGAAACGAGTGAGCCGAACTCTCTCACTCTCTATGTGTGTGTGTGTGTGTATGCATATATATATATATATATATATATATATATATGTATATATATATTGTATATGCATATATATGTGTATATATATATATATATATATATATATATGCATAAAAGCTAGTAGAAACTTCGAGAAACAAGCCTTTTTTTTAATATTTTGATATTGGTTGGTTTGGAGTTGCTACAGTCTACTGTTTTGCTACACGAGGGATAATGAGACTGCTACCTACTACTTATAGCCGATTCCGAACGGCTACGAACATTAATACCAGTAATGATATTCGAACTTACGAACTCTCAACATTTTGATATTAAACAGTGAAAAATTAAAATTAATATACACACATACATATACACAATAGAAATTCACTTATACGAAAACCTGAAGGGAAAGGATAATTCTTCGGGTAAGTAAATACTTTCTGTAAGTGAATGGCATTTATTTCTGTCTATGAAAACATGAAAACATTACTCTGCTGTTTTTTACTAAAAAAACGTAGTTTAAAGGTAAACGTTATATTTATATTAATATCTGTAAACTATAATAACAAAATTAATTTTTTTTCGTATATATTAAATACAGCAAATTTCTGTATTTGTTAAACGCATACACATACAACGATCACTTTTTATAAAACACTTATAAACTGAAATAGTATTGAGTGTCAAAAGAAATAAAAAATAGGAATTAAAAACTCTCTCTACTTTATGAAGAATAATACAAACAAAAATTTTGTACAAAAAAAAAGAAAAGAAAAGAAAGAAAACCATAGGATGTTGTTAATAGGCAAGACTTTCCGCAAAAAAAGTTTTGATTCCTTCGTATAACTGAATAACATTTATGTTCGGAAATTTACGTAGGGGATAAAACATACCTTTGTATAAGGGTATGTTTCATATAATAGAATATTTGTATAAAGGAATATTACATAGATACATACACTTATATAGTTATACATTTATATTACTATTTATACATTTCATGCATTATGTATGAATATTACATATTATTACATAGGCCACATGGAAATATCGCCGGTCAACGAGAGGTTCTTCGTATAACTGAATATTTACCACTAGTGAGAATTGAATCAATGAATTTCTGTTGGATATATATATATATATATATATATATATATATATATATATATATATATACAGAAGCGCACCCAGGGGGAGAGATAGCGGGTTTGACCTCTCCCCCATTCCCCCTCCTAAGTCCATAAGTGAAATATTCACAAAGTCACGAAAGTCGAAAACCTATTTGAGGAACACAGGAGAGTAAAAACGCCTTTTTTAACTTTATTAAATATTCATGGAAATATTGAAGTTAAGATAAATTATGTAATTGATGTATTGGTAAAAAATAAAATCTCTAATTTCTTAATATATTTTTAAATTAGATTTTTATTAATTTGTAATACCTCTTAATTTTAGTGTTAAGTATTTTTACCAAATTAAGGGCAGTATAAAAATAATTAATAAAATAATTATAAAATGGTGTTTCGATTTCAAGCACATTTACTACTTTTTATAGTTTAGTATCACATATTGAGCTTTGGGAAATGATTATGCTTTAGTTTGTTGAGCACCTCCCAAGACAAAATTCTGGGTGTGCGCCTGTGGTTTAATTTCATTCGCTGTGGAGCGCTGTGGTGTATTTTCTTGTTATAACGAGGGTTAATGACACTCTGACCTACTGCTTAACACTAGATTTCCGGAACCAATTTGACTCATTAAAAATTTTATCACTATATATATATATATATATATATATATATATATATATATATAACTTTAATATCACTTTTCAAAATCATATGTTGGTTTAAAGTTAAGTAATAAAATATATGTAAACTTTCATTCCTCTTCCCCGCAGACCCCTTCATTTCGCATTATCAAATGTGGTATACCTATTTTCACGGTTGTGAGCCAATTTGACTCACAGAATGATTTAACAGTTAATCGGATAATATGAAATTTATTGGTCGACTCAAGTAAATATTTCATGAAAAGATTTTATTTCTAATTAGCTGACGAGCTACGAAAATATAGAGAAGAAGTCGAGAACACTTCCATTCCAATGACAGAAATTCATGCTACTGACGCACGGAAGAATTGTCAAGTTCAACAATTATACAAAAGAAACAGATGTAGAAACCATTGTGCTACATGTAATAGAAATGTTTGCGGAAAATGTGTTTCAAAAACAGATTTTAAATGTAAAAAATGTTTTCCGTGAATTTTGATAATAAACATTTCATTTAAACTAATGTGGAACTATTTTCTTTACAAAAAATTTCAATTTTCATGTATGAGTCAAATTGACTCACTTCAGTAAAAATAGGTATATGATCAACATCCGTAAATCTAGTGTTAAAGTCGAATGAAACCAGTTTTTAATTTTTTTTTAATTTTTTTTGTCTTTTATAGTACCTTAAGTAAAAATATCAAAAACTTATAATTTGTTAAAAAATATATTAATGATAATTCCATTTTCATTGTGTTAATTTTAAACTACTTTTCTAGCAATTAAAACTCTCTCTGGAATTAGGAGCTCGATAACATTTCTAAACCGGAAATCTTTCGTAGTTCACTACAAATAATGCGCCATTTTTTTAACCTACAAGAATAATCTTTTTTTTTTAAATCAAAATAATTTTTTAAACGAAATATTGAATACATATTTGCAGAGTTCTAAGTACTTCCGAGTGAGAGAAAGAGATCTGAGAGCAGAATCGCTGAATCAACAATAAAACCTAATGTTCCTTGAAGTAAACATTGATCACTGTAGTCCTCTTTATATTATTATTAAAGTCTCTGTAGAATACATGACAGGAACATATATTAATGGTTGGAATAAAATTCTTAAATTTTCGTACTTGTCTGCTCAGTAAATAACATTATTTATTTAATTATTTTTGTTTTAACGTACGCACATTCGGCTTAGAAGTGCGAAAGAATATGTTAATTTTAGTCGAATATTTTTGGGTCATCTGAAAATAATAATAAAACATAACATAGAAAAAGATACAAATAGACTAAATATTTGGATGTCATATTTCCACAGCGTGATACAATTTGATGGGAGTTTATTGAAATGTTTATTAGTGTCGGGAGTAGTGAAGAGATATTGCAAATTTTTTAATAAAAGAAGGAAATTTCAATGTTGGCTTTGAAATTCTGTTCCGCTATTTCGATCTTCACTTTAAATGTCCTTAATGGTGTCAGTTAAGTATTTTTAAGTAGCTAAAACAACTTATCTAATTATTATAAGGCCATTTAATTGTCGATACAAAATACCAAAAATTTGTAACAGTTGCATAGCAAAACAGCACAGCTAGAATGCAAAGCAGAGAAGCACGATTTACAGTTGAGTACAGTTCATGGATTTTTAGCATATATAATTTTCATTAAACAAAACATGTAACCAATTTATTTCTTTAGTGTATATTTAAATTTCTGAAGAACATTATTTTTTAAATATATTATATGTTTACAAAACAGAATATTTTTGTTACTGAATTTTTTTTTTATTTTGCTGGTATGCAATATAATCTAAAAACTAATTTAAATTTTTAATTAAATATAAACTTAATTTGGAAATTTTATCTACCTAGACCGAAAGTTGAGCGCAAAACGGCTAGTTATTGCATAAAAATGACATTTTTAAAAATGTCTGTCTATACAAATCCATTATCTATACAAATTTATATCCATTTTCTCTATACGAATTTCTCTCCATTGCCTTACAAATTTAAACATAGGCTAAACCATTGGTTTCCAACGGGGGTGGGTACCGCTCCCCAGTAATCGTTTCAGGGAGGCGATAGAGGGTTCAGGGTGCAAATGGAGGGCGTTAATGCAGTCAAAGGGGGAGACGAACATGGCATACTTACCATTTAAGAATTTAATATAATAGTTTGAAAACACCTTCTGTGTCATAAATAATCATTTTATCTAGTCATCTAAAGTTTTTATAATATTGACGAAATTGGAACTAGACATTAACTTATAGGTAAAAGCCGAACGATGGCCGAATGGTTAGGGTGCTGGCCTTTGGAACCGGAGTTCGTGGGTTCGAATCCCACAGTGGCATGGATGTTCGTAGCCGTTCGGAATCGGCTTTAAGCAGTAGGTCCCGGTCTCATTAGCCCTCGTGTTGCAAAAAGTAGACCGTAGTGCTCCAAACCATATAGGTAAAAATCCACAAGCCTCAACCATCTCATTAATTTTTTAATTGATACTGGACTTATTTTAAATTTTTTTTTATAAACAATTATTTACTACATATGATGGTAGTTTTATTTAATTTCTACTTTGTGATTCTTAATGTATAAACAGAAAAATAAAAGTAGTATACATAGAATGTACCAATATTTCCATTTTTGGCATAACTAAATGTTATGGAAGATGGGGCGTTAGAATTATTTTTTTATAAAGGGAGTGTTGTGTAAGTAAAGGTTGGAAATCTCTGATTTAAACCGATCGGAACCAATTTTGTTACACTGTATGTTGTAGAGAATGTCGTGTAATTTGACACCATAACATAACACGGCAGTTCACGGGCAACACTGTGCATGTACATATTTATTACTGGCATTATCTACTGGTAATAAACTACCATATTCGCCGACAATCCGCAGCATACAAGGCAGATAATGATAAATTATTTAACATTTTTATTCCTATGCTTATCTATTCTATTGTAGTGTATCTAAAACATTATTTGGGAATCTTAATTACCCAGGCTGGGAACGAAACGGCTAGTTTATTTATAATTTATTTCTCAAATCAAAATTTAACGTTTCTAAAATTTATTATTGCTGTTTTTTTATAATATCATCACTATCATTATTACAAACATGTTTTATTCCTTGTAGTTTGCTATTGGTAAATTTTGATTATATCTACCATGGTTTTGGCATATAGTAAAAGTTAACACATAATTCCAACATATACCAAAATTTTGTGTTTATTTTAGTCGTCTAATGATTTTTTACATGTGTTATTTAACTCGAAATGTGTATGTCTGTTTATGTCTGCCTTGTAATCAATTTTTAGCCAACCTTCCTGGTCTGCAACTAACCTAAAATTTTTCATACTAATGTATCTTTGGTGATAATACGTGAATCAATTATAGGCAATTTATTTAATTTTAAATGAATAAAATTATTTCATTTATTATTTCAATTATTTCATTTTTTCACTTCTAAAAAGTTAACTTCTTACTCTACCCTATCAATAGCCGGACGATGGGCCAATAGGTGGTAGGACGCTTCTCTTCTAGGTCTGATTTTAGATACATGTAACTTCAATTTTCACTTCTAAACAGTTGTTGATTTCTTTCTCTACCTTACCGATAGTCGAACGATGGGCCAATAGGTGGTAGGACGCTTCTCTTCTAGGTCTGATTATAGATACATGTAACTTCAGTTTTCACTTCTAAACAGTTGTTAACATCTTTCTCTACCCTATCGTTAGCCGAACAATGGCCCAATAGACGGTAGAACGCTTCTCTTCTAGGTCTGATTATAGATACATGTAACTGCAATTTTCACTTCTAAACAGTTGTAAACTTCTTTCTCTACCCTATCGTTAGCCGGACGATGGTCCAATAGATGGTAGGACGCTTCTCTTCTAGGTCTGATTTTAGATACATGTAACTTCAATTTTCACTTCTAAACAGTTGTTGATTTCTTTCTCTACCTTACCGATAGTCGAACGATAGCCCAATAGATGGTAGGAAGCTTCTCTTCTAGGTCTGATTATAGATACATGTAACTTCAGTTTTCACTTCTAAACAGTTGTAAACTTCTTTCTCTACCCTATCGTTAGCCGGACGATGGTCCAATAGATGGTAGAACGCTTCTCTTCTAGGTATGGTTATAGATACATGTAATTTCAGTTTTCACTTCTAAACAGTTGTTAACTTCTTTCTCTACCCTATCGTTAGTCGGACGATAGCCCAGTAGATGGTAGGACGCTTCTCTTCTAGGTCTGATTATAGATACATTTTTTCTGATTATAGATACATGTACCTTCAGTTTTGGGGAAAACGGTGCTATATTTTCTTTTTATTATCTATTTATTCTAAAAGCAGATTATTCCTCAAAATTCCCTTCCCACATTTATTCAAGTAAGATATAGGAATAAAAACTACCTACACTATTATGTAAGATAATCTGTAAATTGCTTGACATCTACAAGTGACAAAGTAGCGATTCCAATATTCAACATGCAGGATGGTAGAACTTAGTGTAGCATTTAAGTGCTTTCACTTAAAAATTTTTAATTAATGCATTAGAGTGTGTAAATTTCATTTATCAGTAACTCTGTAAATGAAAATTTGAATACCAGTTTAACAATAATTCAGTGGCAATTTTTTACCGAAAAATAACATAAAAAGTAGGTAACCTGTACTAATTGTGTGTAATAATTTTTATTTGTGCTTCTTTATATCAAAGACAATTTATTTAATAGTAATTAATGGAAATGCAAACATTTATATATCAATAAAATATCCAGTAATAAATTAAATTAACAACCCATTTACGAAAATATTAATTGAAAGTATGAAATTGCTAAAATTAAAATATAAGCATATGAGAACAATACAGATATTTTTATCAGTTAAAATTTTCAATGTATACTCATAAAAGATTAATTATTAACAATAAAAAAATCATTCATTTAAACATTTGCGCCAGAAAAGCTAGGGTTGAGATAGGGCCAAAGCCACGATTTAGTGTCGAGGGGGTGGATTAAACTGGAATGTACCAGTTATATATGTTACTACTTTTTAACAAAATAACATGAAATATTTAAAAATTACTTAAAATTTTGTAATAGATAAATAGATTAAATATATAAAATTATATAAAATTAACATTTGGTATTAATAATATTATTAAAATTATGAAAAATTTAATTTAGTATGCAATATTAATAATTATATTAAAATCTATTTAAAATTTAGTATTGCATATATCTAAAAGTTCATGCTTATGCAATATGTTTCGATAAATGTATAAAGAAAATTGAGCAATAGTATATTAAATTTAAAAAGTAGAAAAAAAATTTAAAAGCTAAAATTTTTATTTAAATTTTGATTAAGTAATCAGTTTTAGAAATTTATATCAGAAATAGAACCTTTATATCATTGTTAAAATGCAATAACTAAACTCCAGAATTTTATAAGCTACGGCCTTGTGTTGAAATGGTTTCGATTATTTGAGTTGGCTTGGTTTAGAATTTTGAATTAGGTATGGGGAGCCTTTCTGTGAATGCAAATCGTGTATAATGCACATTGCTGCAAAATAAGGGCTGTTTCTAATGAGATGAGCAGGGCCGTAACTAGGGCGTGGCAAAGGTGGCATTTGCCACTGGCGCATCAGTCTTAGGAGCTCCGCACCGTCAAGAAAATGGGGTCCGAAAGAGGACGATTCGTCCCATGCAGAAATAAGGAAAAGTTGAATAAAACATGTTTTATTATAAAATCCAATGTGTTTAAAATTTTTTTATAAATTCTCTTATTTTTTAAAATGTTTCTAGAGACTAAACCTATTATAGATTCTTACGAAATGTTTACCAAACATTCCTAATTTAACTTAATATAATTCTGGGTATTCGTTTAAATATTTTGAATTTATTAAAGCTATTAAAACTAAATTTATATTTAGAAATTTGTCAATATTTTTTAGGAAAATCCAACGTCTTAATAAAAAATAGTCCCCTCAAATAAACTATTCAGTTTATCAGTAAAATAATACCCCCATAGAGTTCAAAAATATTTTAAGTGAAAAATAGAGAAAAAAAAATTTTAAATTAATATTCTAGGAACATTTTAAGAATTAACAAAATATTTTCTGAGTTCATTTTGAATATATATATATATATATATATATATATATATATATATATATATATATATGCATATATAAATATATGTATATATATGTGTATATATATAAATATATATATATATATATATATATATATATATATGTATATATATATATGTATATATGTATATATATATATATATATATATATATATGTATATATATATGTATATATATATATATGTATATATATATATATATATATATATATATATATATATATGTATATATATATATATATATATATATATATATATATATATATATATATATATGTATATATATATATATATATATATATATATATATATATATGTATATATATATATATATATATATATATATATATATATATATATATATATATATATATATATATATATATATATATATATATATATATATGTAGAAGGACGAGACTCTTATATCAAAAGACGTTTAGAAAATAATTTAGTCTATTTTTCTAGGAACCATTTTTATTTTCTTGCAAAGTTCCACATCACAGAACACAAACAACAAAGAGAACAAAAATCACTTTCATAGACAACTGACACTATATTACAACACACTACATGGCTTTTTAGCGCCACCTATCGTAAAAAAAAGGAGAGGGGACTAATTGTACCCTCTACATATATATATATATATATATATATATATATATATATATATATATATATATATATATATATATATATACATATATATACATATATACATATATATTATATATATATACATATATATATATATATATATATATATATATATATATATATATACATACATATATATATATAACATGTTTATGTATTTTATCATTATATTTTGTGGCAGGGGCGCACACCAGTTTTTTGCTACGGGCGCTAAAGGACCTAGTTACGGCCTTGGAGATGAGCAACGCTTCATGCTTCAAGTATGGAAGATGAACGGTTGCTTCAACAAGAATACTTCAGTGTTGCCGGTCGCTATAGTGGTTTGCGACTTTCCTTACCACGCTGGAGGATAAGGATTAAAATACCGCATAAGGCATGGTTGTCTTTATGAGATGAAGTTGGTCTCAAAGATCACGTCTCCAAAAGAGAGCAGCACAACTCTCAATTCCATCGCCGAAGCAATCTGCTAATAGCAATAAATCCTATATATCAGGGCATGAAATTTCATGTCTAAATATACTAACTAAACTTGTTTTTACTCATCACTACTTTTCATACACAAAAATATGAAAAATTTTTAAAATGTCAAAAAAATGTATAGTAAAATGTAGTGTAAGGAACAATTTAGTGATCAAAATCATAAAAGAATGTTGAAATTCAAAAATCATCCAGTAAACAAGAGTGGATGACTTAGCTTTTTGTTTTTTCTTCTTAAGTGGAAGATAAATGCTGTCACATTTTATTAAACACTTCCGTGTGCCGCTGGATTGAGACGCAATAAATTGAACTTATATAGTTTGATTTGAAGCACAACATTTTAAAAGATTAAACTTACTCACCAGATTTGAGTATTTTGTCGTCAATGATAAGTTGGCGAGCGGAAATTTCGCATCCTGATTCCTATTTTGTGTTTGTTTGATCAATTGTCTTTCTCATTCATAATTTGAACTAGGATGCTGATGAAATTCCTGATCTAGAGAAAGACAACTGCGTGTTATAAATCTCATGATTTGTAGCAGTCCAATGCTACCAGAAATTCGTAGTGCCACAAAGCATACGTATAGACAATAAAAGAGGAACGATTATTTGATATCAAATCTTCGAAAGAAATATATTTTGGAATTTCAGGTAGAAAATTTAATTTACTGGCAAACATTTTAAAGGCATATTTGTCAACCTACCAGACATGCCAACATTCAGGCACTTGTGTCTGGAACAACAGCGTGGTTTGAAATTTTAACATGCCAATTACAGATAAGTACATAACTTATTGGTTTCTAAATTAAAATTAAATTTAAAATATTTACACAGTAGTAAATTATAAAGGGTAAATTAAAATTTATGAATTTAAAAATGTATGAGTAACTTTTTTAGATTTAACAATTTATTTTTCAGAACAGTGTTTCTTGTAGCAGCTTTGCCTTCGATTAAAATATTTCCATTTTTCTATCATCAAGAATTCTAGAGTTTGTCTACTGAAATTTGACCTGAGTTCAGTTTGGTTTTTTCCGCACAGCACTGAAAACGTTAAACATGCAACATTACTGTGTGAAAAGAGTAATATTCAGCATTATTTTTTGCAAAACTTTGTATTTAATTGCTGAATTATAATCTTTTAGCTGTTCAAAAGTTCTGTTATTTTCCGGAGAAATCTGAGAAGTTTCCGGAGTTATCAATTTTTCTCATTTCTCCGGAGCTTCTCCGGAGAATCCGGAACAATTGGCATGTATGACCTACCGGTAAACAAGTAAACCGGTTTGCCGATATTTATAAGCACTAGTTCCCCGTATAAACACTAGTTCCAATATTCAGGCTGCGAAAGGGTGGAACTTAGTTCCAAATATTGTTGGTTTCTTTTAGCATTTTTAAACGAAAGTCGATAAACTGGATATTTGCAGGTTTATTTACAGAAGATACTCGGAAAGTAGAAAATGTAAAGATAATTGTTCTTATTTGGGAAGTATTCTCTCACACGCGGCTTGAATACATTTTTCCCCCTTTCCCTCAAAGTAAGCTGATTCATGTGAGAGACTTCACGCATAGTTCTCTTTCCCTCTCTCCCCGTAAACTCATACTATTTATACACTTTCGATATTGTCCTGGAGCGCATAAGAGGACCACGGGAGCGAAAAGCAGAATTATGGAGAAGTACATAATAAGTTTGTACATCCGAAATGATCGAGAAAACAGAAAGAAAATGCTAAAGTCATCTGGAGCTATGAACCGATTTACTTAGGAGGCCTTGTAAGCGATTGGAAATCGGGACTCCGTTGGTCTCATAACAGCACTCTAGATATACTTTTAGAAGATTAATATAAATTGACTAGACGACCCGACAGACGTTGTTCTGTTTTAACGCTATAAATCCCAAAATTGTAAATTGTTTTTAAATAAATTATAAATTGGACCGTTTTCATGGAAAAGTAAGAAAAAAAATTATTTTAAAAATACTTGACGCCACCACGCTTACAGTCATCACAAACGTAATTAGATTAAATTAAAACTCCTAAGTCGCCTGTAATGGGATTCGATCATTTCTCGTACTGAAGCCCGTTACGCTGACCAGTGCGCCACAGATATTTTGGCAGTGTAGGGTTTCAATCGGCATTATAATAATCTCAATAAGCGCGCACTCTGAATTTTTAATAAGAAAACATTTTATATCGGAGCAAATTGTGAATCTATATCATTCTCGAATCAACTTAATTACATACACAAAATTTCATCAAAATCAGTCCAGCCGTTTAGGAGGAGTGCATTACAAACACACGGACAGAAGAATTTTATATTTAAAGAAAACACTTTGAGGTCTAAGTGACTGTATTAAAAAATATTTAATCCATTAATGCATAGCGTTCCGTTTTAGGGATATCTAAAAAGGGGTTTTTAGAATTCATATTCTTTATCGGGACGAGTTTTCCTCTCCAGCGAGAGTAGATAGCAATCTTATAAACAATCTGCGAAACTTTCGAGTATCCGCAATTATTTATAATTAGTCATTTTGATCAATTTTAGTTTTTTTTTTTTTAAGCTGAACAAACAGATTCACTTTTCTGGCTGGTATTTCGATTGAAATCATGAGAAATTGCTTTATCTGTTAAACGCTGCCCTTTACAGTACTATGTGTACATATGGTAACCAAACAAATATTTTGTCCCGATTTTTTTCTTTTTTTTTATAAATGGCATTTTATGATATTTAAAATGACATCTGCCGACTAATGAGAACAAGCTGTCAAATTTAAAGTTATTCACATTTGATATAATTTTCACTTTCAGGAGTCCATAATAACTTTAAATAGTCATGAAAATATATTGGGCAAAAATGACTCAAACATTTATAGGTTAAATACAAGAAGATATCTAGAATCGCTATCATAAAGAAAAGTTCGATCAAAATAGTAAAACATATTTGCGATAAAGAAGTTAATACACACACATTTCCATTGTGATGAATGACATTAACTCCCCATCCGGAACAAAAAAGAAACGATAAAAGCGTAATATATTAATCATCGGTGTAATATATTAATGCTTATTCATTTTCCTGCGATTTTTAAACTACAGAATTATTTAGGACATCATTAAAATATAATTTCTGTGTTATATCAGACTCCAATATTTAGAAAGCAACCGATGATTGACTGTTATATATAAAGTTATTTGGGGAGGTTTAAGTTGTTTTAACCATCTGTGCACTGATATGTTGTGTGTGATTCAACTACAGTTTTTATCTCGGGAACTCTTTTGTTGAATCTCACCCGACATTTTTTTCAAGTCCATATCAATAGACGTCCGGAACAAAAAAGAAACGATAAAAGCGTAATATATTAATCATCCGTGTAATATATTAATGCTTATTCATTTTCCTACGATTTTTAAACAACAGAATTATTTACGACATCATTAAAATATAATTTCTGTGTTATATGAGACTCCAATATTTAGATAGCAGCCGATTGTAGTTTTGATTGACTGTTATATATAAAAGTTATTTGGGAAGGTTTAAGTTGTTTTAACTTTTTGCACACTGCTATGTCGTGTGTGACTCGACTTCAGTTGTTATCTCCGGAGCTCTTTTGTTGAATCTCACCCGACATTACAACAAACAAACGACAAGTCCATACAACTAGACGTCTTGCACACGTTATTTACACATGATCCTCCCACTTGAAATTCCGCAAGTTAATTTTAATGCCGTTTTGTTTTATTCGAGAGAGTTTACTCAATGAGTGGAATATTATTTTGAACTATTAATACGATATTATAGCAATATAGCATAAAACTCCTCAATAAAAGTACGGTAAGTACTTGATTAATTGAATTTGCGTCTTCCTGTATTTATTTAAATTGCTCTATTTTTAAGTTAAAGTAAATTTCCAAATAAATAATCGTTAGAAGTTGCTGGTATTAAAATCACCTATATAATAACAGCGTAAGTTATCTGTCCGTCTGTCCTGGAATTTATGAAGAGGTTGTAGCTGGAATTGATAGAGGCATCCATTTTAGACAATTTCACGCAGCAGGGCACATCTCAACTTAGACAATTCTGGCTTTAGTTTCAAACGGAAGAGCAGTTTATTGCTTGTCTATTGGCTGTTGTAAACATGAAAATAAATAGAAAAGGCACTATAGTAGTTCATGATGTTGCGACAAATTGATCTATTGGATTCTTGATGAGTTAGGATTAGCAACGTTCGAAATCTACCCCTTCCCTCCTTTACTAGCATTTATTGCCATTATTTCAAGCCCTATTTTCCACGGTTAAGAGCAAGTGATTAAAATTATCAATTTGTCACATAATAAATAGGTAAAAATAACATTTTTTCTAGCATTATGACGTCATTCCTTTGACCATCTCATTTAATCGTTTCTTATTTTAAATTATTTAAATATCGTCTGCATTATTTTCATACGTTTTATCACTGAACTTAGATATTACGTAAAAAATTTTCTTTTATATTTGGCTTAAATAATTGATTAAATACATATGTGATAATTTTAAATTTAATCATCGATTATTTTTTGTTGCAGTGAAAATTTTATCACCGGTATTAACAACAATTACTATCTACCTCCAGAGTGTAGTGGAAATGATAGTTTCATTCCTTTACTTTCATTATTTACTGTAAAAAAAATGGAAAGGACCTAACGATAATTTCGAAGTAGCTAAAAACACTTTGAATTATCGTTCTAAAGGAACTCAGCGTGATTCCAAACTGCATTCACAATAGCGGGAGACTTTACAGGAGTATGAAGATAAACAAATTATTGAGCGTGTACCAGATAATTCTCAGCCAAAAAACAAACCATTTTTTTACCTGCCTCATAAGGTACTTTACAATTCTGGAAAATTAAAAAAATTACTGATCCCATCATATGAAGGGCTATATGCTAGTTCAAATATAATAAGGTAAGTAAAATGTATGAACGTAAAATGTTAATACAGAGAAGGAACTTTCCCCTGAACAGTTAGATGTTGGGAGTATTAAAAACAATTTCAACAGTTTTAAACTTTATGTTATACATTTTATGCTTTAAATCTTTCAAATGCGGATTTAAGATTATGGTACATGGTAAATACATCGAAAAGGGAAGCTCTTTAAAAGACCTGGATAGTTGCATCTTAAATTATGAATTAACATACGCTACTGAGAACACTTATAAGGGAATATACTAACGTTGGGTAATTGGTGATATATCGTTGAATTAATTGTAGCCCAATTGAAATTTTGAATCAGAATTTTATTATTATTATTCCAGTTTTGCTTTCAGTGAATCTTGTTAAATTCACTAATTAATTTGGTAATCATATTTCTTGTTGTATTAATTTTTTTAATGTCTAGGTATATGTTATACTTATTTTGATTGTAAACAAATTTCACGTATTTACACTACTGCGACAAAATATCCATATTTAAAGAGAACACCTTTCAGTCTAATTTCAATTCAGCATATTATTGTGAATCTTTATATTCCACAACCAAATTTGGCTTGGTTTGGAATGTTATTGTCATTTGTTTGCTGTGAATTAAGTACCGAACCATTGCGAGCAGTAAAATTTAAAACCACAGACCCAGTATGGCATGTATAGACTCATTTTATGAAATTTTACATCGAATTTCTAAAATTCGACTAAATATCTTCTTTAAATGCTATATTTTTTATTAATACATTTTTAATAGAGTTAATTTTTATTATTAAAATTTTAAAATTCTTTAGTATTTTCTTTCTTTTCAGATAAACAAAAATTCCTTATATCTGTATACTTTACATAGTACTGGAGAATTAGGTAGAATATGCAACCATATTATCTAAATTTTAAAAGAAGTGAATTTATTTATATAGTAATTTGTAACTATGGTCTAGTTATTTATAATATGTAAAAAACTGGAATACGGTTCCCCAAAGGCGTTACCAACCTGGCATAAACATTAAAAAATAAATAAATTAACTAAAAAAACATCAGATAGAGAAAACTCGATAAAATTTCTTAAGGCATTAAAATAGTTTTATTTCTTGTATACTTCAATTTACTTCCTTATTAATGTAAACCCGTTAGTATTCACGCAAATAATGCATTAGAAAATATTTAGAACCCGTCACTTATAGTTACGGATAAATGTCATTTAAAAGATCAATACTATTCAAACAAGTCAAAAAAGAAGATAAATAACAAAGAATAATTTTGATAATTTTACATTATATATATATATATATATATATATATATATATATATATATAATATATATATATATATATATATATATATATATATATATATATATATATATATATATATATACATGTATACGACACACACGCAAATACACACATATTCATCACCGTAACTTTTAAACTCACCTTCATGAGGAATTGTTACAAAAGTGAATGACGAAATTTTAAAAGGAAATTTTTATCGTTAGAACAGAGTCATATACACTCACTTCTAAAAATTAAGCACGGCGATGGAAATGCTAATTTCCGAAAGCCAATCAGAATTGAAGAGGATGCAATTCGCTGCAGAGGTAGATGGAAGTATGTAAATATGTTAGTTTAACAGCCAATAGCGCTTTCATGTCAAGAAATATGCAAAAAGGTCAGTCTTATAAGATACCAACTTTATGAAGGGTTACAGATGTTGATTGTAAGTGCTGATAGAAAGTGTTTAAAACTTTCGTATAATTTGTTTTGAAGATATACGTGTTTCTATGACTTCCAGAAGACGAATGGAAGATTATGAACGCTGACGTGCTGTGGGGCGCCTTGAAGCTGGACAGTCGATCACAGATGTTGCTCTTTTCTTCGGCATTCATCATTCTGTAATTTTACGTTTATGGAAACAATTCCAAACCATACAGACAGTTGTCAGCCGGTTGTCCAAGGATTATAACCCCCGCGGAAGATCGATATATTGCTATTTTAGCCAAGCGGAATCGCAGAGCGACCTCCACAAGTGTGACATCTATGGTTACAGCGTCCATTGGTAAGGCTATATTTGCAGCTACTCTAAGCTGAAGATTACATATGAGTGAACTGTACCCCCGGGTATCTCGAGTTTGTGTTTTTCTATCCGCCCAATCAAGAGGGGCACAATTAAACATGTCAATTGAAATGTGTCTGAGTGGGGCAATGTCATGTTTACTGATGAGTCAAGATTTGCTCTGAAGACAGATGACAAACGTATAAGGATATGGCGGGAATAAGGAACACGCAATCAGTCCCAAAACATCACCGAACATCACGTATTTCGAGGCGGAAGCATGATGAATGTTATGCATTATGATGTGGGCAGGGATTTCATTAGGATACCGCACCTACCTGCACATCTTTAAACGGGGTTCTGTGACGACTGTCCGGTATCGAGATGAAGTCCTAGAACCCATTGTGAGATTTTACGCTGCAGCAGTTGGTCCTAATTTTGTTTTAATGGGAGATAACGCACGTCCCCATAGAGCTGACTTCTTAGAGAGTAAAGGGATTGCGCGTATGGCGTGGCCAGCATATTCGCCAGAACCTTAATCCCACTGAAAATCTTTGGGATGCTTTCAGTCGGGCTGTATTTTCACGTTTCCTACCTCCAGTCACTCTTATTGAGCTGGAAACTGCTCTACAAGAAGAATGGCGATGGCTTAAATCTGCCGTGGTTGACCACCTAATTGAAAGCATGATCACTAGGTGTAAACTTTGTATACAGATGATGGGGATCATATACCCTATTAATGTCCTTTTTTACATTTTATGCTGTTTATTTTCACTTTTTACATAATTCTATTTAAGTCTCCAGTATGTCATTATCTGATAACCTACAAAAGTTTAATATTGTTTTCATTTTTGTACTTAATTATTGATTTTGTTTTATGCATAAATATATATGCTACTTTCTTGCCTAATTTTGTGTCAATCAAAGCAGTATTTTTTTTTTTCATTTTATATCTTTGTGCTTAACTTTTGGAAGTGAGTGTATATATATATATACATATATGTATTCTTAGAATGACTAGAATGGTCTAGAAGTATTTCTCAACCTATATTGGTTGATGGCACGCTTAAAATATATGAAATTATTTGTGACACAGCTGAGGATAAAAAAACAGAAAAAGTAAATTTGAAGAGATTTTTTAAGAAAATGTTGAGGTAATTTCAAATACAATTTCAAAGTATATGTACAAACCAATGTATATTGCAGTTATAATGCTCATAATACTTAATTACAACTTAATGTATGTATGTATATATGTATGACATGGACGAGTAGTTAAGGCATGGAAGACACATTTGATTTCATATATAAAAACTTCTTCATTATAATCCTTCTGTTCATAGCTATACCATTTAGAAATCCTTTGTTCTCCTAATTTGCCACGACAAGCGTGGAGGATGTTATCAGACTACTTCCCGCTCCCGCTCAGAACTGTCTTTTTTGGCGCTGCTGCATAAGCAAAATTCCTATGTCGACTTCCCTGTCAACTCCTTTACTCTGTATAGTTTCGCTCGAGGATGTGTCGTTAATGAGTTCTAACTATGTTTAAATATAACTCGCATAATTCTTAACCCCTATTTTTAAACCAACCACACACACACACACACACACACACACACACACACACACACATATATCTATATATATATATATATATATATATATATATATATATATATATATACATATATATATATATATATAGAATATATATATATATATATATATATATATATATATATATATATATATATATATATATATATATATATATATATGTATGTATGTATGTATATGTATATGTATATAAAATATATATAGAATATATATACATATATATATACAGACACACATGTGTATATATATATATATATATATATATATATATATATATATATATGTATATATATGTATATATATGTATATATGTATATATATATATGTATATATATATATATATGTGTGTGTGTGTATATGTATATAATATATATATATATATATATATATATAAAATATATATAGAATATATATACATATATATACAGACACACATGTGTATATATATATATATATTTACATGCATGGGTAGATATTATGTACATACATATACATATACATACGTACTGTCTTTGTATAAAATATTCAATCCTATTTATTTCAGCATGCTGGGAAATGTTATAAAATTAGAAGTCAATCCATCTCCAGGTTCTGATCGAAAAAAAGAAAAGTATAATTGCATAACCACGTGTGAAGGACACAAACCTCCGAATAGATTTTTCAAACGCTCAAATGCAAATTCATTGCCCGCAAAATATTTTTCAGAAATGTCAGCTCTTCGATTTTTCACCATTATTATCTTTGCATAAGGGCGGAACTTCTTGGAGTAACATTTTACGACGTTCAATTTCACACTCTGTATATTCATTATTTTACTTTTATAAATGGATCGAAAATGAAGCATACGTTCGAAATTATTTGCACAATTGAATTATTTCTTTAAATTGTTTCGTTCATATTATTTGTGGAAGTTTCTCTCTTTTTAACTTTTAAGATAAAAGAAGCAATTTTTAAGCATGCAAAAATAAACATTTTTAATTTAATTGCATTAATTTAGTATTGCGAGAACTGATTAATGAATTGAACTATCAAAATAGATGACAGATACAAGAAAATTTATTACCATACAGTTAATATTAACTCAAAACTATTCAGTTAGGAACAAACCATTTCAATTAACACTTTCGTTGACAAAGCCGAGGTGATGTATTTCTTTATACACTCTGAGATCTCGACTGCATTCTTATGCTTTTAAATTATTTTCTGTTACGATAAATTACTTTCTACTCAGAATTAGGATGAAAAATGAGCGTTAGAGTTTAATAATTTATCACGCTAATTATATTATATACATATATATATATATATATATATATATATATATATATATATATATATATATATATACATATATATATATATATATATATATATATATATATATATATATATATATATATATATATATGTAGTGTGTGTGCGTGTTGTAAGGAAAAAATAAATTAAATCGGTAAACTAATGTAGGTATCTTGCATAAAACACCGAAGACAGTCTATTAAGTTATATACTGTCAGAAAACTTCCCCTAATGTGCTAATTCAATCATACCTACGTAAATTTGTAGCTAAAAGCCCTCATTACTGCCCGAAAAAAAATATCAGAGGTTTTCAAATCTAAAGTCAAGAGCAAAACCCTCGTATTTCTTTGTTTTCCCCTTTTTAACCCCTAATCTAATCTGATCACTGGGGCTACAATTCATGCCTTCTGGAAAGGGGATATAACCAATCAAAACTTTATAGTGCCCTAGCGGCAAATTTAAGAAATTCTGAACAAAAAGGAAATAAACGATATCTCACTGATTTCTACTCAGATTTTTACTTAGATTTTTATTTTTATTTTTCATGTTAGCTGATCTTTCAGTTTATTCCATTCCTATAATGAAATGGAAACCCATCCAACCGACGCTCTGATAAGAAGTCTTTCGGGACTAAAACGGTGTCTTGTTTCTGACTATTACTGCAAAATCACCCTTCACATACTCCGTTTTACACACACATACAAACACATGTATATAGGATTAAATGAGACAAATCTACTACACATAAACACTACTTGTGGAACTGAACACTTACAACTCAACTCGGCAAACATTTCAGAATAAAACACGGAGACTCAAATTGATGGTGAATGTGTGTAGATTTTTCCTTTTGCTTTTTAAGCTAAGACCAGCATAATAAATTATTTTCTGCTGTTCCATTATTAAATATATCTAAAAATGTTCTTATTGTAACTAGGTTTAGAAAAATAAACTATTTCAGTATGTCAAGTGCATTATTTAATCTTTTCTTTGAGAAAAACACCTAAACACTGCATGTATTGTCTATGGCAATATTTCTAATCGGTAACTTAGGTAAGAATATCAGTTTTTTTCGTAGCTCGCAACAAGGTACCACCTTAATAACCTTTTACGTCTCAATTTATTTTTAGAGAGCTTGTGCAATATATATTTTTATATTCAATTTAAATAGAAAAACACAATATATATTTAGATTCATTTAAAATAGAGTTAGTTTTATGATTATATTAAATTAAGAGACTAAGAAGTCCTATCGTTATTCATGAAATATTTTAAATTGCATTTCATTTTACATTAAGAGGCAAATACCGTCCGGCATATAGGAGGTTTGGTTTGGTTTGGAGTATTACAGTCTACTATTTTTATACTCGAGGGCTAATGAGACCGGGACCTACTGCTTAAAGTCGATTCCGAACGTCTACGAAGAACCACTGGGGAACAGTGGGATTTGAACCCACGAACTCCTATACCGAATATCCTCGATCTAACCATTTGGTCATAGTTCGGAGGAGCATATAGGGGGAATAACGTGTCTAGCCGATAGAAAAGGCTTGCCTTGTTTATAGAAAAATATCGAAATAAAGGGTTAAATACTCCATTTAGAAGTATATTATGTAACCAATGTACTGAACTTTAAACTGAGATCTATGCTATAAAACAGCAAATCGAACATAAGGTACTACAGTAGTAAGAAAATGTTATTTTCCTAGCATGTTTCAATATTATGTTCCAGTCGGAAGTGTTATATTGCTTATCCTATATGACAAGCTAATATATTTCCTGCCTTCTGTTAAAATGCCTGAACTGGTATGCAGCGTTAAGGTGATTTTACTTCTGAAGTATCGCGGTTTCACGGAAATTGATTGGCAGGGGGCCAGATGCAAGGAGCTGCTGCGAGGGGTAACTTAAGGGGGGGGGACGAAAAGATAAAAATGTGAGAATGTCGGGGTGGAGAAGACTGCAATTAAAATTTGTGCGAAAAACTGATTTTCTTCTACTTTTCCCGATGAGTTTGTGAAGGGCAAACCCCTTTTATTTTTCTCTGTACTTCCACGGGAGACGGGGTCCATAAGTGCTAGAAAGGTGGTGATTAACTCTCAATTATGTAGCGGACGCTCGCACACGTGACAAGGGAAGACACGCCCCTCCGTTCCAAATTAATGACGCATCTTGATAATTCTTCCCTCCAAATCGGAAGCTCGGATCAGAAAGTCAGTGTTTTATTGTCACAAATTAAGATCGAAAGAAGACGGGGTAGTTTAGAGGGGAGATGCGATATAAATAATGGTCGGGGAGGCGGAGGAAAAAAAAAGGAAACAGTAGAGAAAAAAAGCCACACCGAAAATCCTGATGGGGGGAGACAACGCGGATCGAACGCTGCTTGAGTTGTATTCTCTAACGTTGCTGCGTTATCGCATACGACAAACAAACTAGAGAAGACAGACATGTATTAAGTTAACAGAAAAGGGAATAATTGTTTGATATTTTGATGATAAAGTTTTGATCGGAAATTTGTTCTTTTGAAAATTGATGAAACAATTCATTTCATCATTATCCACTTAGAAATGCAGAAGTTTGAATGAGTAAAGATGATGACAGAAAATGTTGCCAACCTCAAAGTCTGATAAGGAGAAACTCTCAAATATATTAGGTTGGCAATTAAGTTCCCGCTGTCTTTTTACTTTTTTAAATTTTAATATTCTGTTTATCATTAAATGTTTTTGGCATAATTTTTATGATCATTCAAAAGAGGATGTTTTGTTCTACTGGAATCTATGGGGGAGGAGGGAGCTAATTTGTATTAATCAAATCCCTAAAATGGAATATTAAGTTGAGAAAATTAATATTTTCCACATCTTCTTTTTGCTTTTAATCAAGATTTAAGGCTAGAAAAGCTGCTCGTTATATTTCTTCAAGTAAAGATACTGTACTATAGCTGTACCAACTGCTCCTGATTTGTATGCCAATTTCAAAAATCGACATTTTGATCTCAAAGACGTATCTCGTTCTGGTCATACAGTTGAGATCGATGAAGAGCGATTAAACCAACTTCTGCCCGAAAATTCGTCAAACGACAAGGGAGCTACCAGAGGAAATGGAATACTGCCACACTGCTATAGAGAAACATCTCTCGATGTGAAAAGTTCAGAAGTGGGGATCAGAAGTTTCTATCTCTTTCTTTTATCTCTTTCAAATGCTATGCACAGGAATCAATACTGATGCAGATTTGAGACCTTGGTTGAATGAATTTTCTTTACGCAATCGAGATGTTTCTACAAACGAGGTATTGAAAGTCTTGTTGAACGTTTGAAAGGAATTGAAAACAACAAGAGATAATACATTATTGATTAATTAGTTTAATTTTTTTAAAGTATATTTAAAAGTTTAAAAAAAAGTTTGCCAACTTAGTATGTAAAGAAGCCTCCGTTTGCATGTATATTTTTATTTCATACAAATCGTGAAGAGCGATTAAACCTACTTCTGCCCGAAAATTTGACAAACAACAAGGAAGCTACCAGAGAAAATGGAATACCGCCACACTGCAATAGAGAAACTTCTCTCGATGTTCAGAAGTGGGGATCGGGGGTTTCTATCTCTTTCAAATGCTATGCGTAGGACTCAATACTGATGCATATTTGAGACCTTGGTTAGATGACTTTTCTTTTCGCATCAGAGATGTTTCTACAAACGAGGTATTTGAAGTCTTGTTGAATGCTGGGGAGGAATTGAAAACAACAAGGTAGAATACAGTATTGGTTAATTAGTTTCATTTTTTTGAAAAGTAAATTTAAAAGTTTTAAAAAAGTTTAAGTTTAGTTGCTAACTTAATATATAAAAAAGCCTCCGTTTGTATGTAAGTTTTTATTTCATACAAATCTTCTGTTTTAATCCAATCTTGATTAAATGTTGTCCTCTTGACCACCAAAACACTATGGTATAAATATTCTACAAATAAGGTGTACAGACGTTTATACATATTTTAACAAACGTAAAACGGTAAAACAACTTTGACTTTCTCCATGAACTTAAATTCAAATATTAAAATAAAAACGCGATTGTCATCATATTGAAATAGAGTTGCTGTCTGCAGCACTAAACGTATGTGTCTTAAAATGTAGCTGGAAAAAAATGGATTGAAAGCTGTATTTTTGCACTTCCTGAAAAAAAAAATACTTTTATTCAACTATAAAAAAAAGATGTGAAAAGCAGGGTTTTAATATTTCTACTCGTAAAATAAATGACATAGTTCAAAATAAAAAGGAAAGAAAAGTCAAATTTTACATTTGATTGGAAAGAAGGGGAAAAATACATACCCAACAAAGGTAAATACACCTGTTATCAAATCTAAAGTCACATCTTATGTTTTAAAAGAAACTGCAAGCCCTGAAAGAGCTATTGCAATATTGCTCTATTTTTTAAAAAAAGTTAGGAATGAAACTGAAATTGAAGCTATTCTGTTTAAATGCATCTGAAATACCCTAACTTGTCTCATAGATTATTGTGCATTTGGGCTTTTAAAACAAGCTCTTTATAAGCTACATCTCAAAACATTAGATAGACTCGGATCTGTTATATTGGAAATTGTAATGTAATGTCATAGTTCAACAAAAGGATTATCAAACTGAACATATCAGAACACAAAATTCTTACATTCATTTATATATGCACTTGTATGTGTGTGTATTGGCAAAACCGTTACAAAAATTGTGAACATTCCCTACATATATTAGTTTGTTTTTGCTATAGTACAATCTTGGTTACCATTTTACTGTTGGAAAAGCTTTGATTTGGTAATTTTTTGTCCTTTGGCTATTTTTTTACCGATTTATTTTGTTTTGGGTGACAAGCTTTTTTCTCTGAAAGTAAAATATACGCTTATTAAGTGAGTTTTCAAATTTTTAATTCTTTATAGTACAATTTTGGTTACTATTTTACTGTTGAAAATGCTTTGATTTGGTAATTTTTTTTTGCTTTTTGGCGATTTTTTTACCGATTTAGTTTGTTTTCGGTGACGAGCTTTTTTTCACTGGAAGAGTAAAATATAGGCTTGTTAAGTGAGTTTCCAAATTTTTTATTCTTTTTAGTACAATCTTGGTTACCATTTTACTGTTGGGAAAGCTTTGATTTGGAAAATTTTGGCTTTTTGGCGATTTTTTATACCGGTTTAATTTATTTCGGGTGGCAAGCTTTTTTTCGCTGGAGGAGTAAAATATACGCTTGTTGAGTGAGTTTTATCATTTTTTAATTCTTTATAGTACAATCTTGGTTACTATTTTAATGTTGGAAAAGTTTTGATTTGGTAATTTTTTACCCTTTGCCGATTTTTTTTTTTTTTTTACCAATTTAGTTTGTTTTGGGGGACGAGCTTTTTTCACTGGAAGAGTAAAATATACGCTTAAGTGAGTTTTCAAATTTTTAATTCTTTATATCGCTTTAATCATCTCAAATCACAGTTTATTTAATTATCTATTTTTGAAATCCAGTTGGTGTACGAGCACATATGAGGATTTTACAAGTCCAAGATGTGTTTAATGTATAGATCGCATCTTTCAGAAATATTTTTTTTTGTTTAGTGATGTTCGTTGGTACTGCTGATGCGACAAAACATCTTTAAACCTTTGTTTTTCAGTTCTATGTTTTGCTTTGTTTTCATTTCTCATTTTCAACTTTAACTACACACACACATATATGTAATTCAGGAATTATACAACTGCTGGACATATTTGAAATTATAGCCCCTATTATTTTTACGTACCCGTGCTACTGGACAAGGAGAAGCCTAAGCTACTAGACTATTTGAGTAAATTGCAGTCGAGCCATTTTGGTAAAAAGAACAGGCACAGTTCGTAGTGAAACTTAAATTTTATTCATTATCTGCTAAAAATGATATCTTTACTAGTCAACGACCTACAAGAGAATGACAAGAAAAACACTTTTCTCCAACAAAGGTATACCCAAGAGCGAAGACAGATAGAATTTCCGCAAGGGACAAGACACTTAGTCAACGAATTTAACTGTTAGATCAGTAGAAGAGCTGAGCCATTTGCCGGCGACAGCTGGAAAACGTTTTGAATGGACAGATAATTTACATCTATTGGACAGAAAGCTTTGGGAAATGTATTAGAAGTATTTTAAGTCGAGGACACTCCTTTGATTAAGACATTTTGAGGCTGGGAAAATAGATTTTAAGGAATTAGAATGGGAGAGAGGAGGTTTTTAACACTAGATTGCCCGAGATTTCTTGTATACCTTTATTGCCCAAAAACAGTCAAAATGACTGCATTGTGAAAAAATAACAAATATGTAAAGAAATTTGTTTAAAATTAATTTTTAATATTATATAATAAAGGAGGGCGGAAGTAAATACAATTATTCATAAACCCATTTATATGTTATAGAAAAAGTCACCAAATTCTAAGAAATTGTGTCATTATATTTCATAATTGTTTTTCTAATGGAAATTAAAAAACAGTCAAAATGACTGCCTTGGGCAATCTAGTGTTAAGGAAATATTAAAGTGAAATAATTTTGATATATTGCACACACACACACACACACACACACATATGTGTGTGTGTGTAAAATAACATTTTTAAAAATACTATAATAAAATTTATGACTTATAATAAAATACTTAAAGTTCGAAGAAAAACAGAAATTGTATACTTGCAGTCGATGACCGGAATATGCCATTTTTTATTGGAATTCTTTTACCTTCTAACACTTTTAAAGCTTCACGCGTAAAAAAATTCATCATCAAAAATTATTAAATTAATTATTTAATTAATGCAGCTTTTTTTTCGTAGTTGAAAGCACTTAGACAACACTTTTCTTTTCTCCATTTTAATAAATTGTCTGTAGTGGTCATAGAAACTGTTCATAAAATAACAAGCCCGAAATTACAGAATGTAATATTCGCCATTTTATTCCACCTCCGAAATGTACTAACTGTAAGATAATCGTTTTATCCTAATTTATTAAAAATATATTTTAAAGATTTTTTTTTCTAAATTTTTAAACCATGGAGTATCGTTATTCACTTGGTATCTTTCTAAAAAAGTAAATCAGTTACACGAGAAAACAAACGTTTTAGTTGCTGCTGAAACTGGACTGAAACAGTGATTATATTTCTCAATACTTTTATTTAAGAAAACATAAAATTTAGTTAAAAAAATATATAAAATTAAATACTAATATTTAATAATCATAGTATTAAAATCATATAAAATTTAAATTTCCTAACTACAAAATAATCAAAGATCTATCTAGACGATTTCTTTCTCAATATTAATTTTTGTAAACCATGGAGTTGAGTCATTCACTCTGTATCTTTCTGCAAAAATAAATACCTTACACGACAGTCCAACCTATTTTAGTTGCTGCTCAAACTGGACATAAACAATTATATGTTTCAGAATATTTTTATCTAAGAAAACATAAAATTTAGTTAAAAATTATTTAAAATTAAATACTAATATTTAATAATCATAGCATTAAAATCACATAAAATTTAACGTTACTAATTATAAAATAATCAATGATCTATCTAGAAGATTTCTTTCTCAATATTAATTTTTTTAAACCACGAAGTTACGCCATTCAATCTGTACCTTTCTGCAAAAATAAATACCTTACACGAGATACCAACCGATGTTAGTTGCTGCTCAAACTGGACCCAAACAATTATATATTTCAGAATATTTTTTATCTAAGAAAACCTAAAAAGTAGTTAAAAATTATACAAAATTAAATAAGATGATTTCACGCAGTAGGGCAAATTCTCAAATTATGACAATTCTGGCTTTAGTTTCAAACGGAAGGGCAGTTTATTGTTTGTCTATTGGCTGTTGTAAACATGAAAGTGAATGGGAAGGGCATTATAGTAGTTCGTGACGTTGCGACAAATTGCCTTATACTAATATTTAATAATCATAGCATTAAAATCATATAAAATTTAACGTTACTAATTATAAAATAATCAAAGATCTATCTAAAAGATTTCTTTCTCAATATTAATTTTTTAAACCATGGAGTTACGTTATTCACTCTGTATCTTTCTGAAAAAATAAATACCTTACACGAGAGACCAACCGATTTTACTTGCTGCTCAAACTGGAGGCAAACAATTATATATTTCAGAATATTTTTATCTGAGAAAACATTAATTTTAGTTAACAATTATAAAACTTTAAAAGTAGCATTTAAATGATACAACATACAAAGTGGTGTATCAAAATGATACAAAATTTAATATTACATATATTTACAGTCTATGCTTAATCTTGTGTAATATGTTTCAGTTAATGTATAAAATATTTTGGATTAAAATATTTACACGGGAAAGTATATAACCCTTTATCTACTCTACTAGCATATAGCCCTTCATATGACGGAATCAGTAAATTTTTTCAAGTACCTTATGAGGCAGGTGAAAAAAATGGTTTGTTTGTTGGCTGAGAATTATATGGTACACACTCAATAAATTTGGTATCTTCATACTCATCTAAAGTCTCCCGATACTGTGAATGCAGTTTAGAATTACGTTTAATTCATTTAGAAAACTAACACACAAACGAAAAAACTTCTTAATTTTCAAAGATATATAACTTAAAGGCTAGATATTTATTAATCCGTGAAATAGACTTCGAGACTTTTATGAAAAGAATTAATTGTTAATACCGGTGATAAAATTTTCATTACAACAAAAAGTAATCGATGATTAAATTTAAAATTACCACATATGTACCTAATCTATTATTTAAGCAAAATATAAAAGAAAATTATCTACGTAATATTTAAGTTCAGTGATAAAACGTAGGAAAATAATACAAACGATATTTAAATAATTTATATTAAGAAATGATTAAATGAGATGGTTAAAAGAATGATATTATAATGCTAGAAAAAAATGTAATTTTTACCTATTTATTATTGATAAACTGATAAATTGAATAACCGCTGTTAACAGGGCAAAACAGTGCTTAAAATAATGGCATTAAACGTTCAAAAAGGGTCTCGAAGGGAGGAGTAGATATCGAACGTTTTAAAGACTTGCTTTGTAATTTGCTAACCCTAACTCATCAAGAATCCTATATGGATGTCCCTATCCACTCCAGGTCCAACCGCTTCACAAATTCCTGGACAGACAACTTAAGCTATTATTACATAGGGTATTATGAACTACTGAAAATTTCTTCATAAATATATTTTTTAACTGCCATACTGATAATTAAAGAATGTACAAGAAAAAATCTCCCTGGTGCGAAATTTAATTTGCTAGAGCTAATTAATTAAAGTGGTACTTAAAAGTACCCTCAGTAGATAAAGGGATAAACATTATAAAAATTAAAGCTTTTATTTAAAAATTAAATTTTTCTTAAATATGCAGTTTTAAAAAATTATGTTTGAACCGCACTTTTATATTTATGTTAAAATGCAATACATTAAACTCAGGATTTAGGAGAGGGGAAATTCGATTCCGTCGACACCTGTCCCCCTTCTGACAACGACCCTACTCCACGGTTATTTTCTGTCATCTAGCAAATTGTCTGCTGTTAATAAATGGGAATCTCCTAAAGTCCCCTACACAGTATGGTCCACTGCAAGCCATTACGACCGTCTGGAGGGGATATGGCTTGTAATAGTCGACGGTCGCAGGCGATAAAATAACATTGGCGGGCGATGGCTTCGGAGGTGGTTTTTCTCGAAAGATCAAAGGCAGCCAGATGCGCAGCTAAAGTGCGCAGTAGACCCTATGGACGAATCCACGCGCTCGGCTCATTTAGTGGCCCAGCGTGTGGATGCAACCCGTGAACCATCGTTCAAGATCACCACCAAGAAGTGGTGAACAATTGGCCATAGTGTGGAGGCTATATAAGAATCACAATATGGTCCACTGCAAGCCATTACCACCGTCTGGAGGGGGTATGGCTTATCGTGGTCGATGGTGGCAGACGATAAAATAGCCTTGGCGGACGGTGGCTTCGGAGGCGGTTTTTCTCCAAAGATCAAAGGCAACCAGATGTGCAACTAGCAGACCCTATGGACGAATCCACGCGCTCGCCTTATTTAGTGGCCCAGCGTCTGGATGCAACCCGTGAACCATCGTTCAAGGTCACCATCAGGAAGTGGGGAACAATTGGCCACAGTGTGGAGGCTACATACGATGTACAGAGCGAAGCCTCTTAATTATCCACAATCGTCTAGTCGTGAACCTTACATACGCAATGGTTCTTGCCGTAATGAATCGAATAAATGGAATCTCAAGATAGGAAAGCTGGTGGGGTTTGAAATGACGAAATGAGTTTACTGTAAATAAAACGTATTCCTGACTATGTTTTTAAGGGTCTGGTACATTTTACCTGTACTAAAATTTCACAAAATCAACTTTAAGTGCATCCTTTAATAATTTAAAGAAATGTGATGCGAATACCACATGTACCAAACTTTCTTGTTCGCGTATTAAATTTATACACATTTTAATTTTTAATTTATGGGCATGATGAATCCTCAGAATTATCACTTCCCCATTCTCTTCCAGGTTCAAGGTTAATTTTACTTCTCATTGTAACGGTGTTGTTTAAATAGAGCTCCAGTACAGCAATCCAGCAGAGTTAATATCCATTATATTGAGAATCTCTCTCTCTCTCACACACACACACACACACACACACACACACACATATATATATATATATATATATATATATATATATATATATATATATATATATATATATATACATACATACATACATATGTGTGTGCGTGATATATCAAAATTATTATACTTAAAATATTCTTAAAAATATTCAATTAATATTAAGAAAACGAAGTCTAGCATTGTGGAACTTTACTCTCATTGCAGACAAAATGAATCGGCCTACCGAAAGTTTTTACAGTGCTCCAAGAATGCTCCAAGAATGTACTCACTTGTCACTGATGCCGGCTCCAGAGCGAGCGAGTTGCGTGATTTTGTTCCCATGAGACTTAAGATGGGTCATATCTTTTTGGGAGGTAAGAGTGACTTCGACCATATAAGATGGCTCGGAAGCACCCAGGCGCAGTTTAATTATTGCAGAAGCAGTACCATTTTCCTGGGACAGCTGAAAAATGTCGCCAGTGTACAAAAAATTAGCATTTATTCCATTTATAGTTTTGAGAGAGGAGTAAAAAGAATTGAAGTCGAAGAACACTCCTTTTTCTGACATTTTATAGCTGGGAAATTAAGTATTAAAAAATGAGAAATTGAATTTCGGATATCTATTTTAGAGATAGTAATTTTGATGTATTACACACACACATATATACAGTGGACTCCGCTTAATGTGATCAGTTTGGGACACTTTGATTTTAATAACAATAAACGATATGCAAATTAGATAAATTTACCCCCCCTCCTTTAATTCACACGTACTACATTTCAAAACAAAATGAAAAAATACATCTTATATTTATGTACTGTATATTATCCTTTAAAACATAAGAATTGTATGCAAAATTAAAAAAATTAATCAATTGTTGACTGTCTACAATTTTTTCTAAGAAGATCATTGATAAATTGTTCATAGTCATAATCAACCTGTTCATAACGATTTAAAATTTCGATCTTTTGTTTTATTGTTAAATCATTTCGCGTTCTGGCTTCCATATCGACAAGCTGCATGTAAGCGAGCAAGGCATAAAATGTGCATACGCTTCTTCTCAGTTCCGATAAGAATGTGCTGCCTTCTGCTTATCTAACCATTCACCGCTAGCAGGGTGTGCGTATTTCTGAAAAATTCCAGGAACGTGTAATATTCCACTCCTTTGTTCGTTCCCCATTTCCTTAGGTGGAAGTGGAGAATTCTCGGAAATTCGAAAAGAATGGGTTCCTACTGAATATATTGTGAATATTCTTTTGCCAGTTAAAATGAGGTTCGAAAACTGATAACATTAACCGATGTAACGATCACATAAAACGATAATTTTAATACACAAATGAATAGAGAAAATCGGGACCAGGTGATTTCGATAGCAATAAGCGATTGATAACATTAACCGCGGTAACATTAAGCGGAGTCCACTGTATATAGATATAGATATCGATATAGATATGCGGAAGTTGGGTGTACGATGAATACGATAATATTACACACCAACTCCGACAATTAGATACACGTGGTCATTAGTGAAGAAGGTCGACACTATAAATTACAACTTAACAAACATTTAATAAGAAATAAACATAAGCGTGCACGAAGGATCGTGCTACAGACAGAACTGCATACGGTACACTAGATCACCGTAACAAAGCGGAAATTCTTTTACAAGTGAAAGTCAGTTACGGTTGCCGCACCAAGATTCCAGTCAAGCTGCAACCGTGTATTATAATTCCGTCAGGTCGGGAGTTGCGATATGCGGTGATGTAATTGTTCATAGACACCGCAGATATAAAGTCATAGAAATAAGGAAAACTAAAACAGAATTTAAAATATCAGAGCAAGGAACTTAATATCAAGCTTTCTGGAGTGAGTAAACAATGGATGATTCCTATTTAATCATCATATAACAGTAGAAAAGGATAATAGATTAGTATTTATTTATAAATTATTCCGATTTTTATCAATTTAAATAACTAATTCAGCCTAAATATAGTATTCTTAATTTCAAATCAATAACTTAAAATACTTGATAACAGAAAACTATAATACATAGATTTCACTTAAGTTATACATTTTAATCCAAAAACGTATAATACAGCCAAATATGAGCTAATCAAACTGACATATGAAGAGTTCATAAAATATTATTCCTAATAAGATATGCAGGGTACTATAAATATGATATATTCAAATTGAAAAAAATGTGCACTATATCTATCAAAATAACATTCGTAATTGTATGCGTAAATGCTGCATAGGTAATTCGAATGCGGATAAAGTCATAGAAATAAGGAAAACTAAAAGCAGAATTTAAATCTTCAGCAAAACAATTCTATACTTCATTGTAAAATTCAGAAAGTTTTAGAGATTACAATGCTACCTTTACTCCATACCAGGAAATGCCTTTGAAAGTATTGTTTCAGCTGTTTAAAAAGCATTTTTACAACTGCCTATGAATACATCAATATCTTGTATTGTTGTAATCGCCATCAGCATTATAATTTTTTCGTTATATACAGTACAGATTGAAACCATTGTGGGAGGTGAACGATTAAATATTATAATATTACCTATCCTAAATATAAATTTGAACATTGTACAGCTAATCCTTTTTGAGCTATGTGAAATGTATACATACGTATGTACAGACATCACAACAAAAACAGCTTCGTACACTGACTGCTTGGCAATTTCAAATAATATCCGTTTATACATCCATTTGGTTTGTTCTTTATAAAAATGTGCACGGTTTGCCGTGGCGTCATCAATTTTTGGTTTGGCATCATTTGATGCTGCCAAAGCAAAAGAACATTGTCGATATTAAAACCTCTTTCGCACATGTTATCATATAATGACAATATAACAGAAATTAAGATAGATCTTTGCTTGCCATATTGGTTCCTCTCGCTTAATGTTAACCAATGAAATAAATAAAATTCCTCGGGCAACATTTACGATTTTTTTTATTTTCTTTAGCATTTAAAAAAAATGCTTAAAAGATTATACTACCTGATAGAACAGCAACTTCTCTAGAATGCTACAATTTTTTTTTTATTTATGTCTGCGAAATGCTTTTATATGCATTTGAAAAAGAGTATACCGTAATTGTTCTCATATGACTTAAATATATTTTTCTCAGGGTTTTTTTTTTTTTTAAGGGAAAGATGGAATCTTAGAGAATTTGTTGTTGTATAATGTGGTATGATTTGTTCAAAGAATTCTTAAGATACGATACGGTTAAAGGGAGTTTTATTTTTTCGATAAGTTTACATGGAGCGAAAGGAAACCAATACGTCAGGTATAGATCCACTTTAAGGTTTATATAATCAAGAGTAAATCTGTAATAAGTGAAATTTGAATAACTTAAATTGTTAAAGTAGTAAAGTGGTAAAATGGTTAAAATGATAATGCAGTGTACAGTAATATCAAGAAAAATGGTAGCTTTGAAAAAAGGTGAAAAAAAAAAAAAACTAGGAATGATATAGATTACATACTACTGCTCTATTTCAGATCTTGTGTTGGAGCAGACATATTTTGGGGAATTCCCTTGTTACCCTTTAGGTAATCATTTTCAGGTATGAATAATTTATTTATTTGTAAGCTCACTTTGTTCATGCACTAATTCAGTCAAATACTGTTTTAACTCGAACTAACTTGGTTTTATTTAATTATTTTTCAAATACATTGTCGTAACTTGTTAAATTTAACTTTGAGTGTCACCAGTTTATACATTTCTTTAGAGCCGCAGTAGCTCAGTCGGCAAAGGCAATGCTCTCGTAACTGGAGAGTTTCGAGTTGAGAGCCGAGCCGACCTAAAATCCGCCATGTTCGTTAAAGGTTCGAATATATATATTTTTTTTTTGGGGGGGGGGCACGTAAAATACGTTCGTGGTCACAATGTCCTCCAAGTTCTCAATCAATACCTCTGCGGGGGGCAGGCTAAGTCTAAGGGTCTTCTTGGTCCCTTCTTTAAAATTACGAGGAGCCACTTGAGCATAAGTCGTACTTTCCCCCTTGTGGGGCTCGTTAAAAACGAAAAGTGATCCCCTTTGCCTTAATACGAGTATTGTTTCACTCCATCATGCTTGGTTTGACCAATGGGCATAAAACAACAACAACAATATATTTCTTTATCCATAACTACACAAGTTGTATTTTTTTTAATCAAACTTTTAATTTTTTTACTTTAAAGTTGTAAGATTCAATGGAGTGAAGTACTGGGCAAACTTTCTGGAACACACATCTAAACACCTTATCCTGGAATCCTCGAATAGGTGGTGTCTTCTAGGTGCTGCAGCCGAAAGATGGCCGAATGATTAGGGTGCTGGCCTTCGGAGCCAGAGTTCGTGGGTTCGAATCCCACTATGGCATGGATGTTCGTAGCCGTTCGGAATCGGCTTTAAGCAGTAGATCCCGGTCTCATTAGCCTCCGTGTTGCAAAAAGTAGACCGTAGCTCTCTCAAACCAAACCCAACCTAGGTGCTGCAGATATTAAGGTTGACGATGGACGGGAGACACTGTAGTACATAAATGCTATTTTTCTAATTTATCATGCAAAAAAAATAGGTTAACTTATTCGTAATTTAACAAACAATTATTTATATGGAGATAAAATTGTTTACTGTGAGGCGACACAATTCCTCTCCCAACTCTATCACAATATTTTATAAAATATATTTTGCATTAGGGTATAATTAAATTGAATTTTTGAAAATCCTATTTAAAAGCCTATTATATATGAAGACGTAATAAAGACAGTGGCAAACCAACTGTTTAAATGGCATATGTTTAAATGATAACTGTTTAGTTGGCATGCCAAGTTCTTTTTGATTATTGGCAAATTTCGGTACTCCTATTCAAGAAACTTTTTCACTTTTTCTTATTTGCCTGCGTTTGCCGGTTTTTTAAATCTAATTATTCATTTATTTATTTGTTTATTGTTCAGTAATATGGGAATTTAATGCGATTACAATATGATCTTATATAGATAAATACATAGACAGATGTTTATTTTCCGTGTTTGTTTTCTATAATGAATTATACAGGAAAAACATAAAAGACAATGGTTTTACTAATATTAATATATAGAAAATCTTTAAAGCAAACAACTGTCACTCATTCTAGCAATACAATAAAAAGTGTTATTTTTTAAAATTATTTTAGAAAATAATAATCATTTTTTTAAATAAAGGAACGTTGTATCTTTCTAGTTGAAAAGTCTTTTTTTTTAAGCCTTCTAAAAAAAATTTTTTTTAATACAGGGCGCAGAGTAAATGTATTCGGAAGAAGGCAGGTCGCTAAAGCACTTAAGAAAAACACGGGCGTGATGTCCTTTGATAAACGTCAAGCATGGACACTAAAAGACATTTTAATTTTTCAATCATTTTAATCAAAAAATAAATCAATAAGTTTTCAAAGTCCTCTGCTCTTTTAACTAAAATTCGCGTAACCCATGCGCAGATACTTGCCGCTAACTTTTCCCAGCAGGGACCTAAAACAGAAAGATTTTCCAATCAGTAGATTAGTGCTTTAAGCAGACATGTTACCCTAGTGATGTGGGTAATAATCCTTTTAAATACCTTTTCGAACCCTCTCTTAAATTTTCGTTAGACACAATGGGATCACTTGGCCGCGGGCACTCCTACCCTTACCTCGGATCATTTATGGATAAAATGATTTTTACCGAATGAATAGGCAAACCGATACCGCGTTCGGATAAAGGTGCACCCATCAGATCCATTTTCGGCTGACCCTTCACCTGAAAATTCGATGTTACCTACAAGCCATATTGTTCGATATCCGTTTTCGAAAAGGGATCGTCGATATCTTCTTTTCCACGGCGTTCGACAGTGGAGTTCGGAGCTTCCACAATCGAAATTCCGATAGGGAAATAACGCGATCGCTAATCTTATTTTCAGACTGTCAGAAACGAGTTTTTGCGATGAGATTGTTCTCTCCGATATTTTGTGGGTTCTTTTAATTTTAAGAAAAAGCATCTTTTTAGAAGTGCTTTTTATCATTTCTTCGGGGAAGAGCACAATTCATTACTTCTTTTTTTTTTTCACCCTCCAACGATTTTCAAAGAGAAGACCCCGCCTGGTTCTTTTTAGGAGGAAAAATAGCTAAAAAAAAATAGCCTAAGCCTAGAGGTCTTATAATAATGGTAGAAGCCAAAATATATGTATAAAAAAGAACCTTACTTTATGCGATGACTTTATGACATTTCCGTTACCAATAGATGGCTCGCTTAAAAGAATTTCTTTATACTTGCGAATTAAAGATTTTTTTCCTTGAGAACTTCTTGAGGCTGCTCCAGTGGTGGCATCGAAATATAAAAGAATTATCTTAGAGGGAGATAATACTTAATACACCCGAGTTTTTTCTTAAAGAATTTAAGAAGTATTTAAGAATATGTAGATACAATTTCGATGATCGTATCTTTATATATAAACACACACATATATATAATATGCACAACGCGTGTATATATGTATATGTTTATATGTGTCTGCATGTGCGCGTTCACACGTATAGCTAAAGATATATAGGAAACACATTAAGGTTTAGAGAAAAATAAGTGAGAAAAATACATGTTACAATAAAATTTCGAGAATTTTTTATAGTAAATAAATGTAAGACAGTCATATTTGAAATGTTGTAGCACAAAAATGAGTAAATCTAAATTTCGTCTAGCAAAAAAGTGTGTTTTTCCATTAGATTAGTAAAACAGAGTTAAAATGGTATTTGAAAATGCTTTAAAAACTCCTTTTGAGTATTTTCAATGTGGAAAAAGTCTTTAAAACTGCTTTTTTATGTGAGAATCCTTTTTTGTCATTGTTGTTCTTGCTTTTCAATTCATTTCATATAATTATTATCCCACATTTTTTGACTGTATTGATACCAAAGACTTTTCATAATAAATTACGATTTATTTTCTGTGTCTGTTTAATGCAAATATTGTATTACTTTTATTTTATTGTTACTACAATCTTTATTTAGATACTAGCTGGTTCGTATCCAGCCTTCGGTCTGGGTAATAAATGTTTCCAAGATCCCAAGTAAAGTTTTATAACCATTATTTTAGATATTTACATTCATAAAAATCTTAAACTTCATACGCTGCAAGATTGTTGACGAATATGATAATTTATTAATAATGGATAATCACAGTTATAACTATGTTATGGTCTGTGTTGCCTCTAAACCACTGTGTTATGTTTCCAAATTCCTCAGTTTTCTCTTTAAAATGACACGACAGTGTTTTAAATTTTGGCGCCGTCGGAATCGGATACGTAGATGTGTATAGCGTACAAACATTCTCAAAAATTTTATTTAAAAAAAAAAGTTATGTAACCTGGTATCCCATGGATTATCTCGAATATAGCATCATTCTAGAGGTGATAGTGAGGTCAGTTGACACATTCCCGACATTCTCTACGAATCACAAAGGGCGCCAAGTGATGACCGCTGAATGAAATTATAAATATTTTGGATGTGTATGAAGCTTTAAAGTTAAAATTTTAATGTAAGGATTCCGAATTTCTTAAACCGATTACAGATTGCGATAAATTTGAGCCAAATAAATATAAGAAAAAAACGTATATAAAATTATTGCCCAGTAAAAAATTAGTAGGCAACACACAAAAAAAAAAATGGTATACTACTGCATACTTTCTAAATTCAAAATATTTTTTGCCCTTATATGTTTTTACTGTTATTATTCTGACTATTTTACCTTTCTGTGTATTTATGCCTACATTTTCGATGCCAGTAGCAAAACAGTCTCAGACTTAGTTCTAAACTACATATGTTCCTATGTATTATGAGCTTCAGTTAGATTAAAACGAAGTTATTTTAAAAGGATATGTATAAAATAAACGACATAAGTGTCCAGTAATCCTACATTCAGTGACAACGCAATAGATTATAAGTTCAATGTGGATTAATCTAATGAAGTTACTATAAATCAAACGTAGCCAAGTTCTATCAATTTTACTTACATTTACAGTTACCATTTCTTTAGTGGAATTGTCTCCCGTACATAAGTACATCATATGCTTAATGCTATTTGGAAGATTAGTGTTTTGTACATAAAAATGAAGTTTTAAATAACGTAAAAATGACACTATAACAAATAATTTTGAAATATAACAAAAACATCCTTTAACATATCTGAAAAACAATACATTTAGTTGTAATAAACATCCAATTATTCATATTCATATTATTCATATTTATTTTATTATTATCGATCAAGCTTGAAATTGCTTTACTTACGAACACCATTGGCGATGTTTTGTAATGGCGACATTTTTATCCCCTGGCCATGCAACTGAATTTCTCACAAGAACAGGGTACCCCGCTAAATTAGCGATAAAGCTCTAAGCATGGTGGCCTAACATTCACTTTTTTTGTTGTTACTTTATAATGTCAATTAACATTATATTATACATATACAGTAAAATTTTGAAATGCAATAAATGTATGCAGAACGTTTTCAGTCGATGCATTACTCAAATTATTTAGAATAAAGGCAATATAGAATTGAAATAACTAAATCTGCATTACTACGATATGTCAGTTGGTGCTTGTTTTTTGAATTGCCGATTGAGTACGAACCTTGTTAATAGAATAAATTCTTTACTTTCTTTTTTTATATTGTCAATTCACGTTATAATACACATGTAAGCAAGTAAAATTTGAAAATGCAATAAGTGCATTCAGAAAGTTTGTTTTGGGTAACGCTTCGTCAGGCAATGCATTACTTAATTCAGAATAAAGCCAATACAGAATTGTAATAATTAAATCTGTATTACTATGATGTATCAGTTAGTTCTTGTTTTTACATAACCAATTGAGTAAGAACCCTGTTAACGAAATAAATGCTTTACTGTTTTTGGTTTTATATCATGTAGGTTTAGATTCAAATATGAATAAACAGTAAAATTTGATAATGCAATCAGTGTAAAGTTTTCTCTGTAGGATTAACATGAGAATTTGAATGACACAAATCTGATCGGGTTAGAAAGTTCATTTTCGACTGAGAACATTCTTATGGTTTCACATTAGAACAGGGTGCCCCGCTAACTTGGCGATAAAGTTCAAACCATGGTAGCCTAACGTTTTCTCTTGATCTCGCCGTGTTCAAACAATTTTCATCTATATATTGATTTATATTATGCTGAAATCCAGCTCTCCTTGTGCAACCCTTTTCTCAGTTATTAAATGCTCATAATGCTTAAAAAAATAGATATAGCGAACCATTAATGGTTCCCTATGGCTATTTTTTTATAATTTGGAGCTGTTGGCTTTGTAAATTGTTGAGTTATTAATTGCTTATAAATATAAATTCTCAATTTTTAAGTCATTTTGGTTAATTAAGTATACTGACCCGCTATTTTTTTCTTTTGTTTTTCAACCCGATCCAAAAAAAGTTTGTCCATGCCTTATCTAAACTAGTTGCTACTATGACCAAATGAATCAACTTTCAATTCTGCTTTAATATCATTTTTCAGAAAATCCATTTTTTACTCCCAACCCTAAGAACTAAATAATCGTAACTCTTAGGGCCGGTCTCACCAAAGTCGTTTAACGGCTAACCGTGATTAACCCATGGCACCAACCAATGGTGAGACACAATTCTCCGTTTAAACAGAGATTAATCGCGATTAGCCGTTAAACGACTTTGGTGAGACCGCCCTTAATCTCTTAAATTCCAAAGACTGGGTAATCTCCAGGTTTCCGGAAACATAGACAAGAATTTGCTCAGAACTGTTAATTAATGCAAAGTTAATAGTGTTACTAGTTAATTTGGCTTGAAGAGCTATCGTCACCTTTTTATTGAATGAAAGCCAGCTAATTAGAGAGGGGCGTACTGCTTTGACATCTCGGAACCAGCTGCCTGTTTTGTCTGGTATTAGGTATTCGTGATGACACGCTGGAGAATCCCCTTAATTCTGATTAACCTCAGGAGGAAGGAATTTTGCTCCTAATTCCATACCACTCCCGGTTACAAACACATGGCCTACAAATTTGTCCTGCACATTCTCTGGATATACATGAACACGTTCAGTGCGTCTGTCAGGTTCGAACCGGATATCCTGGGATTCTAGCCAATCACGTGACCACTGGGCCATTTTGGGGCATAGGGAGTTAATACTTAAATAGCCGTAGTACCTTTCAAGACTTAAAATCTTCACCATAATATCCTTTTTTCAGGTCATCCTAAAATAAGTTATTCTTAATTTAAAAAGAAGTTTTTACAACGTCTTTAATAACGCACTAGCTTTAAATAATTTTTTTAATTTTATCATCTCCAGAAGAATCTATTTTTGTAATGGCATAAAATCCATACAATAATTTTTAATGACATTCCTCGCAAGATAATTTTTGAAATTTGTATATTAGAAACTAAATTTTCAAATCAAGTTTAGACAAAACATCTGTTTTATTCTCGAAAGCCAGCCGAACGCTGGACGATTGGTTAGGGTGTTGATTGTCCGTACCGGAGTTCGTGGGTTCGAATCCCACTATGGTATGGATGTACGTAGGCGTTCGGAATCGGCTTTAAGCAGTTGGTCCCGGTCTCATTAGCCCTCGTGTATAAAACAGTAGACCGTAGCTCTGCAAACCGAACCAAACCAAAAATTCTCGAAAACCAAAATTTAAAAGGAATCTGATATTTTAAAATAAAAAAAAATGTTTAGAAATTAAAATAAACTAGCCTTTATTATGCTATAAAATGAAATATATTGTTCGTATTAATAAAATTGAAGTTCGCAGAAGAAAAATAGTAATTATATTTTATTTGATTAAATTTTTTTTTAAATTTACGAATTTCAAAACTATTTTGGGGGGAAAGTGGATTTTTATTTTTCAACTTGGAGTATGTATATATGTGTGTGTGCGTGCATGGATGGAGAAGAGAGAAGAAAAACAGTACCGGTTTTCGTTTATGCTAGTGGCTACTCAAATTGCGTATTTAAGTTATGGGACGCATAATTAATACTACCGACTGGTGAGATGTATTTGGGGAGAAAATTAAATATCACGTCACTGAAACTTATCTGTGGTCGTTGATGCGATCTGCTTTAAATTATTCAGTGACTAAAGTAGAATAAACACGAAAATGAAGAATTCGATTACTTTCAATAAACTGCTCTCAAAACTGGGAATCCGATATATTTCCGAATAGATTTCAAGAAAGCTACTCCTTCTTTCCTCCCTCTCAACACTCGATCTTCCGGCATTTCTGGATTTTCTTTTTTTCCTAATCTACTTTGACCGTGAGAATTCTTTAGAGGAAGCTACTTTACAGATGACTCTAGCCTCATTGTCGAATCTTAATTTGCGATTTAAATGAACTACAGTTTAGAGCGTGTTTTATGTTGCCATCGGTTGTAATCACTATGCGAATAGTTAACTTGCGTTATTTGATTAGAGTAGGTGTAGTTTCATCTATAAGCTATGATCCCATTTAGATTCATAAAAAATTACCTTGGGGTCGCAAGGTGGATGAAAAATTATGAATAAATTTATTCGGATGTGAATACATCATTGGTACACTTTTTGAGAAAAATATATAGGTCTTGAAATATTGGTTCTCAAATATTTTCAGGGTTAGTCTATAAATTGTTTTTGCAATGGAGTGAAAATACCCATCCTCGGAAAGAGCTTGAGAACCATATTTAGACCTACCAGAGAGGGTGACGTTTGAAAGAGGCGTGACAACTATGAAATCGAAGAACTGTTCAAAGAAAGATATAATCAAATGCATAAAAAAATGCAATGTTTGAGACATGTTTAGAAAACGGACGATGATTGAGACTCAAAGAAGATCTAAAAAGATAGTGTCAAGATTAAAGAAAATGAGAAAGACCAAAAAAGAGATGAATTGATAAGGTGGAGAAAGACTTAAACACTTTGAAAATAACAAACTGGAGATACAAGACAAAAGACAGATAACTTTGAAGTCTCATTGTTGGGGAGACCATGGGCTAGTACAGACTGTAGCACCAGGGAGTTAGTTAGATAGTACCCATCCAGACGAGGAATAATTACCATGGAACATATGGTCTCATTCTACTCTAAGAGGCACGAAAGACTGAAATTAAAATTCCAACCTGAATTTAATTATAAGTTCAGGTGAAGTGTTGGAACAGCGAATGAACGGTACCAAAAGTTGTTCAATAAGATTTATTGTTCATATCCGCCAATTCCTCGTATGTGTACTCTACCATTGTCTTCGTGAAACATTCCGGGCGTTGTTATCAATGTAATACTAAAGTTTTGATGTTTTCCGTTTTTAAAAGACAATGTTTGATCTGATTGGCTTTCTACGGAATTTGTTAAGAATAAATATGCTGCTGCTTCTTACAAGAAATTTGCATGTCATTAATGCTTGATAATCTTGCTTAGAAAATATGTTACATAAGCAGGTAAAGAATAACGTCAGAGGTGATGACTTGTTCATGTTCGACGCGTTTCTACTTTACTCTTTTCTGTTTTTAGTGTGGAGTGTGATCCTATGTTAATGTTACATGGTAATTATTGTTCTCTGGATGGTTGCTATCACTTCTCTCATTTTGTTAAACAATTTAGACTCACTCTATAAACAGATTAGCAGTAGAATTACCTGTAAGACTCAAATTGAGCAAAATAAAACCAAAAATATCACCTCTTGCAAAAATAAAATAGGCTCATAGGGCCGATTCTGGACTATTAACCGCATGCATGCAAGGTAGTATTTAGCCACTCCGTATTCCTGCGTACAAGATAGTATTTGCCGCCCCTATTGATGTGTATACCTAGTTGATTTATAACTTCGCTTAATGCCTAGAAGATTACTATTGTGTTGATATAAGCGCTCTATACAATTAACTAAGCATCAAAGGATAAAAAAATATATACATCATATATTTATTTCAGCTTTATTAAAATGCACATACTATCAAATAAAATGAACAAAATATACCCATAAACTGCACTCTTTTTGCTTTTTTATTAGCCAGTTCATCGATAATGACTAATAATTTTGAGTTTTTACATAATTTTTTTTCAATTGCTCGTAGTTCTGTCTTAAGAGACAGAACTATGAGCAATTGAAGAATGAGTCTGAAGACAGTGTAATGATTTTGGTATCAAAAGTCTACAACATAACATAGTTTATCTCTAATTACAAATCAGTTTAGATTATTTTAGTAGCCTTTCTGAAAATATTTTAGTTATAAATTCTTTTTAAAATGACTTTACACTGCAAGTCAATTACTCTTTGAAAAAAATTACGAATTGTGTGAAAAAGTTTTCCTTAAACATAAACCAAAGTTTTTCACTTAATATTTCCAACAAAATCCTCTTTTGTTTTTTAAAAGCAAAAGCTTTAGTTAGTTTATTTTAATATTATATACTTTATCCGCCCTAGAATTTCGCCACCTGCTTGTATGCATGCACTGCACATCTATTAGTTCCATCCCTGCTCAATAGGTCTCCTTTAGTAGTTCCTTTTTTGGTTGTTGATACATTAAAGGATCTTAAATTATTTGTGGTACACCTAAAAAAATAATATCAAATTAAAATGGAAAAAAGGGAATGTTTTAAGAAACCGTTAAGGTAATTACAAATGTAATTTTAATGTAACAAAACCAATGTGTAGTGCAGTTATCCTTCTAATAATTAAATATAACGGGCTTTTGTGTAACACTAGATTTATCTAACCGGTCAAAATAACTGGTTTTGCAATTACAATTCAATGTACACGTATTGCTGTTAAATCTATAATAATTGCTTTAGAAAACAAAATAATAATAATAATAATAATAATAATAAAGATATAGAGAAGTGGGGGGACATCATTATTCGTTAACCCAGGAACATTTAAAGGGTGTACACTGAAGTGCCACTGAATTAGGGATACCTACCTAGTAACGAGTTGGGCCTCCTCTGGCCTTGATAACGGCTGCCACACGACGAGGCATAGATTCAACAAGTTTCTGGAAACGTTCCACGGTAATGGCTTGCCAAATATTGGCTAAAGCTGTCCATAATTCACTAAGGTTCGTTGGTGTTATGCGATGGCCTTTTATGCCTTGTTCCAAAACACCCCAAAGACGACCGATAGAATTTAAGATTCTTGGTGGCCAATTTATGACAGAAAGTCAGAGTTATGCTCATCCAACCAGCTAGTAGCCAACCGGAACTTGTGGGAGGTACAGTTGTTGCTGGAAAACTCCATAACTATGCGGATAACAGAACAGAATAAACGGATGGAGGTGATCACACAGCAACTCTACGTACCAAATTGCATTGAGGGAGGTTAGTACATGCACCAAAAATCCCAGAAGGGCCACGAAAAAACACCCCAGACCATGATTGAGCCACCAAGCCCAGTGCAGTTTCAACTTGGCATGCAGGATCCATGGCTTCATGGGCCTGACACAGCCTCCCGTGGGCGTTAAGTAGTCGGATTCGAGATTCATCACTCCATGCTACTCGTTTCCATTCTTCTACACTTCAGTCTCTGTCCTCTTTTGCCCAGGCAAGACGTGCAGCCCGATGGCGAGCATACAGCAATGGTACTCTCGGAGGTCGAAACCCATGCGGTGAAGTAAGCGTTGCACATTTACTGACTGTACGATTGGTATCGTTTAATTTGAACTAATGTTTTGCTTCGCTGGCTATATACAATACGCCTGAGTTGCCTCTCACCACGCACTGTTAAGGCTATCCGTCCTTTGCAGTTTGACCGATCGCTAGTCCCCCCCATGTAGTCTTGGTATACTCTTGATACTGCCAAAACCTTGAAAATCCTAGCTGTCTGACGATTTCAGAAATTGAATGACCCATGTGTCTCACACCTAAGATTTGTCCGCGATCGAAGGTGTCTAAATCAGGCAGTTTACCCATACTGGCAATTCCAACAACTAATTCAGAACAACCACAGTACGCGCTATATATCAGTTACCACATCGCCCTCACTTGTGCATAAATGATGCGCAGTGCTACACAGTTTGAATAGCCTTTGCTATTCCTAATTCAGTGGCACTTCCTGTAACAATAAGTTACATTCGGTTGAAAGTTTTTTTACCTCTTCTAGTCAGCCATCTCCAAAAACATATAGGACAGGAGCGGTCTGGGCTAGGAGGAAACTTCGGGCGCCTCCCAACCAATAGAAGGGCCCTTGGTTTGGCGGGATCTCACCCCTCCGTTCTCCAACTGACCCCTGATTTTTTCTCCGGGGGGCAGTCTGATTTTTTTAGAGTTTGAGGTTGTCACCAGAGGAAAGAAGAGGGTGGACGCTGCTAACATCCACTGCTTGCGGAGTAGATATTTGGAGCGACGCGAGACAAAGAAAAAAGCGACACCTTTTTTGCTAAACCGACGCCGAATCCAAAGGAGTCTTCCACATCTACAAATGATGAGTTTTATTCCTTAGGCATTTAATTGTATAAAATCATTTAATCAAGACATATTTGTCCAGGTGTGTATTAATGAGTATTCATTTCTTCTTTCTCAAACACTAAGCCGACGTAACAATTATTCCCACACTTCAGTGTAATTTATTATTATTTTTTATACTCAAAATCTAGCTACTTTCATTGAAAAGTACTTCTTGTTTTTCATTACTGCTGTTTTCTGGAATTTTTACTTATTCAAAAAATTAAAAATCAAGAGTCTTACTTAGACACCTCTTTAAATAACAGTCACATGTAATCCCTTCTCGAACTAAAAACCTGATTAGATACAATGCACTACGTGCAAATACAAATTCCCATTCAAAGATTTTCGGCCGCCGATCTCGCGAGACATTGTCTGTTAGCCGAGGTTAAGAAAAACTGATAGTTTAAAAAGAAAACAAAACTCCTGTTGGCAGGAACAAAGAAGGAGTAACACAGAACTATGATACACATAAGGAAAGGAGTGAAGAAAATAAAGGACATGTAATAAATAGAAAATTTCATGCTAATGATATAAGACAAGAAACTATTTACTAAAAATCATCACGAGAATTTTCAGTAAATAATTCAAATTACCTTGAGAATCACTACTCCTTCTTCCTCATTCTGTGGGTACTTCAATTTACAGATCACCGAAACTAAAAAATCAAAATTAATAACTCTAAATTACAATATTATGTACATAAGAATTAATTAAAGTGTAGAATAAGTTTTATCCATACACCTAGGTTATTTTTTAGTAATAATTAAAACTTTAAGATATTCTAGTGTATGCAGAGGATTGCATTTTTTAACACTAGCTCCAAAGTCTAATTTTATTGATGTTATCTTCAGATGCATTTCTATACTGAATTAAATGTGTTGATATATTTTGCTATATGGGTATTTTTTTTTCGAATTTTTATTTTTGATACGATAAAGCACAGTTTTAAGATTACAATTTAAAGCTATTTGGTGCATATCTGTTCGTGCTAAATATGTGGTACATACTCTCTTTCGATTTGAATCTAAAGAATGTTAATTTCAACTCGAGTTAGTTTTGGTTTAGCCTGGTTTGAGTTACAATAATTTTTTTACACCCGAGAGTTAACAGAACTTAATTCTTAAATCTGATTCCATAGAATTATAAACTTTCATGCCAATGGCTGAAGAGGAATCCCTAAATCCTGGAACCTCCCGAAGCACCTTACTTATTCAGCTTTCAAGACCTTCAAGATGGTAAGGCAACTGGATAGCCAGGCGAGCCCTCTAATCCAAAGATTTCTAACAATAAGCAGAAAATAAAACAACTAAAAGATAAAAGAGGGGATAGGAAGGTGGATTCGTGAGTTCACAACCCAAAACTAAAACGTTACACAAGGTCTATTTTTTTAATTGCTGCACATTATATTTTATGAATTTTTATTACCCATTGTTTTAGTACCCAGGGCATGTGCCTAGACTGCCCGTGCGATAATCAAACTCTGAATGTAGTCCTTGTTTTCCAGTAACGAAGAGATTAGTCAAAAAGGTTTTCGTCTCGGATCTTTGTTTGAGGAGAATTTTAAGAACAATAACTGAACTCTGCAGTAAGGATTTGAGGTGAAAGTTACACGTTAAACAGTAATATAAGAGATAGTGCGAAGGAATTTCCAGTTCTCCACATAAACAAATGTAAACTTAGTTTATTTTTTGGAATCTGAGAAAATAAGTTGGGAAATGATCATATCCGATTAAAAGAAATTTTAAATGGGATGGAAACGAAAAGTATTTTGGGGGAAACTTCGGGTAAGTATTTATAAAGTTCTCTACCTGTTGATTCTGTGTTCTAAATAATTTGTCTGGTAGTGAATAATTACTCTTTGAATTCTAAATTTTATGCATGCGGAGGACAAAGGAACGGTTGGTTAAAGGAAGTTGGAGAGCTACTTCTTTCAAAAATAGATCGATTTTCTTATTACGCTCGAAGTCCACGGATTTTATTCATTAAAGAGATATACGGCAGCTGATGAAAGAAAGATTTTTTAGCAAATTTTGAACATTTCGGATTTGAGGATTATTTTTAGTAAATTTTTATGGTTTTTAGGCTAGATGAACTGTAGCTGAGAATTGAGACATTCAACTAGGGGAGAGTTTCTGTTAACCATTTGGATGGTATGCAGTTCTGTTTGGAATACTATGACGGTTTTGTTTACAAACAGAAGTGGTATAAGAATTGGCTTTTAATAAGTACATTTAATTTAGACAGTCTCAAGGGTACATTGTTGTACTTTACTTTATGTGGAACTTCCCTAACCACAATCAATCTATATCTAATCTGCGATTTCATTTATATTCAGAGAAAAATTCTTCATTTGAAAAAAACATTAATCTCATTTATATCTAATTCAAAAAGTCGATACAGAAAATAGATCAACTTCTACTTGATTTGATCGAAAGTGTCGAGAAATTTTGTCATAATATTCTAATTAATTTTATTCCCTAACAAACATTCTGAATTTTTCCGATCCCCACCCCGTTTTCGCACATATTTTATATGATCCTTACTTCTTAGAAATTTGTAAAAACTTTGAGAGATTTTGGCAATAGGCTTTCGGAACAGAAGCCGGAGCCGGTAAAGATATTTTTTGTTCGCTGGTTTCGGTTTTTACACTTTGTTTTGAGGCATGGAAGACGATTTTGAGTATTACATTACATTTCCTAGAAATTCTAAGTGGAATATTGAACCAGTCGTCATACTTTTTGGATGGGCAGGGTGTATTGATAGATATTTAGCGAAGTACAGCGATATTTATCAACAAAAAGGGTAATGACAATTCAAATATAATTCTATGGATAGTATTTAAATGCACGACTTTTTTTCCCATTGGGTTAAGTTTAAACTTTATTCTGAAGTGTTAATACCCTGTATTTCTCATTTTATACAAATCAGTTTGTTAAAAACATTATTTTTATAACCTTTTTAATTGAGTACTCGATTTTCTTTGTTTCTGTGATTCTTTCCGATTTTTTTTTTATTTGCATTTTCTATATTTGGATACTATCACTGTGGACAAAACAATATCCTGACATTCATTTTTCCTGAATTAATCATAAGATTTTGTATTTTTTTAAAAAAATCTATTGTGTAGAATTTTCTATATTTAACAGAATCTAATAGAATCCAGCGAAATCAACAGTAGCATAGAAATATTATCAAGATAAATGTTAAATAGCTTGAATTGATATGTATTTCAAATAAAGCTAGAACTTTTATCGAAAATAATAGCAATGTTCATTAATGTGTAATAAGAGTGAAACATTCTTTATTGGATTTTAAGTTGATATGAACTTTATATTTAAATAATTTTTAGTAGAAATGGACAATGAATCAGAATTATCATGAGCTTGATATTGTGATTATATATATATTATCGCTATATATATGTGTATGTATATTGTTGAGAATTTAAAATTAACTTGCTTCTTACTGGGAAGATCCAGGATACTTGATCATTTAATTGTAGTTGGCATTTTACAGGTGCAAATACAGTGAGAACATTGTTCCTTTTTGATGAAAAAGGTTGTTTTGCTGTGCATTTCTCACACATATGCGTAAAATACTATGGACGAATTTAACCTGTTTCATAGGGAAGTAACATTTTATGTTGAAAAAAAGTTCAGTTGCCTTTTAGACTAGAGGAAATAACTAAAAGCATTACAAGTGATATTCGTAATGGTTTGATATAATTTCATAAAATGCTAATTTTTATGATAGAGTTAAGTTTCAATTTAGATGTAATCCAAATGATGTATTTATTTCTCTACATTAACCATTTCTTTTATAAATGAATTAGCGAAAGCATGTAACTCACCTAAAGAAACTCCAATAGTAAAATCAGTGTATAAAAATGGCATGTTATTGTAGTGCTTGAGAAATTGCATTATTTTGTGGTGTGAAGCATGTGATTCGAATTACACCTGTTCAAATACAGACTTAATCATTAAATCAATGTTCATCAGTTCTATTAAAAATCAGCTATGATACATTTTATAAATGTAGTACATATAAAATCTGTCAATATTAATGTTATGAATGTGTATTAGCAGGGATCTGTCCAGAATTTTCAGACGGGGTGTTGTTTTTGTGCAAAATTACAAATGAATCTGAAATTGGCATTAAGTTAAGATTCCATTTTACAGAAAGTCATTTAAAAAAAACTTTTATGTATACATAAACATATACAGTTTTTTAAATAACATTATATTTATTCAAGGCATTAAGTTTTAAAATGAAATATGAATAAATGATAGTTAAAACATTAAAGTGAAAAGCAGGGTGAATAATTTCTGAAAATACTGCATGTGAAATAATTTTTGAATTCAGAAGGGTCTGCCTTTAAAATTAAAATATTAAAACAAGTTCATTTTAAATATAAGATATTTTGTGAAGGCTTAGTTTTTATGATAAAATATTTTGTGAAGGTTCCATTAGAAGACCCAAATGTTGCTTAAACAGACCTCTAATTAATAAGATTAGTATTTCATTTACAAATAACTTCCACCTCTACCTCTGAATATCCTAAAATTGTTAGTCCCTTACATTGTATTTCTGTATGGTTTATAAATCATGAAGAAGTATAAAATTTACTTGTTTATTATTGGGCAGATCTAGGATACTTGATTCCTTTATTACATGTACAAATACAGGGGTTGCATTTCGCCTTTTTGATGAAAAATGTTGCCTTACTGCAATTTTTTTTGCATACATGTAGAAAATAAAATGTAGGTCACTTGATGAATTTAGCCTGTTTCATAGGGAAATATTTTATGTTGAAAAAGAGTTCAATTATCCCTCAGACTAAATGGGATACCTAAAAACATCATAAGTGATATTGGTAATGACTTGATATAATAACTTTATAAAATGTCAATTTTTATGATATAGTTAAGATTAAATTTAGATGTAATCTAGATGATGTATTTATTTTGCTTGTCATATAAACAGACATCTGCTATCATTATATGTTTTCTACTTGAAAAAAAATTGAAAATTAGTTATGTTAAAATTCCAATTTAAGAAAATACTTATTTTATTTTCCATTACCATTAAAATTTTCTATAATTTTCTATTTAGTCATTAAGATCATCATTAACTTGTTTCTATCTCTTTGACAGTTGTACTACTATTCGTTGCATAACTTCAACAAATGTGGTCTCACCTAGAATTATTGATGAGAAAAAAATTTTCAACTTGGCTGGAGATGTCATAAATTTACTACTTGAAATGAGATTTGACAAACATCCTATTTTTTTTCACACCTTTAGCAATGGTGGAGCTACTGTATATCGTTATGTTAGTGAAATGATACAAAATAAACATTCAGAAGAATTTAAGGTAAGTTTATTTCTTGCTTAAAAAAAATTATATGTACTTATCTGATTTCTTCATTTTTAGAAGTTTTATAGATACCTACGATTTTAAGATTTTCAGTAATGTTAATTTGTTAATCATACTTTTGTATTTAGTTTTGTATGGGTCATTACAAAATTTATCCTTAGATTTTATTTTCTTTATACAATTCTAAGAAAGTTCAGATTTTATCTATATATCTCTTTGAATTCAGTTCTATTCTAGGGATAGTCTAAAAATTATGATCCTCTTGAGCTATATTATTTAGGTGAATTTAATAATTTTATCATCTAGTCTTTATATGTACTTTGTGGTAGTAAATTGTTTGACTATTGATTCATCAAAAATTGTTATGTCTTGATATTTAGATACTTAAATGCATACATAAATATTCAATATTTCCTAAATTTCTCTGAAACACACCTTGCAGAAGAGAAGTATCATTGATTACATAAACAAATGTATGCTTATCAATTTATGTTTTTGTATGCATATTTTGCATCTGTAAAACAGGCTTTTTAAACTGGTGTATTCATTTAATAAAAGCACTCATTTATCGTTAAATTACTTAAAAAAGCATCAGATACCTTATTATGATTTGTAGCCTCGTAATTGAAATGAAAACATACAATGTAAAACCCAGCTATTAAGATGTGCTAATTTTATCTAGTTGCATAAAAACTTCTATTACAATACAGATGTTCACTGAGAGAAAATAAATTCCTACTGAATTTTATAATTAAAATAAATTTCAATGGAAATTTTTGTGAGCTTAAGAAATACTGCCTCATAGCTTTGGATGAATATATAATAGCACTGGAATAAAAAAATTAAAATTACATCAGACATTTGATGGTCTCTAATGTGCTTATAGTAATGAATACAGTTGGAAATTAGAATTACTTGTAAAATTGTGCTAAACCAACTGCTTACCAAAACTTAAATGGATGTTTAATTGGTACACTAAACTAAACTAAACTCCTTGGTGCAACAGTCTCTAAGGGGCCATGCCCTACGTTGCCAATCTCCATTTACTTGACCAAGGGCCTTGTGGTGCAAAGCATACGTTTCGGTTAGGTGGTCAATCCTATGCAGAACCCTCAGTGTTTAGTTCCCAAGTAAGCTTGGTCCTCAGTTCATCTATCCACTGAAGGGATGAAAGGCTGAGTCAACCTTGCCCAGCCCGGGGATTGAACCTAGGACATGTGTCATAGGAGTGCGAAGAGCTACCCCAACGCCACTGGGCTTCTAATTGGTACAATGAGTTCTTCATAATTATCACCAAATTTTGGTACCTTTATTATGGAAACACTTTCACATCTTTTTTCAGTTTAAGACTGGTCTGGTTTGTACTTTCTGGCTGTTCTTATGAAATTCATCAGGACAATTGAATGTGCTTATAATATACAAAATGGAGGTACTTTCCCATTAGCCAAGTGGAAGGATAATCAGCAAATATTGAACTTTTATACATCTTAATTTATTTGAAATTAAAACAGGCCTGAAAAGATTTTTTCTGAATACCCTATGATGTTACAAAATTATCTGTACCCAGGCTGAAGGCTGGGCAATAAGCATATAATGTAGTATATTTTAAATCTTCAGTAACCATTAAATTAAGTATAATATTGAAGTATTTGTGGTAGTGTTCTGTGTGGCGTTTAAAAGGTCTTAAATCAGATGTATTTTGTACAATTTAATTTATGGATAGTATCATTAAGTCTTAAAGCCTACAACCTGCAGTTAAGATTATAAAATGTAGAAATAAATACAGAAAATGAATAAATTTACAAATAAAAACTTGAGTCAGATAGGTACCTTTCTTTTACTTAATTTCTCCTCTTATTGCTTATTCTATATTTGAAATTAATCATATGAGATTCACATTATTATCAAGATTAGCTTATTTCTTAATAAAGTTTAATTGTGAGCATTAACAATTTGTCAGATTATACTAACTTCCAAATAAATAAAAGTTTGACAGGAGAAAGCAATTGTTTAATACTGTTAACCTTTTTAAAATTATATTTTCAATCTTTGATGTCATCTTTCAGCTGATGAGCTTCAATTTCCAACTAAGACTTGGATATATTTATGTTGTCTCCTTATAGAAAATAAAGTTGACCACTATATAGTGCTCATAATAAAATGGATATTAGGTTCAAAAACCCTACATGAGTTTCTTAAACATACAGTAATTATGATGTATCATGGTTATTTTTTGCCTTAAAAAACTGATGTACTGAAAAAAAAGTTATAATGATATACCTGTCAACTGTTATGGATGGACAAATAATTTTCTCTTTTTTTGTTATTGTTAAAATGAAATAAAATTTTGTAAAAAAAAAAAACAGTGGATTTTTCACTGTAGTATTATCTGTAAACTCAAAAATATTTCTTTTCAGTAAATATGCTCAGTATTTTTTTTTAAATATTAAAATCTTGTATGAACTTGCAAAAATTAAATAATGACATAACTAGACTACAGATTATATCAGTTTCGTAAATAAGACTTTTTAAAAATTTTGAATATTGAAAAAAAAAAATATCAATTTCTTAAAAATTAAATTAGTAAACCAGTTTAATAATTTTAACATCTTATTATTTTTATTTTGCTAAATATATATTAATTTTGAAATTAAGGTTAATTTTGTGTTATTTATAATCAAATTTAATTGAAAAAATTATTTGTGATATATCATGAATGCATAGAAATTTTATTAATTACAATTAACTTTTAATAAGAATTTCCATAGGGATATGAAAAATTGCAATTAACTCTTATTAATTACAATTACTTGGGCCACTAAAAGTCAACCAATTAACCAGCCGATATTTCATGAAAAGTTTTACTGATGACAATATATAAAAGTTGGCAAATATGAGAAAAAATTTCATTTAATAGCAAGACTTGAATTTGAAAGTCAATCTAACATTAGCAAAGGTGGGCAGTGTTTCAGCCATAGAAGGCAACTTCCTGTGATATCATATAGGTTGCAGGCCATACTCATTTTAAATACATTAGTGGTTCCCAGGGCCATAGCCAGAAATTATATTCAGTGGGGGACATTGTTTTTGTGAAGGATACTTCAATAAAACTACAGGTTTTCTTATGTATATATATACTCCTAATCAGTATCATACAACAATGTGATTTTAAAATATCAAAATAATTTTTAAAAATGATATAATGAACATATTTATAGCCATGAATGAGTCATGTAGTTACCACGTAATGAATTTAATAGTAAAATTAACACTGAAAATATATAAACTATACATGGTATTAAATTCTAATTCTTAAAACAGAAGTATAACTGAAGAAAAAGAATAATTTTAAAAGAAAATGAAATTGTTCAAATTTTTATTTGTATAATATAAAATATGCTCTTTTTGAAATTTTTGCCAAAAAATTTTCACAATTTCTTCCGATTGTGCAACAGTTTTGTGATAAGATGCCAAAAGTAGTAGCCAATCTGTTCTTACATGCCGAAATCAATTTGCACTATTCCTTAATTCAATGTCACTGTTCGAAGCCCATCATTATCTGTGCACAACTAGGCATATGACACACCCTCACACATGGTCCTTTTTTTTTTCCACGAAACTGTCTTTAAGAATTTCAGAGGGGGACCAGTCCCCCAAATCCCTCCTCTTGCCTACAGCCTTGGTAGTTCCTGTGGACTACCAGGGTTCTGTGTTGCTGTTGAGGAGGTGTGCAGGCAATGTTTTGGGTCCACAAAATTTTAAAGTAAAATTATTATGACCCATTTTCATTTTTATAAAAGTTAATATGAATAGCAATAATTAAATTGGTACCCGTTTTTGGTTGTTTACTTAAAACAAGATGAAGATTTTTGTTAACACTTTAATAGCTCTTTATTCTGACCTCAATCAGATATTTCAAGACATTCTTTACCTGGTTATCCTTGATTTAATGTTGAACCCTTTAACATGTATCCACAAACTTAGATGCAATTCATTGAATTATTCACAAATGAGGAGCTATTTGAACTAGGATGCTATAAATTCTGGTCAAAACAAACGTATATTGATTTTATATATCATGTTATGAATCATATGTACAAGATCTATTGTTCTCCTATTTAGTGGAACCCAAGTAATATGTTTTGTAGAGTACAATTATGAGAGTCATCATGAAAAATTGAAATCAATTGGAAAATAGTGTTTGCAGACTAGCAAAATGTCGCTCACAAACATACAGCCAAACATTAATAATCTCATATCAACCAATTAGGCTCACCCATCTTCTTAGTAATATTGAAAAATAAAGTTTTTATAATTTAAAGCACAAGATAATTAATAACAGATATTACTTTAAGTATTAAAATGTTTCATTTATATTTTATTTTTATGTCACTATTAAAAACATTAAAGTTGACATTGTAATTTTGTTACTATGTAGTCCTATAGAGTTAATTTATTTGGGGGTTCATGACAAGGTGTTTGCTATGAGAAAAGGTGCATAGGAAAAAATGCTTTAGAACCACTAATATAGAAGTTTATGGGAGAAGAGGTGAAAATCATATTTTTTGCTTCCATATAAATCCATATCCACGATATGTAATGATTAAATAAGATATATTTAAAATAAAAAATGTGCTTATTTTAATAGTACACAAATAGAAGTATCTAAAATAATATGCACATTATATTTTTGTAACTATTTATAAAAAAATCATTTGTGATCTATCTGAATTTCAGTAGATTGTCTCTATTCCTTCCAACAATCTAATTGTGTAAAACAGCTCTATTTTTTTATATGTCTTCATAATTGTACATTGAATTAATACATAGTTCTTAAATTAAAATGTTCACCTTTTTTATTCTTTGCTCATACTTGTGCAAAACAAATTCACAATTGGTAAATATATGTTATGTCTTTAAAGGGAGGTAGTCAAAATAGAAAATATTCTCATTTTTTGCTAGGGAATGGCTTTGGGTTTCTTATTCCTGTGCTAGAGTGTATATATAGGCATTTATAATGTAGCTATTACTGCATACATATGTAACTTATTTTGTATTTGACATTATAGCAAAAAAATTACTAATCACAATTATTTTAAGTATATTTTAAAAAGTTTGAATTCTTTTTTTTACTCTCCTTGCAGATTAAAGGGTGTATTTTTGATAGCTGTCCTGCCAAAGTAAGAGCATCTGGCTTTCTTCGAGCTACCCTAGCCATGACTGATGGAAATATATTCAAGAAGTATGCCATTGCTGTAATTACTTTATTCAAAGCAGCAGTCCTTGGTGTATATAGTGCGTTATTAAGTTTTTTCACAGGAAAAATCAATTACTACAGGCTGTGGAATGCCCTGATGGAAGAGCCCAATATCTGTCCACAGCTCTTCCTATTCTCTAAAGCTGATAATGTATGTTTTTGGGATACTATTCAAGAATTTGCTGATGGCCGTCAAAAGAGAGGCGTCAATGTAAAAGCAGTTTTATTTGAAAATTCTCCTCATGTAAAACACTTGGTCACCTATCGTGAAGAATATATAAATCATGTTTATAAATTTGTAGAAGAAAATGCTCCTATTGATGGAGAAATTAGTTAAATTTTTTTATCTGTCCATTATTCTTCCTGGTGATATTACATCTGTTTGTGTATACTTTTAAAAATACATTATAAAGAATATCTGTATTTACAACTATGTTGAAAAGTAGTATTGTTGTTCTCCAATTGGCTTTGGTTTAGAGTTGGGACCTATTTTTATCCTGAGAAAATTTTCATTTGTTAATTGCAGATTTAGATGATTGATTCTTGATGAGGCAATAAGAAATGAAAACTCAGTGCTATATTAACTTAGATACATATCTTAATACAGTTTATATTTTATTTTAGTGATTTTTTTTATTTATTCTAGACTACACAGGAAATGTGCATTTATTTTAATTTATTGGATGCATACTTATAAGGGACCAGACACTGTCATGGGTTTTGAGAGAGTTAATCTCAGTTATTTTACTCATCATTGTTTTGAATTCCATCTCGGTGATCATAAATCAAAATTTATATCTCATGTTTTATAAACTTTATTTATTATGTTCCAGATTTGATTTCATGTAGCTTTAATCTTGTTAATACTGAAACTTACTTAATTTTTGTAATTTTGATTCAGAGTAAGCTTAATATTTATAGCTTAATATTTCAGTTAGATTTTTCAGTTTTTCTGCATATTGATACATTTCTTATATTTCAATCATGAGTTAGTTATACAATTTAAAGTTTATATATTTTTTTAAGAGGTATGATGATAATTAGGCTTGCAAGTTTTATGCTGTGTGATACTAATATTTATTGGCTGTGATATATTATTATTTTTGTGTCTTATTTATTTAATCATTTTGAAAGTTTCATAGATTTATTTGCACATTGATAGTACTTAGCATATATGAAGAATTGCTTATATTATTGTTGCACTTATATATTCTGTTAAGATTGCTATGTCAAGATGTGATATTCCTTTGAAATGCATCAAAAAAAAAAAAAAAAGTTTTAATAAAAGTATTTCAATATTATTTTTTCTCTGAAGCATTATATTGCCATGATAACAACATAAATACAAAGACATAATTGATTAGGATGTTGTAGAGAGGGGTAATTTTAGGAATCAAATTATAACTCTTTATCTAAAAATAACTATGATTAAATTGTTAAACATTTCATAACTAGTTTCATATGGATCTTAATTTCATCAGTGAATACATATACAGGTACATATGTTGCTTACAGTTTTAAGATAAAATTTGTAAAAGAAATTGTTTGTAAAAATTATAACGTTTAATCTTTTCTATACATTGTTTCCTATTTGTAAAACCCTTCAGAATTCGTGTTTTCCTGAATCTCCTCCATAAAAAATTGAAATTTAAAACTTATAGGAAAAAAATATAAACTAAATAAAAGCTTTTATGCAACAATAGTAAATCAATGACTAGTTTATAAAATACCCAAATGAAATAAAGGTAATTAATTAGACTAGTTAATAAGTCAAATAAAAAGTTATAATTTTACTATATAATGATTACTTAAATTATATAATTATTTAAATTATTTTGAAGCTTCATAAGTTTGTTCTTTGTAAGAAAACTGCATAAATGATCCAATTAATCTCAGAAATAACTAATTGCTTAGCTTTAATTTATTCATGAAATGAAAATCATTTATGTATGTAAAGTCAGGAGATAATGGAAGGAAGTCCAGAATAAGTGCACTTTTCTTAGCTAGAAATTCTTTAATGAAAAGATCATTATTGCACAATAGAAAGCAGTAATTAGAAATATCTTTTTCCAATTAATCCACATTTCACGGCAGGAAAATTCTTGACTTGTAACTAAAACAGATAACCAGATAAAGGTAAACCTTTTCCTCCTAAGCCAAATGTTTTTTAAAACTTTGTATTTGGAGAATAAATTAAAATATTTGTAGCTGTTAATTCATTGGTATATACCATAATTTCTGGGGGGGGGAGACCCAAATGAGGAAAATACAAAAAATATTAAAATTACACAGTAGCATTACACTAAGTTAAACTATACTTGGCATCTGTGTGAATGCGACAGTCCCGAAATCTGTACTTAAACAATTGCTGTTATTGCATTTTTAGTGTGTTCAGCACAGGTAATTACACTAAACTTAAAATTAGCAATAGGGCTTCTATGCTGTTTAAGTGCCATTTTCAAAAATTTTCCACCTTCTTATTAATATACAACAAGTACTTAGCTGAATAATAGAGCACAAACTTTAGTACCTCTGACTTAGGTACCTGTGGTTTCAGTTCCTACTGTCAGGATGGATTTTCATAGTTGTTCTGGATAAGCTTAAAGCAGTAGTTCCCAGTCTCATTATTTTTCTTTTAACAAAAGAGTAGACCATAATGTTAACATTTTCGAGTTCCCTAATAATCAAACTTCATTTCTAACTAACCATAATGCTGACTAAGCTGTTGGTTTCATGGGAAAGAATTTGCGTGAATACTCACTGTTGGGAGAAATTTGTAATAGAAGGGTGTTTTCATCATCATTTGATGCTTTTCTCTTGTCTAGTATAAATCCGATTTTTAGTCTAAAATAAAGTTCTACCACAGCTTCACTGTTGTTTTAATGGAGTTGCAATTTACTTAGGTCTGCCTCACTGCCCAGTAAGCCTGGGCAATTAAAAATAATAGTGGATATTATCACTTTTTAACAGCAAGAGTAATTTTGCGCGCTGCATACACACACAGGGCCCGATCAAGGCAAAGTTGGGCCCAGGGCCTAGTAGTCTTTTGCCCCCCCCTACCCTCCTTTCAAGGCAAAAAGAAAAAATTATAAAAGGATACAAATGAATATTTTTGGAGGAAAGTTTATATTAATTTCTTTATGTTTACATACCTTTGTAGTACAGTCGAATGCCAAAAATCTGTATATCCTAAAGGATGTAAACTGTAACACTTGCAATTAAGTTTTTGTATAAAAAATAAAATAAAATAGCATAGGTAAGATTCACAAATAATAGCTATTCGTACATTTTAAAAGAAAATTAATAAGAGAAAAAAATAATAAAATTCTTAGGCAAATAACAATTGTATCTAAGTTTCAGAAATATAATAAAAAGTTCTAATATTTCTTTATAACTAGCTGAAATTTTTAATTTATTACTAATTTATATAAGATAAATGCTTTTTTTCTTTAATATTTTGTAAATTATTTTCTTAATGATTCATATAATAAATGCTGAATGTAATAATTGTGTCAACATTTTAACTGTTTTTATTTAATTTCCGAATAAGGTTTCATGAAATATTACTTGAAGAATTAACAAAAAACATTTTCAAATTTTGTTAATTAAATTATTTAAAATTTAATAATTAAGTACCAAATTTTAGGGAGGGCCCAGTCGGCCCATGCTTTAATCAGGCCCTGTACACACACACACACACACACATATATATATATATATATATATATATATATATATATATATATATATATATATATATAAACATTTTAACATGCATGGTTACATTATTCAGTTGACCAGCTTTCTCCACATTGTCATTTTCATAAGAAATTCTGGAGTTAATTACTAATGACTTTATCAGTATACCATTGCCCATCACATAGTCATCTAAATTATTGTTAAGTACATTATATTTTGTTAGTCTCATCTTTGTTTACTAAATGCAACACATCAAACGTTGCTCTTTTTGATTTTCAAATGTAACTGGTACTATACTATTTTTTTTTTAGCCTTAAACCCAAGACGGCATGTATTGTTTGGATAAAAGCTAATGATCAGCAATTAATAAATGAAATTATTTCCTGCGACTTCCACATTTCCTTTAGCAAATGTGGTGCTATAAAGGGGTTGTTAAGTAGTGGTGGTAGTAAATTGGGATTTGACTGTACTTTAAGTTAAACGAGTTAACTGAAAAGGAAATACTAGACAAGCCATTCCTTTATTTTAAAACAGTTTATTCATTTATTTAAAAAAGTGTGGTACTGTTGGATACAAAAGTAAAAAAGGACTCGCATGAAGATACCTATTGAATAGTTTCTGCTAGCAAATGTTAACTGATTGCTTATGTTAACAAGAGCATGATAAAACAATCATATCCCTTTTAACATTAGTAGCTATTCAAGAAGCATTAGTGCAAACATAGATAATAAATAAATATTAGTTTTATTAGAGATTCTGTAATTAAAATATACAATGCATGCACAAATGTAACAAATATAGAAATATATAAATATAATTCACTATCAAAGTATGGCAGTAGCATATAAAAATGTATATAAACTAAATATGCTTAGTTTTTAAGTATTTAAAGAAAATACTATTGACAAGAAGAAAACAATAATACCATTCTTAAAGTACAATACAGGAAAAATTCATTAGTATAAGAAATTACATACATATTTAGCTGATACATACAAGATCAGAAAGGCTAGAATATCATGTGGGAATTACTTATAATCACAGACATACTTACAATTACATGTGAATTTTTGTCACATTCAGATACAGCACAAGAAATTTAATTAAACGATGTGAGGTGTGATTCCACATTATTGTAACCTAATTTCACTCTCCTTCCTCCAATGTACTGAGAATTTACAATTAAGAATATGAAACTTCATTTCTCAAAAATAAATGACCAAATGTAAAAAAAAACTTTTATTTTGAAAAATGAAATAAAATTGATTTACTGTAAATAGTCTCATTTTCTTTTATTGTTTTTGTACCATTGTGGTTCTCTCTTACATTTCTGCAGCTAACTTGTAAACTCGTTTGTTACATTTTTTATAGAATAAACTTGAAGAAAATTCTGATCACTGATTATATTTTAGATTCTAAAAGATGGGATTATTTATATTTAGTGTAAATACTATGTAAATAACAAATATATAACGCATATAAATACTATCTTTCTTTTTAATTGCTTTTGTATAGTTCCCTTTTTTTTAAATTTATGAACTTATTCATTTCTTTTTAACAAAACAAATTACTTTTTAAAACTAACATTTGTTATGTGGTAGAAATTTATATCTCAAGACAGTTCCAGCCCCATCTGCTTCACTGCACATATCAATACTAGGTGTATAAATAACGTACAAAATCCTAAAGAAATATTTTCATTAAATATTCCAAGTACAAGGCAATAAATATATTCATCTTTAAATGTAAGCTATGAAATACATAGTTTTTTATGTTAAATATAATACATCAATATAATTTTCAGCTCAACATTAAGGAAATGCAATAAAAATATCAAATATTAGTTAAATGTTTGATATTTTTATTGTATTAAATTTAAGTTGGAAAATTTTAAAACTACGCTTTCTTAGATATAATATAAAATCATACAAACATTCACTAACTTTAAGTTTAAATCACACAAAGTCCTTATAAAATACTAATCTATTTCAAGGTTCACTAAGCTCTTAAAAATACCTAACTATTTTGCCAGCATTTCATGTTTGATTGAGAATAAATAAAAAGATATGATTCCATGAGAAAAAATATATGGACGGATGAATTCGGAAGATACTATGATTCGATGTTAGTAACTTAATGCTAAAATTGTGACAAAGGTCACTGTTACCCAGGGTTGGCAAAAACCCGTTTTTTTTTCCAGAAAAAAAACCAACCCAGTGGTTTTTTCAGGGTTTTTGAGGTTTTTTCGGGTTTTGGGGCTTTTTTCAGGTCTTATCGGGGGTTTTACTAAACTTTAATGGATTTTAATTGCTTTTTTGGGGATTTGAAAACTATTCAAGTTTTTTTTGTTATGTAAGAGGACAGGATATATAATTAATTGTATGATTAAAATAAATTTAAAATGTTAATAACTTTTTAAAATTGAAAAATTTAAAAATCAATTTTAAATTATACAGAAGAAATTTTTGTCTAAATTAAAGGAAATTTTGAAATCTTAAAATAAAGTTTTCTAACATCAAAAAACTAGTTTTGAATGGCGATTATTTTATACTAAAAGTTGGCTTTGAAATAGTTGCATTTGAATTTTTTTTCTTTTCAATAAAATGTATTAAATTATTGCTCTATATTTATTAACAGTATTGTGTTATTAAAGCATTTAGGAGATATTTTTTTAGTTAATTTGTAAGTTATATATGATAAGTAGCAGAATTAATTACATATATTATTCCCATGTTTATTTATTTGCAGTCGTTATACATATTTTTTTCCCAATTTTTCTTGTCCATTTTTCAATTAATTTTATCACATGTAATACTTCAATATTCTTTTTTTTTTTCATCATACATTCTTATTAACTTTGTTTAATTTAGATTTTATTGTATTTGTTATACAGATAACTATTTTCCCCTGAAAAGTTTTTAAGTTTTTGTTTTTTCTAGCAGATTAAGTTTTTGTTTTTTCACCCCCTCAAATTAAACAAAATCTAGGATCATTGTCAAATATGAAATATGTAATATATATTATAGATTTAATTCAATATATTTATTATCAGTTAAATATGTGGAATTTTAAATAAAGATTTTGAGAACCCAATTTTGAAAAAACCCACTTGGGTTTTTTCAAGTGGGTTTTTTTGAAAAAACCCGCCCGGGTTTTTTCAGATTGGGCAAATGAAGCCAACCCTGCTGTTACCTAATAGAAACTATTTTTTTTAATATCTCTTCTAATTTTTTACAGATATCATTACCCTTTCCTGACTTTTCCTACATTGTTGTGCTTGACACACATAAAATTTTATCAGAACTGCTTCTTTATTTTAGATTTCACAAAGAAGTATACCTAGAATTACAACGATGGGTCATTTTGAGCCCATAAAAAATAAATGTTTCTTATCCCATTTACTTGCATTTTTACTTATATAAACTACTTCTTTTTTGCACCTGACTGACAGATAACAATGAAAAAATGGGAAGGAATATCTTTCAAAAAAAGGACATCTGTTAGTCAGGTATTTTGAAATGCTATTAATTTTTTTTTAGATATTTGTATTTTTAAAATACAGCAGAATTGAAACAAGATTTTTCAAGTTAATTATTTGCTAAATAAAACAAACTAGAAATTATTATATTCTTTTTTTAAATATATTTAATACAATTTAGTATTTGTTGATTTAATTCTTAGAACATTTGAAAACACACCTTAAAATAATCAGTTTTATACATAGGGGTCAAAATGACCCACTGCTATATTTTTAGGTATATAAAGAATGCTGTAATTCTAGTGTTAATTAGAAAAAATAAAAAAACTAGAGAAAACTTTTAAGTCCAGTTAAAAAAAAAAAGACTTGTGACTTCAAAGGAATAAGCTGCCACTTACAGAAACAATATATACAGCATTAAAAATTAGTAAAATTCATTTGTACTATACGTAACTACCTCAAAGAACATGAAAATTTATTCTTAATTTTAATAATAACCAAGTTCATGTTTGATATCAATTCTTTTCCAAGAGGCTTTTATAAGTCTAAAATAAAATCATATATTAAGGTTAATATTAGATCTATTTCAAAGATTTTTAAATCCAAATACATTTGTACTTTATAAAGAAATTCTACAAAGAATTCTGAAAAAAATAAAGAGAAACAACATAAATCATATACTAAAAGTAACACAATTAAAAATAAGCATAAAACATATTTCTGGATCTCAGCTCAGTAATACAACATAAATAAAAGATTATATTCTGTAACATATTGAACATTTTCTTTAAAAAATTTTATAGAACTTAAAAGATTTAAAATGGTATTTTTTTAGTTTAAATATGTATTGATAAATACTCATTAAAGATAATACAGTATTTTTTAATTTAATCACCAGTTAAGTTTTTTCTTGTATCTTATAATTTACCACAAATAATACAGATCATTTCAGAAAATATGATTAAGTACTTCAATGAAACAACACTTTAATATGAAAGTAATGATGTCATAGAAGTAACTGAGTGAAAGAATGTAGTTACTATTAATATAAAAAAGTATACTGATTCTAATGGCATATTACTCTATTCAACACTTTTAAAAAAACTTTTATAAATAGAAAATAAAACCCCAATAAAAAATTGTTATTGAGATAACAAACTATTTCTAGGATTTCCAAATCTAAATATATTTTATAATTTAAAGAAATAGTATAAAAAGTTGAAAGAAACAGAAAGAATAGGGAACAAATACATAATTTCAATATTGTGAATAACACAATAAAAAAAAATATGTATCAGAATCTCAGTTCAGTCATGTATCATAAATAAACAATTACAAACATTTTTTTTTTTTTAAGTAAGTACTGTTTTAAAAATTCTGTAGCTACAAGGCTATAGATACTGTTCCATGCATGTACATTGAGTATATGCATCTGTTGGCCAACCACAGATATTTCAAAAGAATTTGACAATTTTTAAGATTTTGACAATACTGAAAATCCCACTGACTGTAAAATATGCTCTGTCACATTCATTTTCTTCATGCAAAAGATGTGAAGGTGACTTGAATTTCTTGGAAGATCAATGAAATATATGGAAAAAATATTGAGAGAAGGAAAATGTTGATTGTAGGGCACAAATCCAAACATTTCGTTAGTATGTAGCATGATGCAAATTTTTATGAGGATGGAATTCAAAAGTTGACTAAAGGATATCAGTCTTCGATATTAATGAAAATGTTAAAAAGTAGATTAAAGTACAGGCTTTCATATAAAAATAAAATTGATAAAAAAGGACACTTTTGTATTTTTAATTTTAAAATGGTACTTACTTAAAACACACACTTTATATTCTGTATTTTACTGTAAAATTGTATTTGAAAGATTTTACATGTGAAAACTTATGGGTTTTACATCAATATTGATAAATACTCATTAAATAATGTTACAGTTATTCTTGAACATAAAAACTTGTTAAAGAGTTTTAGTATATTTTCCAATTAAAACAAATATTTATAATTCTCGCATTTGCATTAAAATTTTTTATAATCTAATAGACAACATTTCTATGTTAGAAAAATCAAATAATTATAGCATTTTAAACTCATCAGACAAAATTTCAATCACATTGAAAAATGATAACTTTGCATGTAAAAAAAAACTTAATATACTCAGGTTAAAATTATTTAAACTCCTAGAAAAAGCAATTATATCTATAAAAAAATTACTAGGTACTGTAGCTTTGATATGAGATTCTTTGAACACCAAAACAATTTATTGTACTCAATATAAAAAATATTAACTGCCAAATAAGTTATAAATAAATAAAAAACACTACATCTAAAATTATCATAAAAAATAGCATGTTATATGATATATATCATCTCAATTAGAAATTTTTTATTTATAAATATTTGAAGGACATTAAACAGATGTTAAGGTTTAAGCAGTTAAATAATAAAAAAAATGGTAGAAAAGCATTTAAATTTTAATGTACACAAAATTAAAACTTTTAAAATTTATTTTTAATAAAAAATTAAAATTTTTTTTTTTTTTTTTTTTTTTTAGAAATGGAAAATATTAATGAATTATATGTATTATTATACAAGTAAAAGATAGATAAGACACTGAAAAAATTTCTTTGCCCCTTAGGGATTAATTTAATCAGTACTTTTCAATAAAAGGCAATAAAAAAAATATTGATATTGAAATCTTTATTCATTTAAGAAGAATTCTAGAGATATCACAGGTCAAAAATCAGAATAAATTAACATCCTTGTTTTCAGAATATATAGAAATGAGTTTGTTTTAGAAAAAGTTCCTTGAAATAAACTCAACATTTTATAGAAAAGATTACTTGTACTAAAATTTTGGGATTTTTTTTTTTACTTTTAATAAACATGCTATCTTGATTAGGAATTTTTTATTTACAAATTTAAATATAAATGTATTAATAAAAATATAATTCATGCAAAAATACAAATATATACAAAACTGGAATAACTGGTGATGAAAACTGAAAACACTTATTTTAGAGTAGTAGAAAAATAGTATATATATAATAAGACAAAAAATACATAATGAAGAAAAAATTGCCATGATAAACATTTAAAGACTGTTCAGGAATAAAATTAGAAATTTTTAACATGAAAAAAATTATAATTTAATGAAAATAAATAATTTTAACTTGCCTGAAAAATATATCAACAACAGATTATACTAAAATTAAATCCCATCATATGCAAAATGTTTGAATTTGTTTAAATGATGTGAACAACTTCTAATTATTTGTACTTACTTTGAGATCTTAAAATGAGTGATAGTTTATTATTAAATACAGCAAAATTAACAAATATTTAGAAACAATGCCTCTTTTATATTTATTTTAGTCAACTTTGATATTATGCATACTATATACTTTTAACAAATCTCTTTTTAAAACTCTTTTAATGGTTTCATTATGTTTTAGATGTTTTATACTTATTTATCAGGTCTCTCAGATCTCTACATAGGGATATGTATATGCATCATAGGAAACTAGTGAATATTATCCTTATTACAAAATATAATCATAGGAATTTAAAGTGGAAGAATTTGAAAATTTCTTCATTCTTGCACAAGGAACTGTGAAATAAAGTTACAAACACCTATTACCATTATAAAGCTATGTATAACAATAGGTGTTACAGTAAGTTCTTTTTTGTCTTTCAAAGCTTTCAAATATGTGACACAGGGAAGAGTAAATATGTATGCTAAACCAGATATAGCTCCACAATACCTAAAATACAAAAAGTATGATATTAGTTTTGAAATTGAAAGAATAAATAAAGATAATTCTATAGCTATTATTAGCAAGATCAGTGTTTATTAACCTCATTATATTGCACTACATTTAAATTTTGATCATAAAATGACTAAAAAATTATTGCCCCTAAAGTTCTTAAAATTTTTACAATACCCATTCCATTTTTGTTAATCTTAACTTTCCAAGCAACCAAAATTAAACCAAAGACATTATTCTTTGAGATTACATTCCTTCCATACTTTTCAAAATCAAAGGCTGAATTAATAATTACTACTTGTGGCCTTCTTACACTTTTCTAACACAGATGTTTATTCTCAAGAAAAACTGAGTATTCTTGCAAATTTTACATGGGTATGAACATTTTTTGTAGCCACGTTTTGTAATTTTTTTTCAGACACAATGGAATCACTATCTTAGACTCTCTTCCACAAGAGGAAAAGCCATATGATTACCTGTTCTTTTTAAATAATATCACACAAAAAATTACTTTGGGGTTAACTGAGTACAAGGATAAATTGCCAAATACAGAACTTTTATTCCTTTAGTGTATGCTTTTTAAGTTTAAGAATAAACAATTAAACCCATTACTCAGTTTCCAACAATGAGCCAAAATGATAACCTGTTCTTTTTAAATACTTTACCACAAAAAAATTACTTTTGGGTTAACTGAGTACAAGGATAAATTGCCAAATACAGAACTTTTATTCCTTTAGTGTATGCTTTTTAAGTTTGAGACTAAACAATTAAACCCATTACTCAGTTTACAACAATGAGCCAAAATGATTACCTGTTCTTTTTAAATACTTTACCACAAAAAATTACTTTTGGGTTAACTGAGTACAAGGATAAATTGCCAAATACAGAACTTTAATTCCTTTAGTGTATGCTTTTTAAGTTTAAGAAAAAACAATTAAACCTATTACTCAGTTTACAACAATGAGTTGTTTCATTAAATTGTTTCTACTGTTGGTAAGTAATATAATCTAAACACATTTAAATTTTGAGATAAATAAAATCGTCATCTGGGAAAAATTTAATTACCATCTGGGCATTAAGTAACTAGTTTTAATAAGATTATAACAACACTGAATGACAGAAAAACTTAGTCCTACCTTATAATTGTTCCTACTTTGGGTAGAAAAATATTGAATAGGATACAGGTAGTAAGAACAACAACATTCAGAGCCATAACATGCTTCCAACTATAGAAAGAGTAAGACAAAATAAGTAAAACTTTCATATCAAACTGAAACCAAAAAACTAAATTCTTAAAATTTAATAAAAACATACATAAATAAAAATAAAAAATATAACAAAGTTCAACATGATTTAAAAAAAAAAACAAATTCAAGAAATTAGACTGTTAAAAGTTTCTAAACTCTTTGTGATTTCTCTATAAAGTAAAAACTCAATTACACAATACTTTTTTAGTTTAAAATGTTAATTATTATCATTAGAAATACAAGTGCAGAAAAGTTCTATGTTATCAAGTTAGTTTATATATTTCATACAGTTATATTCCCAATCTACAACACAAATTATAAAACGATATTACGATGTAGAATTTCCTTGGAGGCATTTTACACTTATAATTTACAACTGAACTAAGGCAAATTATTTATTTGTTTAAAATGTGAGAGAAATGTGAAGTACAAAATACTCTAATCTAAAACTAACTTTGAAATTATACAGCTAGAGCAAGCTCAGACAATAAGTTCAATTAAAATATATGAGGCGCATCCTGAAAGTAAGTTTCCCTATGTTTTCTCTTTTAAAGTAAACGTAATTAGTCATGTTAATTGCACGTGCATAACAGATCTATGACATAATCATATGCCAGCTGGACAAGTCCCGATTCGTGCCAGTAGCAGGGTAGCAGTGGTCCGAAATGGAAACTCTTAATTTCTTCTCCTGATGCCTGCAGGGTTCGGTCGGTGATCTTGAATGCACAAAGCATTGAGCCAATTAAGATTCATCGTCCACCCTGTCAAGTCTATGAGCCGAAACTGACACCCAAACACAAAATTCAATACTTAGGAGCAGAACTGATATTCATTTATCACGATGACGGCGACAAGTTTCTCGACAGGATCGTCACGGGCAATGAGACTTGGATTTCGCACTTTAACCCAGAAACTAAGCAGCAGTCAATGCATTGGTGTCATAGTGGATCTTCAGTCAGGACCAAATTCAAACAGACGATGTCGGTACAGAAATGGATATGCACGGTGTTCTGGGACAGGAAGGCTGGTTCCTTTCACAGGCGGCAGAGTTCTACGACAGAGGTATACAAAAGTTGATCCTACAATACGATAAGTGTCTCAATTCTGGTGGTGGCTATGTTGAAAAATAGCGGAAACATTTCTGTACTTGTTGTCCGTGAAAGCGTGAGTTCTTTTTTCCTTTTAAATTGGGAGACTTACTTTCTGGATTCGCCTCGTATATAGAGAGAATTTTTTAAAATGTTTATCAGTGATTGCTGTGCTAAAGAAAATTTTCAATAATATTTCAGTTTAATTCATTTTTGACTAAATAAACTCTCTACTTACCTTGGATAAATATTTCCAAAAGTAAAATGCATAATTTGTACTCTTAAAATATACACTATAAGAGGATAAAGTGTCAACACTTGGAACAGCAAAAATACTCTTGTTACCACAGCAAGAAGATCATTGCTTTTAAAGTTATTCAAAAAATTCTAAAACATGAAAATAAGTAATTGTATTTAAATAAATATTATATCAGAAGTAGGATTTAGAAAACAAAGCATTCTGAGCATTTAAAAAAATTAATTGCTCAAAATAGGTAATTTAAATCACATTTAAACAATATCACAATATTTATAATTTGTAATAAATACAGAACTTTATCTTGAGTAAATTTTACAGGTTATATATATATACTAGCTGCTTCGCACCCAGCCTTCGGTCTGGATAATAAAAATATCGTCAAGATAAAAAATAAAATTTGTATTTACCAAGTAATAAAAATCTAGTTTAAAATATTAAAACCTATAGCAATAATTTAGTTTTTGTTTAAGAAATGGCAACTGCGACATGCAAACAATTTTGATAGATCATGGCAAGTTTATAATACAAAATTCTTGCCAAGATAATAAAATAAAAAGAGATCATGCTTTTCTAAAAAATAAGGGTTTAGCATTTAGAAGATGCGAAAATAATTTCATGTATATATATGCTATCATAAATATATACATTTACACTTGAAATTTAAAAGCAAAGATATATTTTTGTGTTACATGGATTACCAAATATCAGGCAAGAATGATGCTAACATTCAATAACACTGTCATTTTTTGACGCCATCTCAACAATGGAATTGCGCGTGCTGCAAAATTAAACTGGTATTTTGGTTGGTTTTTCGATAATATCTTTTGAACTAATTGGAATATCGGAACACGAATGGGTGAAATGACTTCCCCGGATCGTTCTGCGTCTTTTGGTACCTTTGGCACCCTTCTGCATCCAGCGGTTTGTGAGGAGATAGACGCACATAGATAGATAGATAGAAACAGTCAGATTTTAATATATAAGAAGATATATATATATATATATATATATATATGTGTGTGTGTTTTTATACGGTAAAATAGTAAAAAACACTGTAATATTGGATAGTTATTTTATAAAACAATTGTTAAAGCATTAAATATACATAATTCAATACTTACATCTTGAATACAATCTTTAGAAAATGGAAACGAAATAAAAAATGCCACTCCTATTATCAAATAAGTAGTACCAACAAGAATGTAAGCAATTGCCAAATCTCGAGCCTAGAAGATGACCAAAAAAGAAAAAAAAAAAAAAGATAAATGTCAATAAGAATTTTGGTCTTAATATATGCCTTGAAAAATAAACATCTTAAATGTACATCTATAAAATTTGCTAATTTAGCTTCAATACTGAAACATAAAATAAAAAACTGATCCAAGTTAAACACCAATCAGAGGTTGATTTCTTGTCTTTAAATAATTTTCACTTATTTTACTCATATATTCTAATAAACAATTAACCCTATAATTTAGAGCCGAATTAAGACTTAATGACTACAGTGTTGCTCTCTGGTAAGAGTTCATGAGTTTGAATCCCACTGCTGACATGGATGTTCATAACTGTTTGGAATCAGCTTTAAGCAGTAGGTTCGAGTTTCATTAGCTTTTGTGTAGCAAAAGAGTAGACTGTAGTACTCCAAACCAAATCCTCTAATCCAGAGGTCACCAAATTTATGAAGACTCTAATCTACCTAAAGTTTTAAAATCTTGTGAGCTTTTTTATCCTTTAGGCTGAATGACTAATTTTTTGTTAAAATAGGCTTCAGTTAGGTGTTGCTTTCTCCACTTTTAGAAACTTTTACCCTTCTTTATGAATGTAAAAAATTTATAAAATAACTTTAAAAATAGCCAGTGAGCATGATTAAATAATCTACTGAAAACTTTCTCACAAGCTACAGGTAATTTGTGATAGACAGTTTGAAAATTATTGCTTTAATCTATATATACACACACATATGTAATATATCAAAATTATTTAATTTTAATATTTCCTTAAAAAACCTCCTCTCTCTCACTCTAATTCCTTAAAATCTTTTTCCCAGCCTCTAATCAAAGGAGTATCTTTGGCTTAAAATTCTTTCAATTTCTGTCCTATAGATGTAATTTTCAGTCTATTCAACACGTTTTCCAGCTGTAGCCTGAAAATGGCTCCGTTTGTTTTTCCTGATCTTAACAGTTTAATTCACTGACTAAGTTTCTTGTCCCTTGGGAAAATTCTTTCTGTCTTCGCTCTTGTGTGCACCTCTGTTTGAGCAGAGTGATTTTTGTGTCTTTCTTTTGTCTGTCATTGACTAGTAAAGATGTCCATTTTAGTAGCTCTAAAATAAAGTTTTAATTAGACTTGTGCTGTTTTCTTCAATGTGGCCAGACTGCATCATACGTTATTACTGCTAGCTATTTAGGCCTCTTCTTGCCCAGTAGTCTGGGCAAGTAAAAACAATGGGGGCTACATAATTAATGTGATTAGAGGAAATAATTTTTACACATATATATGTATATATATATGTATATATATATATATATATATATATATATTTATATATAGACTCAATGTTATTCCTGCTGATAAAAGCATAAATGCAGGACTTGTAAATTGTGATCCTGTATTGCAACAACTGTACATTTTTGCCTAAATGTTTTGCCTTAATGTCCAATATCCTACAGGATATTGATAAGATATAACGATAACTCATACATCTTTTCTTTTAAAGACTCCAAAAGTCAGAAAATTTAAAAACCCACTAGCGTTTCAGTAGAAAATAAAAAAAAGACAGCACCAGAAGAACACAAACTTTTATAATATAAATTAAATTATATAGAACTCATTTATCTAAAAATTAGGACTATAAAAAACTGGGATTGGGCTCCCCTCAACTTTCTTGTATACTCAGAGAAAAGAAAAGTAACTATTTTTGTTAGTAATGCTTTTGTTTTTACTTTTACATAACACTTGAACACTATCATATAAATAACATCTGTCTTTTATCTATGTTAGCACATTATTTTATGAACACAAATTAAAATGTTCATTGCCCACGAATCTCGATGGAAGTAGTAGGTATACTGAAAGGAGCAATTTACTTACTACTTCTGGTTGCTGGAAGTAACCAAAAAGTAAATAGAAAATTACAATTTTGCTATAATATAATATTAAAAATATGGTTCCTCAAAGTCTAAATGTATTTAAGTTACCATGTTCATATTCAGATGTACACAGATACAGACAAAAACCAATTCCAAAAACAGTATTTTCAAACTCAGGACCAAAACATGAAGATCAATGAAAATCTAGAGGTTAAATTTATGGACAATTACAATACTTTTTCTATAATACTTACATGAAAAAGTAAAAAGGACAAGTAATTTGAAGACATACAGATTGTTTCCACTAATTAAAACTTTTACAGTTTAATTTGTTCTGTAATAGAGATAAAGTTACTCATAAGTCAAACTAACAGCTCTTTTTAAATAAATAATACTTTTACTGTTGAGATGGTTTGGAGTGCTATGGTCTACAGTTTTGCTACACATGGGCTAATGAGATGAGAAAATACTGCTTAAAGGCAATTCTGAATGGCTACAAACATCCATGCCATTATCTAGATTTTGACCTGCAAACTGCTGTACCAAAGAGGAGTGCCCTACCTGTTCAGCCAGCATTCAACTTTATGTTGAAATGAATGAAAAGACATTAATTTGTGTTTTCCCCTCACAGTAGATTGTACTCTAATAAATTAGGTTTATTAAGTATCATGTTCTGAATTTATTTTGGAGACTAAATAACTTGAAGATCCTTACAAAGGTAGAGAAGAATTGAACTGAATAAATCACTGTCAAATCAATTTTTCTCATTTAAGTCAATTGAAGCATTCTCCCTAATTTTATTATACATGATTTTAACATAAAAAAGAGTATTTATAAAGAAGAGTATTATTTACAAGCAAAATAAAGTTAACAAGAAAAGAAACTAATTTTATAAGTATTTTATACTTTCTTTAGAAATAAACTAATTTTATAAGGGGATAAATTTTAGGGGCAACTATTTTTTGAAAGTATGTCTATACCTGCATGTAACTTACAACATTTTACCAGTTACTTTCAAATTAATGTCTTTTACAAAAACTTTTAAGGTGTTGATATTGATGAAGTTTTTAGAAGATACATAAGGAATAGATGATCTTTTCCTGTAAAATGCAAATTAAGGCATTCATAATTACTTATGACTAACTTCAAAGTGCCCATAAATAATTGTTTTCTACAACTGGTGCTCAGATATAAACAATTAATGCAATTGCAGAAAAAGCTGTTTTAAAAGTAAATTGGAACAAATTTTATTCCAATGTAATTTTTTTACAAGAAATTACAAAGAAAAAAAATTAAGAAAATGGTGTTTATTTTGAAGATACTAGCCATAGCATAGTTTTGGCAAGTTTGACAAATCCTGACTCTTAAAAAACCTAAACTAATCCTTAAACATGATTCGATGTAAAAATATAATACTTGCAAACAATAGTTATGAATTTATTATTAACTGTATTTAAATCAACTCTAAATCCATCACTGGAGTTTGTTAATGCTTCCATAAGCTTCACAGAGGACCTCTGGAGGCTTTATGGTGGACATTTTGGTCACTTTTGCTTAAAGTTTATTTAAAGCTACATAATATAGTTTAATATTTTTTTCATTTTGCATTGATTCAACTTGTCCATCATTGGTTTTTTGCTTCAGCTACTTAAGTTTAGTTGTATCTTAAATTTGGCTTGTAACTTGAGGAAAGAAATCAGTAAAGGTATCCGCGTACGTTCTGAGAACTTTTTTCTTTAAATGTAGAAACTAGTTCATGTTTTTATATTTTTAGGTTTATTTTTTATATTATCATGGAGAACTGCACTTAAAAAATTTATTCCTGGAGAAGTTTTTATAAAATTTCTAATAGATGAAGAAAATTTAGTAAAAAAAATCATTTTTTTTTCAAAAGATTTAATTTTTTATTAAATTAAATTATTTTATTATTTTTTGATGCAACACATTTCTTATACACTGGACTAGTGAATCACCTAAAATCTTTGTTTAATTTACATTTGGTAAAAAATTTTGGTCCTTTAACATCATACACATTGAATTTTTAAAGAATTTTCATTACCTTTATAGCTAACTATCAAAAATTATCCAAAATTAAAGGTTTTGGGGTCATTTAGTAGTAAATACTATCAAAAGCATTCATAATAATTTTCAACAAAATATTTTAAGAACTTTTTGAGAAATCACATTTCAAGTGTCAAAATTTTATTAAAAATATCGTTCTGAGAAAAATGCATTTGAAGTTTATAAAAGCAACTTTAACTATTAAAAAATTAAAATACATGTTTAAAATTCCCCACACTTTCTTGCTTCAAAACTTTCTAATTGCCAAGTTGCTAATTATTAAAAATACTAGAAAAATGTTTAACTAATCTTCATGAAAATTTAAAAAGCTCTTTCAAAAAATGCTCTTTGAAAGGCTTTAAAATCACAACTTCCGGTTCCAAAGTCACTACTTTTATTTTGTTTTAACAGCTGTCTCTGATGTTTAAACAGCTGTAACTTTTCTTTAAAATGCTGTAGAGACAAAACAAAAACAGATTTAGAAGCCTAAAAGTTGAAATTTTACAATAGAGAAATAAATAAAAAAAATATATATGATTTTGGGCAAAAAATGACGTTTTTAACATAGACGGATACCTTAAATAATGATGCTAACAGGAATAACTTATATGTTGAAGCACTACAATAGTTAACATTTCCTACACACAATACAAATTTTATCAGAATTCATATATTAATATCTTCAAGTAAAATATGCAACATTCCTTTAGATATATCTATATTAATAAAGAAGAGTGTTTGTGCATCTGTCTATAAACACGATTGCATTTAAACGGTAAGAGTTACATGCACAAAAATTGGTAAAGGAATTTTTTGTGACACTATTAAAAACTACTCAGAGCTATTTTCTTAAAATTTGAATTAGTTTTTTATTTATTTTATCAGGACATGGCTTTTCTAGATCACCAGAAGTTTCTTAACCTTACAACTCATGGGGTTAGAATAGTGGAGGGCCTATACACAGAATAGAAGCAAGATCATGAGAAAGGGAAGGAGAAAAAAATTAATACAAACCAGGATTGGTAATTTTGCCAACAAAAAGGTATTTTTGCCAGGACAGTGGCAAAAACTGGTAAAAACCGGCAAAAATGGCAAAAATCAACATTTTTATAAACAAATCTAGTGATACAGGTTATATGAATAAGAATCATAACAACAAATAAAATAAAATGTTTTCTTAGTAAAAATAAACAAATGAATAAACAAAAAAATATATTATTTTATTTTATTTTATTTTTGCACTACTCTTATCTCTCTCTGCTAAAAGATTTTCATGCACCTGCACTTTCATTCATCATTTACAAACCAGTTCAAACAAGAACCCACCTGTTCTATCCTGAGTAAGCAAGTGTTGATCCTCCCTCAAGTGAAATTTTTTGTATTATATAAAAAAAAATTTAAATAAGAATTTTAAAACTCCATTTATTTGAGCATAATATATTAATATATATTTACTTATTACTATTGCTTATATTTTGCATTTCTGAAATATTGCATTATGTTAATTGATTAGGTTGATATTTTAAAACTGGAAGTGTTTGTTTATAACTTCTATACATTTTGTAATATTGTTAATTTATTGCAACATAAAAAAAAATCAGACTAACAATTTGATTTTTTTTCAATTAAAGACTTTTTTTAATGATGAAATTTATAATTTTACAGAAATTAAAATTGGAATATGTGATCATCCTAATGTATTGTAATACTGGTCTGTGATTGTTAATTTAAGATAGGTAAAAGAACATAAATGCCCATTAATGTGTCAAAAATCAGTTTTTGCCATTTTTGCTGGCAAAAACCTATTTTTGCCGGGGTGGTTTTTACCACGGTTTTTTCCATGTGAGGCAAAAACTTGCCAACCCTGATACAAACCTGAATTACACACATTAGTTTAAAGAGGGGTTAGATGGAAAGTTTAAACTAAAAGGAAATAATCCTACTTTCTAAGGCACATGAATACCTTATACCTTCTCCTTGGTAGTAGCTCCCATGTAGGTTATGAATTATGTACATTGTATCTGCCAAAATAAAATTTTTCAAATCCATGACTTTTCATGACTTTCCCTGATTTAGCAGATCATTTTCTATGACTTTAAAAAGCTTTCGTTAAAGTATATATGAATAAAACTTCTGACGTACATACAAATAAAATATATGCTTTTAGAGAAGTTACAGAAATTTTATCATAAAAATCATAAAAAAAACTATAAACTTACTTTATAAGTGTTAATAAACTCACATACATAAAAATAAATTGTTGTATCTACATACCTAAGTTTAATCATATAGCAATTTTTCAATGAAAATGTTTCCAATTTGAATTCAGGGTACTTTGGTATTATCCAGGTGACCATGAATAATAGCCAAATATAACCCTATAATGTTTATATACAATATCCCTAGAGATAAACTTATATTTTGTGCAAAAATCTAAACTAATTTTTATTAAAAACTAATTATTATTATATTAATAAAATTTTAATCTACAATTTAAGAAAAAACTAGAATAATATACATTTACCCACCCATTAAGCTTTCTTGATTTGAGTTTCCTTGGTGAACAAATTTTACTTGGCAATAGGGTCAATAGGATAATACATAAATACCAAACTCAGTAACTTCAACCAAATGACAAGTAAAAATAGAATTAAACAATTCAATGCATTTTTTTAATAGATAGTTTAGCGGATCCATGACTTTCCATGACAAAGTTAATCCATTGTCTAAATCCATGACTTTCCCTGACTTTCCAGGTGCGTGGAAACCATGTATGTAGAAAAACAACACTGTAAAAATTATGTTGGGAGAATAAAAGGAATATTTTGTTTAAATTTAAAAATTTTCCATTTCTTTAGCATTAAACATTTATGCAGTTATACCCCTAACTATAAAGTTTGGTTTCCCTTCCAGGTAAGATAAAAATAAAAACTTACATTTTTATCAGGCCTCTTCTGGTTTCTCATAATGGACAAGACACAGTTATGGATAAAAAAGGATAAAGAGAGAGTTCCAACAAGCACTGGAAAACTAGTTTGAAATACTACAAAAGACATCAAAGTTGCATCGTTAATGTATGGAATTTACATAAAATACTTTTGCAGATTTTTTGTTAAAAGCTGTCATGTAGGATCAAAAGTAGTAATTTATGTTCACAAAATAAATTGAAAAAACTCATGCACACTACAATTTATACAAACTTGCCAACTTTTAAAAATTAGCATCTGAAAACTTTATGTGAAATATTGGTTGGTTGAATTTTATGACATAAATAATTATATCAAGTTATTACATAAATAATTATATTATGCCATTATATCAAGCCCTATTTTAGGAGCAGGCTATTAAATTTATCAATTTATCACATAATAGGTAGGTAAAAATAACAATTTTTTTTCTAGCATAATGACATCATTCCTTTAACTATCTCATTTAATCATTTCTTTTAGATTATTTAAATGCCTTCTACATGATTTCCATACGTTTTATCCCTAAACTTAGATATTATCTAAATAATTTTCTTTTATATTTGGTTTAAATAATAGATTAGGTACATAAGTGATAATTTTATTCGATTATTTTGGTAGAACAATAAATCTCAGCCAAAAAACAAACCATTTTTTTACCTGCCTTATAGGGTACCTTTACAATTCTGGAAAATTAAATATTTTACTGATCCCGTCATATGACGGGCTATAGGCTAGTTATAAATGATAAAAGTTAGTTAATTTTTTTTGTTTTTTAGGAAATTTATAATTAATAAAATCTTTATGCATTCGTCATATATAATAATAATGTATTACTTAATTTTTTCAATTAAATTTGACTCTAGAAAAACACAACAAAAACTTTAAACACAATGCCTATTTAGCAAAGCGAATAAAAATAAAATGTGAAAATTACCCAACCATGAGTAATGGGATTCAAATTCAAAGAATTTAATACCCAAAGACAGTACACTGTTTGAACATCATCTGAATTTTAATCAAACAAGTAGTAACATGTTAAATATGTAATAAAGTAAAATCAATTATTATCATGTATTTAGAATATTTAAAAAAATATTTAACGATGAAAATAATTATCTCTTTCTGCTATTTTTAATCAAATTTATTATAATAATAAATATTTTTAATTAAAAAAAATCAATAAAGAATAAAAAAAAATATTTATTGTCTCCTTATATATAACTGTTTCATACAAGAATAAAGCTTTTATAACAATTTTAGATATTCTAGATAATGTTTTGCAATGTCGAACTAATTTCATAAAATTGGTATTCTATCATACACAACTTATAGTCTGAAAATAATAATAAAAAAAAACTTTGTGCAGCCTGAAGTTAAATCACTAAATACTACACCCTTAATAAATGATAACTTATTTGATGGCTGTACACATTTTAAATTTATCAAATGATAAGACTGATGTTAAACTAATGTTAGAAATGTTCTCTAACATTAAGATTTCGAATTATCTTTTTGATATGCATTTAAAACAATATATATATATGTATATATATATATATATATATATATATATATATATATATATATATATATATATATATATATATATATATATATATATATATATATATATATATATATATATATATATATATATATATATATATATATATATATACATATATATATATATATGTATATATATATACACATATGTAACTCCACTTCAATCAGTAATAACATCCATTAAACATAAAGACAGATTGATACATACACTGTACAAAGTCCACTGAGGTTTTATCAACAACGTTGAAATGAATTCCCCACTTACTGGCTTTTATTATTACAAATATTATGAGGTAGATCACAGACAATGTTCCTAAAAAAATTATAATTTATTAATAACAGAGTAATATAATCTCACAAATTAATTAAATTATTCACAAAAAGTTATAAAAATGCTTGAAATAGAAACATAAAAGTGCTATTAAATTATCAAAACATTCCTTTCTATAGTTTGGATAAAAATTTTTTACCTAAAGCATTCAATCTTGTAAAAAAGGTTGGAGATTTTAGACTGACAAGAGGTGCAAAGCAAGCTGCAATATAAAATGGTATTGTTCGATCCATGTCCCAATACTTATAAAATACATCAGTAGAATTACTGGCTGAAAGGGTCAAAATTACTGAACTGCCATTTACAGTAGGAGAGGTTGGACAATACACTAAAAAGAAAAACAATGAATGCATTTAATGTAGCAGATAATCTGAAAAAAAATTTTTAATACAAAAACTTGTTTACCTCTTTTCTAAATTATTATACTATGTAATTAAATAATGTGGATAGGAAAGTTAAGGTTAAGAAAGACAGAATGTGAATATGGAGAATTTTGAAGAACATTAGGGAAGATAATATTTGATATAATACATATATTTATATATGGTGTGTGCAAGTAATACAGTTTTGTTTTTATTTTCATGAAAATCTCCAAAAAGTTTCAACTATTAAATGCTGTTGAATGATTTGATATATTAAAATTAATTGTCTTACAATATTCATAAATAAAATGAATAAATAGCAATATTTGGATTTAATAACTCACAATGAGCTAAAAACTTTGATGGGTGTGAGGCATTTATGACAAGGTCCCCATTCTTTTTTCAGAACAAAAACTAAGGACTTTTTAGGGATTTTCTAAGCACCAAAGTAACTTTTTATAAGGACCTACTTGAAATACATGGCATAATGACATAAACCCTATTTTTTGAGGAACATATTTTAATGATTATGAACTAGACAAGCCATGTTGAATAAATGTCCCACAATATGACAGAATTAAGTTTTTTAAAATGCCTAAAAATTAATATACGATAAATCTATTTGACAAAAACTAATTTTGAAAAAAGTACATCTAAAGTTTTTTGAGTGATAAAACTAAAAATAAATTGCAAATAATATACAATATTATAAACAGTACTTTTTGAGGATTTAAAAGTGACTCATATATATATATATATATATATATATATATGTTATTGCTACCTGATTATATCCAATGTTTCCTGGGAAAGAAAAGTGTTTTAGACTTTTCTATTACATTCAAATCAAGGAAAATTAAACTTCCATAAGTAACTGAAATATCTACAAACCCCTAACCTCCATGTTTAGTTTAATTAAAATCTGCATGACTGTTAGCTATTAGGAAAGGGCAGCTGACTTTATACTTTAAACCTTTTCAGTATGCGAAAGATTATTTGTCAAATAAGTTTTCTAGCTCGTGACCATAAAAAGTACTAATAAACTAAAAGTATTTTCATAATTTTTTAAGGATATCACAGAAAGGAATTTTGAATTACTACTGTAATACACTGAAAACATACATGCATTTGAGGATTTTCTTTATTATTTCTGCACTTCTGGTTAGAAGATGTAAAAGAATGTTATGAATATTAACAAATATTTTATATATTCTAAGTATGTTTATTCTTTGACCAGTACTGGCATTCTTAGAACTGGTTTTGGACAAGTTTAACTCCGAACTTATAAAACCAGAAAGCTCAGAGAGTATGGCGAAAACTGATAGGAAATCATGTGATGATGGCAGATCGCGTAAATGGAGAAACTCATTGTGTTCCAATTTAAAAATTAAGGAGTTTTTAAGGACCTTTAAGAATTGTGAGAACCCTATATGATGCTGCATTGGAGATTTCCTTAAATTTTAATCATTCTTAGGAGATGAAATGCTTGATATTTTGCACATCTCTTCCCCCTGTAAAACACCTAGCAAGAGGACATCAAGACCCACAAATTTACCCTACATTATCTCTAAGTGTACAGATACTTGCATGCACTGTGAATATCTGGTACCCGGGTTCAGGTACTTGTCAATGCTTTAACCTGGCACTCCAGGATTCGAGCCCAATATGCTAAGAACTAGGTTATTTTGTGCCTAAATAGCAATAGTTATAGTTTCATTTAACTATTTCTCACACACAATAGCATAATCTTTGCTGCTCTCTCCCCTAGAAGGGAAAATAAAGACTATGACCTTTTGACCTACAATCAGAACCTGATCTCTCAGTTTCCTCATACATTTGAATAAAGGATAAGAAGTATTAGCAAAACATGTTTATTTGTTTAAAAAAAAAAGATATTTAGAAAACTTTTAATTTTTACAAATAAAAATATTTAGATTACCTTATTCAAAACAATTTTTCACAAATATTAATAAAACATCATCTAGAAAATTCATTATTTATAGATTCATGAAATAAAATAGATACAAGTAAAAAAATTTTAAAAACCTGAAAACTGCATTAAATTGAGAAAAAGGGTGATTTTAAAAAATGCAACCAAAGAAATTAAAAGCTTAAATTTTCAAACAATTCTACTCTCTCCTTTGTTAATGAAAGAATGATGTATGTATGTGTGAATGAATTAATGAACGAGATATGTAATGAATGACAATAAAATAAATATAATAGATGATAATATATCAAATGTTACACCAATACAAGTTGTACACAAATGGACAGTAACTTTTGAAAGTTGTTATGACTATAAAGTATTTATTTTACCAATAAATATTTAAATTAGGTATATTGTAAATGAATATAAATGAAACCTAGCTTCTTTTTCTTCATAAGGATTATAGCCCTTTACAGATTTTGACTGCATTAACTACATGCACCTTCTAGTATCTTTTATCTGCAGTAACTTTTTTTCAGTCTTTAATTTTCAAAAGTCTTTTTCAATATTATCACAAATCATCTAGTTGGTGGTTTTCCTTTAGCTTGAGACCCCTAAGGTTTTTTTTTTAACCCTTTCGTGCCTACTGTCACAAATACGTGCCAGCAAGAAACACACTCACTTCTTGGCCGACACACTGGCATGCCAGAGCGATTTCCCGTTCACCCCCGACCGTCACATATGTGTGCCAGTGTTGTGGAACATTTTAAAAACTATAAGCTTTGACACAAGATGGCATTGTATGTCCATATGTATTTAGATACATGTAGATTTGACTTTGTACTCAATAGGAGAGTAGTATGCTACACATACAAGTGGTTTTTAAACATGAGGAAAAAGGAATGTTTCCGATTGACATGTTTTATGACGGCTCTTTAAATTCCCACGTGGTGTTTGTTTATGTAAGCAGGGGAGTTTTATTTTTGCTAAAGCATTGTGTATTTCAGTTTGCAGTCCAGTTTTTAGTATAGAATTAGATGACAGACTTGATTTTTTTTTCTCTTCTTATTGTTAGATTTTCGAAGTGTCGAAAGTGTTTAAATGATAGCTGAAATGACGCGAAATATTTCAGATTTTGATTCTGAAACAGATTAGGATATTAGTAATAGTGACATTATAATATATTCTGATTGTTCTTTATGTTCATAATGGATCTAGTGATTCTAACGATGAGGAAAACATTTCTGACAAAGAAATTGACGATGTTTCGTTTTTTCACATTCCGGAAAAATCCTCTAAAACGGCAAATGAGTTACTACGAGTGCAAGGACTGTCACATAGGATTGTTTGTAGATCCCTGTTTTTAAAATTTTTCAAACCAAAAAGTTTAAATAACATAGTATTCAGTTTTGCAATGTTAAAAGTCATTAAATACTAAGTAAAAACATGAAAAAAAGTAAAGAGTAAAATATATATTTAAATAAGAAATAACTTAAGTAAATAAAGTATCTATAAACATATATAAATCCCATTCCGTTTAAATACTTTATGCAGAATTATTAAATAACGCGTTGATACTTTGTTAATTTCATGAATTTAGGCTTAATAGCTAAAAACACTCTGGCCCAGGATACTCACTCACGAAAGTGACTGCTGGCCTCAGATATAAGTGTGTGTTTGCACTTCCCGTCACGAAAGGGTTACTGTTAAGATCTTAGTGGGACTATCTGCCAAACTGCTATACATATGACCCATCCATTTTAATCTATTACTAAGGATGACTTGTGTTATTGGTACATGTCTATAAAGCCTGTATGATTCAAAGTTATTAACTAACTCACCAACTAACACTGGATCAAAGATTACTGAGAATATTTTTCCCTGTTCAGGGAATTTTGTGTGTCTTTGTTTATAGTACATGTTTTACTTGCATAAAGTAAAACAGGTTGAATAAGTGCCTTAGATGTTCCTAATTTTGTTTTTTGACTAATAAGACTAGATCTCAATTGTATTGTCAGCCCAAAAGAGCATTTACAAACCATTTTATATCTGTTATCACTTTCTGCTTTTTACTTATTTTTATCATAAATTTTAGTGTCAGAATATTTAAAATCATCCTTTTAGAATGTGTAACCATTAATGCACAATTCAATGGCAATAATTTACCATGAAGGATGATATTACCACAAATTTGGTTTCATCCTCATTTACTATGAAACCCATGTTTTCAGAAGATTCAACAGCTAACAACACCTTTACTGCCCTTTTAATTCTTTCAGTCAAATTCCTTATTTTCATTTTTTTTAAATAATCTTTGGAATCTATTTTTATAAATATATCTGAACAAAAATATTTATCATAAGCAGTTAAAAAAGGCTGATTCAGCTATGTTACATAATTATCTCTATGAAATATACTATTTTTTTTATTTGATGTTAACTAGTTTTATTTAATAATTTAATCAAAATAAAATATTTCAACATAAAAAAATTAACTGAAAATAAGGCTGACATTGAATAAAGCCATGATTTGAAGAAAAACTGATAAACAGAAAAGAAGAACTTAAAATTTAAACTTTTGATACAGAGTTTAAATTATACTAAACTTTTAAAAAATTATACATATACAGTGTCCACACACAACTATCTCCAACCTGAATCCCAGGGACCGACTAATGAGAAAAATGTGGGATCTGCAGCAAAATAAAAGGAGAAATTTTGCTAAAGTTCAGTCCTGTTATTACAAATTTCCATAAAAACCTGCTATAGCACGTAAAAGTGAACTCTGCCTATACAGTGAATAGAATCTTTTTTAATAATACTTGAAAAATCACTTTTAAGATGAAGAATTGACAAAAATTATTCAAGATTTAAACTTATTCTAAAAGAAATCAATAAATATAAAATCTATAAATAACAAATATTTTTAAAAGAGGAAACATAACCAATTTGTGATGAAAATCAAACTAGAATTTTCAAAAGGGAAAAAAAGGTATAATGTGCTAAATTAAAAGTTATCAGACAAACTTAACTAACAGGAAGCAAAGATCCAAAAGGAGTAATATCTATAAAATACTTTGTAAAAATGTACACCTATTAATATAAATCCACAATATATATTATAAAAAGATGAAAAATTAGTACAATGGCTTCAATAAGATTAAAATTAATTCAGATGAAAATGTTATATGCCATAAGTGTGATGTTAAAAATAATCTAAAAAATTTATAAATATAAAAAATATCTTAATACCCTGCAACGTTGAAAAGAGAAGTAAAAAATATATTGCATGAATATATTGTGATTATTTTATTGTGTACTTAATTTTTTTTACACTATCAGATTATAAATAAAATAAAACAAATATATGTTACCATCAGAAAAAGGTGAATCCTCCAAATGCAGAGTAGTGTTACCAGATGCAAAAGACTCTGCAAGAGTTCAAACATATATACAAAATTAATAATAAGAAATAAATGATAAAATAAGTTTCTATTTAGGTACAGCAATAACATCATTACTTTAGTTTTATTTCAAGTGCTATGGTCTACTGTTTTGTTACACAAGGGCTAATGAGACCAAAACCTACTGCTTAACTGTTTGAATGCAGTGAAGCAGTATCACTCTTCTCATATATTCTGTCAAAAATGTGTGAAAATGTGATCGTGGTGCTGTATGTTACTATAATTTTCCCATTAATTGAGGGAAAAATAAGACTTACATCTCTAGTGTGAAAATTATGGTAAAATACAGCAGTGTGATAACACTTCTATGCATTTTAGGACACAGCACAAAACAAGAGCGATAGCACTTTGTACCAGTCAGATGATTAAAGCCAATTTTAAACAGCCACAAACATCTATGCCTGCAACAGGATTTGAATATGTGAACTCCAGTACAATAGATTAGTGCCCTATGCATTCTGCTATTTTCTCACAAAATAATTTGAAGTATAAATTGGTATAATTTTAATGCTTCTTATTAAAAGCATGTATAGGATTGATGACAAACTATAAAAGCCCCTTACTTCATCTTATCAATAAAAGTCATTGCATGTATGTGTGTGTGTGTTCTACATTTCTTCCTAAACTACTGGCTTGATTTGCATCATTACCTTAAATATCCCATTTATTCATAAGTTATTATAAATTATTTAATTATTGTCTGTATCATTGAAACCTTTATTATTATTACCTTTGTTATATTTATATTTATTACCTTTATTAAATTAAGATTCCCACAATTATTTATATTTTTAAAGGCCCTAAATTACAGCTCAACTATATAATTCATAAATAACTAATTTAAATTTAACCCAGATTAATTTTCACTATGCACAAGTTCCATGTAGATAAAGTCATGGGCAAGTAAACATCTCTCTTTATATTTATTTACTTATATTAAGAGTGTTGTTTGTGTAAGTTGAGTGTTGTTTAAGCAAATCCACACTGTTATATAGTCATGAAATTTTGGGCAGCATTCTCAGGTTTACACTACCAAATAAATGCTATTGGTATTAAACCCTTTCCAATCATGTAATATAATAATGTAACAGATATTAAAATGCTGCCAGTCAATATCAAATAGCAGAGAATGAATATTATTTTTATATTTTACTGTATGCAAAAACATTGCTAGCTATTTTGTTAATTAATCTATAGATAAAGATGCTCTTTTTAAATAGCTTTTGTGTTAAAATATGATTAAATCACAGAAAAAAACCTACTTAAATTTTTTTTTGTAGATACAATGAAAATTGTGCTTAATCAACTGCTTGAATAGAAGTTTAGTAGGCCAACACAATTTTTATAATTATCACCAAATTTTACTTTTTTTTTAATTAACTCTCCTCATGACATTAAGAAGACATTTTCCCTGGAAATGTTTTCACATCTTTTCAAGTATCAATAATGACCTCAGGAAATTTTAATTAATGGGAATTGAATGTTATTACAAATATATTAAAAATAGATACTTATTTGCCCATGACTTTGACTGCATTACCAAAAATTTACAAATTTAAACACATAAAACAAAAAAAAAAAGGGTCAATGCTCTGACTAATATTAATATTAGAAAATCTCTGTATAAATAGTACAAGCCTTCATCCTTGTAAATTAATAAAAGCAGCAATTACTTAATGTAAAAAAAAATTTTCAAAAAATTTACATTCAAATCAGCAGAATATTAAAAAGTTTCATACATAACTTTTAATTAAAAAATATTTGTAAAAAATTTTAGGTACCTGAAAATAATTACATTGTAGCTTAAAACCTCTTTGATATTAAAAGTCAATCTTAATTAAATTGAAACAAAACTGTTACAAATTAACTTTAATAATCAAATAATGTGTATACTGTATTATGAGCAGGGTTGGCTTCATTTGCCTAACCTGAAAAAAACCCAAGTGGGTTTTTTCAAAATTGGGTTCTCAAAATCTTTATTTAAAATTCCACATATTTAACTAATAATAAATATATTGAATTAAATCTATAATAAATATTACATATTTCATCTTTGACAATGATCCTAGAATTTTTTTTAATTTGAGGGGGTCTAAACTGCTAGAAAAAACAAAAACTTAAAAACTTTTCAGGGAAAAATAGTTATCTGTATAACAAATACAATAAAAATCTAAATTAAACAAAGTTAATAAGAATGTATGATGAAAAAAAATAAGAATATTGAAGTATTACATGTGATAAAATTAATCGAAAAATGGACAAGAAAAATTGGGTAAAAAATATGTATAACAACTGCAAATAATAAACATGGGGATAATATATATAATTAATTCTGCTACTTATCATATATAACTTACAAATTAACTAAAAAAATATCTTCTAAATGCTTTAATAACACAATAGTGCTAATAAATATAGAGCAATAATTTAATACATTTTATTGAAAAGAAAAAACTTCAAATGCAACTATTTCAAAGCCAACTTTTAGTATAAAATAATTGCCATTCAAAACTAGTTTTTTGACGTTAGAAAAATTTTATAACATGAAAAAAATTTATTTTAAAATTTCAAAATTTCCTTTAATTTAGACAAAAATTTCTTCTGCATAATTTAAAATTGATTTTTAAAATTTTCAATTTTAAAAAATGATTAACATTTTTAGTTAATTTTAATCATACAATTAATTATATATCCTGTCCTCTTACATAACAAAAAACCTGAATAGTTTTCAAATCCCCAAAAAGCATCTAAAATCCTTTCAAGGATAGAAAAAACCCTGATAAACCCGAAAAAAGCCCAAAAACCCGAAAAACCCTGAAAAAACCCACTGGGTTGGGATTTTTCTGAAAAAAAAACCCAGGTTTTTGCCAACCCTGATTATGAGTCAAAGAATTTAATAAAATTAAGTAGAAACATTTTTTTAAAGTTCATACCATATATATAAACTCCAATAAAAAAAAGAAAATTAGACATCAGAACCCAATAAACAATTGCTCCTCCAAGCAGAGGAATCAAAGAGAAGAACGCTGCTATCCATTCAGCCCAAGGACCTAAAAGATGTCGACAGAGATCGGGGAACTCAACAGCATTCACAGGAAATTCTAAATGAATACAATAAAAAAAATTGTTATTTTGGAAATATAATATAAAATTAACTAAAAATGAAACTATTTATTTATTATACCCATATTACATTTTGGATACTGTCTCAATTTTAAATATGGGCTTAGTGTCTATTCCTGTTCAAGGTTTCAATGTATATTTTCTGTTCCATCATAGGTAGTAATATTAGACACAACAGAATAGCCAACCCAATTGAAAAAAAAAAACTCTTAAGTTTTAATGATATGTTAAAGTTAATATAAATGGGCAATTAAAGCTATCAATGCTACTTTTCTTGATGAAAAATACTTACAGTAAACAAAAGGAAAAACAAAAAGAAATCCAATTAAAACATTCTAGACATAATGTTTTTGTTAAATTCATCCCCTATATAATAATAGCCTAGGTCGTCTGTCCGTCTGTCTGCAAATTTATGAAGCGGTTGTACCTGGAATGGGTACAGGCATCCATATTGGAATTTTATGAGTTAGGGTTAGCAAAATTCAAAGCGAGTACGAAATCCACCTCATCCCTCCCTTTTCAACTGTTTAATTATTTCAAGCCTTATTCTCACTTTTATTCTATACTAAATTCATTATTGATAGGATGGCGAGGGCGGAGCGCAATATTTAAATTTCTGAACTGTTTTTACTTGACCCTTCTATATTCTAACCATTTCCTTCATCACGTGTAAGCTGGCACATGGGGTAGAGTGTCTGCCCATTCGATAGTCGTACTTCTCGGGTTGATTGTTCTGCCCCCGACTTAGCCGAATTTTTTTAATTGTCTAATTAATCTAATAATTTCTATTTTTTTTTAATTCTTATTCCTAAAATTGTTTTATTATTTTTAAAGTTTTATTATTTTTAAAATAAATTTTTATTATTTTTGTTTTATTAAATCCACGTATTACCATTATTATATCAAGCCCCATTTTAAGAGCAGGCGATTAAATGTATCAATTTATCACATAATAAATAGGTACAAATAACAATTTTTTTCTAGCATTATGACGTCATTACTTTAACCATCTCATTTAATCATTTATTTTAGATTATTTAAATATCTTCTGCATTATATCCATACATTTTATCACTAAACTTAGATATTACGTAAATAATTTTCTTCAGGTAATATTTTGTTGCAAAATAATTCTCAGCCAAAAAACAAACCATATTTTTTTTACCTGTCTCATAGCATACTTTACAATCCTGAAAAATTAAAAATTTTAATGATCCTGTCATATGACAGGCTATATGCTAGTAATTATATAGTCTCATTGGAATGAGTTAAGAAGATTCCCTCCTTTACACATACACACAAAAAATGTTTTAGCATAATATTTTATATATTTTATGGATGTTAAGGAGTTAGTATTAATCTGGTTCATGTTTTAAAAGATACTGTATAAATTGGATAAGAACAAAATAAAAAAATATGCAATAGCTAAAGGTAACAGAAAAAAGTAAGTACTGGAAAAAGTGGCCTTTGACTCATGAAAAATTAAAAGTTTAAAAGTAATTTTTTGCTCCAAAACTATTGAAAAAGCTGGTCAAGTCAACACTTAAGCATGTCTTAAATAAAACTATATATTCATAATTAAATTTTCCCCTCATAAAGCAAGTATTTTGAAAAAACATTATATGCATATTTACATATAATACCTTGCAAAGCTTAAAAATTCAATAAATTTGAAAAAAATGATTACTCTTCTTTAACAGGGTGTTTGTGGAACCAAAGAGTATTCCTGAAAAACTTCTTCATAAAAAATAATAAAATAAACACTTCTATAAAAAATAATAAAATAAAAAAAATCTTTTACAGAAATTAAGTAAAACATATTTCAAAGGATTAAATTTTAATACAAAAAATTAAACAAAAGCAAATTGTTTAAAAAATTACTATAATTACTTTTTTAAATAAAGATAAGTATTCAGTTTCTTTTGTTAATTAATATGACAAATAAGTTTAGCATGAATGAGTTAAGGGTGGTTATTGGTTTATTGACTGGCCACTGCTGTCTCAAAAGGCATCTGAACATCATTGGAATCACTGATAGCCCAATATGTAGGGGATGTCAAGTGGAAGAGAAGAGTTTGTTACATATTTTATGTAACTGTGAATAATACTCTACTAAGGGTTTCGAGTAGCCCTTCATTGGGCTGGAACCTGTACTTGGTCTTCCTCATAATGTAGTGAGAAGGACCGTAAGGGACCTCCTAATGGGGGAGACTTAAAAGGCCTGGCTTGATTCTGGCAATCAAAGGCAGGCCAAGGAGCTTAACCAGGGTTATCCTTGGATGAGGGCTAATGAGCTACTTAAGCTCAGTAGAAAAGAGCTAAGGGTAGCCATTGGTCTGTTGACTGGCCATTGTTGCCTTAAGAGGCACCTCAACATTATTGGCATTATGGATAGCCCGGTATGTAGGGGATGCCATATGGCAGAGGAGAGTTCATGACATGTTTTGTGTGAATGTGACTACTACTACGCCAAGAGATTTGAATTCCTTGGGTATCACTTTATCGAGCTGTAGGAGTTGATTAACATCACGGTTAAATTTTTGCTGAGATTTATCTCAGCTATTGGTCTCTCTGATATCTAAAGGTTAATATTTCTTAACCTTGTGCTGGAACTCTTTGTTCCAGTGAATGGGGGGGGGGTTCAGTACAATAGGCCTTGGTCTGATGTGCTGGTGCCCTTGTGGGCTGCCCCACCCTAATTCTAAGGGCTTCGAGTATCTTGGATACCATCTCACTGAACCATGGGAGTTAAGTAACCTCTCCATTAAATTACTACTTTCATTAATTTCAGTCATCAGTCTCTTTGAGACTTAATGGTTTTTTACTTACTGCTGGGATTCTTTAACCCTAAGTATGTTGTTCCAACTTAAGTCATAAGTCAGTATGATAAGTAATTTTTTTTTTTTTTTTAAAGCCTTGCGTACACTTTCAACTAAGTTAAATGAAAACGGCAATTCCTTTACAGTTTTAGCCTTTAACTGATGTTGTGTGGTCTAATAGATTTAATGACTTTCCTCCTTAAGCATTTCTAATTCATAAACAACCCTTGCCTTATTCAGTAATTTCCTGCAGTGTATGTCAAAAAAGCTTACCAAGTTTCAACTTGTTATTTTAAAATTTAGAGTCTAGTAGACCACATCACAATTTGAGAGTTATAGAAAACATTGTGCCTTCTTTTATTTACTTTCACTGTAAACAGAAAGCATTAAGAGAAATAATACACAATTATATTTCATTGGAAATCTAAAAACAGCTAGTGGGATATTACCAGAACACAAACACACCTTTATTTAAGTATAATTTGTATAATGTTATACAACACTTCTTGTATAATGACTATAATTAAATAATAAATTTTACAGATAGCACTGATAGAAAATAATGGTTGCAGAAGTACAAACAACCAACTTCTAAAATTTTGTAGGATTTCTATTTTAGGTTATCAGTTCAGAAAAGAAAGTTTCCTTTGAGTAAACTAAATGAAGAATGGGTTTGATTCAATATTGATATGTTATTTAAAAGCTATCTTGATATCATTTAAAGGAGAATATTTGAGATTAATTAATTATAGACTGGCTGATAAATACCTGGTATTCTGAACAGATGACCTGATTCACAGGTCTTCTGTTCGGCTGATACCAGGGTGGTAAGTTGGTCAGTGAATAACATTTTGAGAGTTGAGCTAGACTTTTGTAATTTTCTATGGTGTAAATATTAAATGTGACATGATGATATTCTAACTAAGAATGAACTGAAAGTTTGACTAATGTTAGCAAACTATTTAAAACACTTCAGTAGAAAAGGGGATATTTGTTGACCCTGAAAAAACTACATAGATATAGGATTATTGAGAAAAATATGATCTCAATATCTAAAGTATACTAATCTTTCATGCACAAATCATATTTATTTATTTAATTTTAAAAATAATCATACGATAAATTTAAATTCTACATTTTTTATCAATGAAGGCTGCTGAATGTTATTATATTGCCACATAAAGAAACTTAACCAGCGAGCTCAGTGGCCCAATGGTCAAAGCACAAGATTCAGACCCAAAATTTGTGGGTTCAATGCTTGCCTTGGGGGTTGATACAAAGCACGGATTTTTAATTTTAAAATGTTATTTATTTTTACCTTATGTTCTCAGACTTTCTAGTTCTTCCTTTATTATGTAAATTAGTTATTTCTTGAATATTCTGTTTGGGTATAAAAGCTGATACCCACTAGTTGTAGGCAACTTCTCAATCTTGTAAAGTTGCGAGTTGCTACTTAGTTTCAATAAATTCATCTGTTAAGTTAAACGGTGTGTTCATTTGAATCTTCGTGACAATATTATAAATAGGTTGTTTTTCCAAAGACCAACCTACAATAAAAATTTGTAGGACTATATTTTCCAGGATTTGTTAAATTTACAATGGACAAACACACTTTTTCCTTGTTACTATAACAACTTTTGTGAGCTAAAAATATTAATTTATTTTAAACTTAACATGCAATCATCATTTGTGCTGATGTCATGTTCCAATTTTTTTTTATTTTTGTGTTTTGCCATGATATAAGGTTTTTAGATTATTAATTTTAGTTATAAATATCATCTGTGCTTAAAAACTTTGTAAATAAATTTTATAAAATTGTGAAAAATTCTGAGAATTTATCATTTTGTATAATTTTTTTGTATTATTTTATCCACAATATTAATTTTTTCAAAGGCTCTTAAACTGAACAAATATCCTGCAACTGAAACCTATCACTTTTGTCTTAGCCTTGAAAAATATTACAAAAGTGCTGCTTGAATAAAAGAAGTCAATGACTGCTTTAAATGACCTCATATTTTAAAAATATTCTGGTATTAATATTTTCAAATTTACAACCAAAATTTCTAAAAGTCTATTTTTTGATATTACTAATTAAGTAAATTATAGATGAGTGAAAAGGAAAAGATTAAAAATAGTTACCAAAGTTGAAATTTGAATTTGGTTAAGGATGACAATTTAATACAACTATAATGAAAGCAGTATTATATAATTTCTGTAAAATTAAAACTACCAAATAACACATAAATGGTATATATATATACATATATATATATATATATATATATATATATATATATATATATATATATATATATATATATATATATATATATATATATATATATTCATTCATATTTCAATTATTGAATTGTAATTGTAAGATGTTGGAGATGCATGATAACAGATAAAATAAGCATGTCAACATTTTTAAAGTATTAAATAAATTCCAATATTTATTTTATTTCATAAGGGGAAAAAATAAATAAGCTAATAGAAACTTGAAAATTTTCTTTCTTACCTACAATATTTCGTAGGCTAACAATTCTGTAAGCAGTATAAAAACATAGACAGCCCATGATTAACATAATAACCATGCCACATGCAAAGCCAGCCTTTAAATAGAAAACATATATGCATTTTCTTAGATACATAAAAAAATAAGATGAAGCTGCCAAACTGAAATATATATTAATAGATCATTAACAAAGCATACCTTCTAACAGAGGTAACTAACTAATCCATAACACTTAATAGTCTCACACCAAGCATGGCCTAACTATTGTCACAATTTATATGCAGCAACAATATAGCATTAATTTAATTTTTATAAACAAAAATATAACTTTTATAATATTAATGAACCAAACACATATTATAGAGAAACATTTTTATAACTGCAAGCTATCACCATAATCTATACAACTTTTTTAAGTTAGCTAAAATTCTAGAAATTCTATCTTAAAAACATTAATAAAGAAACTAAAAGGTATCTTGTAAAATAGAAAAAAATACTTAAAAGAATACTGATTAAAGAATAACAGTGAAGTGAATAAAATATACATTGAGAAAAAAAAAACACTAAATATTTTCGCAAACAATAGTAAGCAAATATTCATACAGTTCTAACAAATAATTGACCCAATTATAATTTCTTAATGATGTTTAATGTTAAATTGTACAGTAATAAATATATAGATTAAAAAGGAGAAACTTATACATTTAAGATTGTTTTGGGATAATATGCCACAAAAAACATGAAATCTCCAACACTTAGTCTTTCAGCATAATTCAGTATTTCCACATGACTATGATTAATCAGTAGTATTTAAAATATTATGCCTTAAAAATATTTCTGAATAACTCTATAAACAATTTAAACTTTCTCCCCTCAGGGGGTTTACCTACTTTAGGTAAACACGGGTGTCGCAATTCCGAGGTACCCCAGCAATCTTTTCTACTTTTCCTTTTTAAGCATTTGATATTGTCCTCTACTTTTAAATTATATATTTTGTGTTTTAGAATTTCACTCTCGTTTGGCACAGCATATCCTTGCTTGGATCTTGTGCCAATAAATCTCAACCAACCAACCAACCAATTCAAACTTAAACAATCTTAAGAGACTTCAATCTTAAATTTTATCTGTAGTATATATTATAAACAAAAAATGTGAAACCTTGAAATATAAAAATAAAGAAATGAAAGAAGCTGTATATAGCAAACTGCTATAGCAAACCCTGCATTTTGTTAAAAGAATCCCAGAAATTTTGTTAAAAGAATATTTAAACCTTATAATTATTTTGCAAATATTGAGGTATGAGTTACTGTGCCTTCTAATGCTGCTAATGAAGCCATCTATTCATGCAATAAAAAATTATGCTTAAAAATGTTAAGAAAAAAGTGTTGAAAAAAGTATTTTTGATTTAAGTCATGATTTGTATCAAAGTGATATAAATCAACTAACCCAATAATATATAATTTAAGTTCCTGTGACTAAAAAGCTGAGCTTAGACATAAGCTCAAGCTATATTAAACAGATAGGTTGTTAAGTGTGAAGTACTTATATTTGAAATTTTAAATACATTCAAACTCCATTACAATAAACTTCAGGGGTCCAAACATTTTGTCCTGCTATATCCAAATTGTTAAGAAAAATATTAGATTTGATAAAATTTAAAATGCATTAGCTGTTAGAGGTATTCAGTAGTGATATAAAACAAAACAATGGTCAAATTCTATCAAAAATTATCTTTAATGAATATGTGAATTGCACTTTGGTCATCTACCAGTCATATGGAAGGGAGAACAGTCAATGGAAGATGTAAGTACAGTCTGTGAGAGACTAAATCTCAGGGAAATTGTGATTCACCACAAATTAAACTGGCTAAAATTGATTACATTAAATTGACTGACTGCTTATTAAATTAAATAAAAGGTAGAAAATAATTTTACTTTTAATTGTTTACAGATATGATTTGTGCTGATGTAATTCGAATTTAGAAAAAAAAATTACTAATTTTTTTGTACAACACTTCCACCAGGGGTGTGGGCAAAAGCAATATAATTTTATTCATTTTGTTATAAATTTAGAGTTGAAATACTGTGTTTATCACTGAGAAAAAGTTTCAAAACAAAAATAATTCTTTAGTTGATTGTAAATAAGGTTCATTATATTTAAAGAAATTGGAGGTTTGCTATGAAAGGATAGATTAGCATTAAAAATAAATAGTAAGGAGACAACTGAACCATGAATGTCATTGTTATATATGGGCAAAATTTCTGGTCAAATCAGATTCTTTTCAGGTATTCCTCTGAACATAACATCAAATCCATAATATTTTTATTTATATTTGTTGCATAAATATATTGTTAAACACATCAAGTTAAATTCTGGTGTATTTATAAAAAATATAAAAAAAATGTCCTCTATTATTCATAATATAATTCCTTCCTTCCTCAGTGGCATGACAGCCCAGGATGGGCCTTAGCCTTCTCTAGAATTCCATACCAGGCAGTCCTATCTTTGGCTCTGGATTTCTAATTTGAAATTTTCATAATAAAATTATTCCCACTAATAAATAAAATTCAAAGCCAAGTTATTAAATTGACATTAGATTCAAATACTTTTAAATAGATGCTAACAAGTTATGTACTAACTCATTTTTCTATAATCAAGTCAAAAATACAAAACTTGGTCATTTAGTGAGGATTACCTATAAATATTCATTTCAATTATAAAAGTTTAATGCACTAATATTCCAAATATATATATATATAAATAAATTTTTAGAGTACCTGCTCTATGGCCCACGGAATGCTTAATAATGAAGAGCCCATCATTGTGTTCCAGATAGAAAATCTTTTAAAAAAATCATCATACTCATTATAAACAAACTTGCTTCTAATACAGAGACATACATACATACAAAACAAAAATAAATTTTATTTAAGATTTTGAAATATTTGATGGATATGATACAATTATAATCTAAAAATAAAGTACAAAAATGTCTCTCATATGTATTGAGAAATTAAATTAACATTTACAGTATGTTTGCATAAATATTTGTAAATATTTACAGAATGTTTGCCTAAAACTCTAACAGGCATGCAGTGCACCAAATTTTCTAAATTCTCTTTATTTTTCATACTAATGCTGATCAATATGTCTCATCATTTTCAACATAAGTTAGAATTTTTCTTCACTTAGAAATACAGTGGTTGCTAACATACTCTTTCATGGTTACATCAATGTATTATTTCTAAGGCAACTAAGAAAATAGTACTTGCATTTTCCATTTATAGTAATCAATTATCCTTTAAAATAAATTTAAAAAAAATTTTTAATTGCCACCATCTAGCAGAAGAGTGTCTACCATCTAGAAGAAGAGTGATAGGTGCATTGTAGTAACATCCATGGATTTATATGTTACATAAAAAACTATATCATCAGTACCACCAAAAATAGCAAATTTCAAATTATAATAAATCTTATATTTTAATTATTAGGCTTAGTAAAATTATGAATAATGAGTTAAAGATTTTAAAATGTTAGTCTTAACAAATGTTGACATAATATGATAATAAGTAAAAAACTTCATTACCTTAAATTTGAATTTGTATCATTTATTACTTTCATTAAAATAATCCTTATAATACTTTTAGAGGTATTTTAAGGTTAAATAAAAAAATAAATCAGATATGTACTTGTATAATATATTCTAAATCATAAAAAGGAAAACATCAGACTAAAAACATCAGAAATATGCTGATATAAAGTTTCAGGGTCAATATTTGTTCAGATTTCTTATACTATCCCCTTTCATTAAGTCTTCTACACCATACCTTTGAGCAATAACAGTGGTTCCCAAACTTATGGATTCCCAAGGGTTCATGTTATGACTGAGGTGGTTGCATAGCAAATAAAAGTTAATTTGAAGGTATGTAGAAAATCTTTGGGGGTTTACAAAAGGTTTAATATAAAAATAAAATAATTGTGATCTATTTTTGTTTTTAGGAAAATTAAAATAAAGTCATAAATTGCCATTTTTTTTTGGCTTTCTGCTTAAAACAAACTGAAAATTTTCGTGCTTACTGTCAAAACATAACTGCTCTTTATTATGATCTTAGACAGAGGTTTCAAGGCATTCTTAGCTTGATTTTCTCTGATTAGGTGCTAATCCCCTTGGCAGGTAAACTCACAAACTCAAATTAATCTATACTGATACAGGGGCAACTTATAGAATTATTCCCAAATGAGGAGTGGATTGAACAAGGATACTGCAAATTTTGGTTATAAAAAGATATACTGATTTTATATCCAACATTATATATAACAGTGTGCTCCCATGACACAGGTCCGAGGTTCGATCCCTGGGCTGGGCAAGGTTAACAGCCTTTCATCCCTTCTGTGGGTAGAGAAATTGAGGACCAAGCATGCTTGGGAACTAAATACTGGGGGTTTCAAGTAAGATTGACCACCTAACCGGAACTTCGCACCCCAGGGCCTTTGGTCACGCAAACGGAGATTGGCACCGTAAGCCTTGGCCCCCTAGGGGCTGTTGCGCATTTAAAAAATATATATATATATATATATATATATAACATTACAGAAGCTTTTATCTTCCAGTCTGTCAATTTTGTAGAATATGGATTTAATACAGTCATGACCCTCATCACAGAAAAAAGAAATCAACTGGAAATTAATGCTTATGAAGATTTGAAATATTCCTCAAAGATAGAGCCAAAAATAAATACACTTATTTCAATCCATCAGACTCTGTCATCCCCTTTATACTATTGAAAATTAATGTTTTTATAATTTAAAACAAGGGAATAATTTTAACAGGTATTACTTTATTAAAATATTCTATTAATATACCATTTTTACATTACTAATAAAAAAAAATCTAAGTGAAAATCGTGATTCTGTTATTATGTAGTTGTATAAGGTTATTTGGTTTAAGAGTTCATGACAAAAAATTTGCTATGAAAACAGGTCAATAGTAAAAAAGTTTGGGAACCACTGAGCTATAATAATAGTACATGACTCAGGTCAGATCTTGACAATTATCTTTATTGGATACACATCTTAAATGTAATAAACACATTTTTCTCATGAGCACACAATAGTCATAGCAAAACAAAAACTAGAATACTGACAAGCCCTTTTATTAAATAACTTTTTAGTTATAAACCTACTATAATAATTAATGAATTTTTAAGCACAATACAAAATAATAAATTTGCCTAAGTTAAAACTAGTCAAACCAAAAGTCATAATTATCATAGACATTTCTATATTTTTAGACATTCAATCTTAAAATTAAAAAAAAACTCCATAAATTATCAAAAATTTAAACATATTTTTCTTAAATAAAAAAGGTCTAAAAAAACTTTATATTGAATAAATTGTGGTATTAATAATATATGAAAGATGGGACATAAAAGTTAATAAAAGCTAAAATAAAAGAGAAAAATAGGTCAGCAAGTTTAACTTTTCAACAACAAGATTAAAAGATCCTTATCACAGAACATTCAAGATGAAAACTGAAAGCTCTTTTCAGAATTTCAGTTATCTGAGTGATAAGATTTATTTCAAAATCAGATTAAATTCCAAACCCTTGTTACAAACATAGAACAATTTATCTAGGCTTAATGATGTAATTTAAGTTGTTGATAAGGGCAGTAGATAAAAGAATATTTATACTTCAATAAGAATATTTTTTTAAATGTACAGAGAATTATATTTTAATAAATGGAAAAGAATAATTATGATTATTCAACAGAAAAACATTACTTTGACATTGCATTTGACAAATGATACTTAAAAATATTTACTTACATTGTAATTAAACTCCTTTGTTTTCCCTCAGGTTTAATGATAGAGGAAAAGGGAAAGAAGAAACTAGGAGGAATTACATGATCTGGTATACTCTAAAAATAATAGCATGGTGCGTTACAATAAGAACGTAACAAAATAAAAACATCAAATAAATTTTTTACACAAGTTATAAAATAATTTGCCTATGTAAAACTAATTATTTTATAATACCATGTTAAAAGATGGACAATAAAAGAATAAAAAAATTAACTTTTTAAAGCAAAATAATTGAGAACATCATTGGATTCATCTGATTTAAAAAATAGTAATTGTACTATGTTCAACTTTCTTTTTTTTTTTTTTGTAATCTCAACAATATTTTTAATCTCAATAACTAAAACATTAAATTTTTTTATAATCTTTTATTATTTTTCTTAGGTAAGTGGAAATGTAAATAGCTTTAATTTTTTGGAAATTAAGAAGTTGACTCTCTTTATTAACCCAAAATATTAGATTTAGGGTGGAACAGCTCATAAGAGCACCAGCACTGCAACCCAAGGCCTATTGTACTGAAAAATGACCTATAAAGTATGTGTCTACTTTAATAACTATATCATATTAAGGCTCACTTGCACTAGGAAAATTGTGTAACAGATATAAATGCCAAGTGACCTGGAATAGGTACAAATGTCTCAATCAGCAAATTTGGAAACAATTTATTTGTTAATTCAGCTTTCCTTTAATGAAATAAATGTCAAGGAATAGAAATTTTTAAAAATATATATTTATAAATAGATACCTGTTTATTATTTAAACTTACTTTATTTACAATGGCATAATTAATTAAAACCTTCTTTTATACAGAGTATGAAAAAAATTTGGGTACGATGCATAGGTTTTGGTTTGGTTTGGAGTGCTACGGTCTACTTTTTACAACACAGGGGCTAATGAGACCGGGACCTACAGCTTAAAGCTGATTCTGAATGGCTACGAACATCCATGCCACTGTGGGATTCGAACCCATAAACTCCGGTACCGAAAGCCAGCACCTTAACCAATCGACCATTGTTTGGCGAGGGTTTTATGGGAGTTTACATTTTAGCAAGGCATACTAAACTCAGTGCATTTATATACTTAAGTAGAGTGAGTATGTATGCATGCATATGTTTGCTATACCTTCCAAAATGTCTGGACGGAATGATTCAGTTCAGATTGTATAGAAGAGTATGTTAATGAGCATGTAGAGATGACACTTTTTAAAATCTAATACGGCTTGAGCAGCTATATTTGGCACTATTTCATACATTTTGCTTTTAATTGTGTGCTAAAATAATTAAAATCTTTTAATTAACTTAATTCATCTGATAGCATTTAAAATGAGTTTTCAGCTAATACAATTTTTCTTCCTTTATGACTACATTTATTTGGCACATTTCATTTTATCAATTTAATTTGGTATATTTCATTCACTTTGAATGTAGTTGTCTAATTTTTTAGAAAACAATTTTATTCAATCACTAAAAGCATTATTATTTGAAAAAGTATTTAACATTTCCATCATGTGAGCAACATTTTTATTTGTTGATACATTTATTCTCTTTAAATAATCTGGTAATATCTTGGTGCTTTTCCATTAGCACATGCAAAGATAATTCTCAAAATATAACACTTTTAATTTTTTTTAAATAATACTTCTTAAGTTCATAATGAAAATTAGACTTTGATAATTTTGATGTTGTTGCTTCTCATTTTATTAGTGTAGGTAAGCCTATACCAGGTCTAATCAACCCTGTTGCAATATACGACAGATCTATGGCTAAAGGCAATATGCAGCTTCACATTGAGTAAGGAATCACAGGGGCTGAAGACTGACTTAACATCAACAATGGGTCTTAGAAATTATAGAAGTAGGGACGAAGGAGACTCCCCCTCCCCCCAAGCTTGAATTGCTACCTCCAGAAGTATCATTTGATAATTTGTAGGACATTACAACCATGAACCCATTTTACCATTAATGATCATGGTGAATCGTTGGCTGGCTAAATCCTTGATCTCATTACCCTCCATTTACAAGATTGTGTGAAGACTCCCCTTTGTTCAGAGCACGCCCCAAAACCAGCTGATCGGAAAATCCCTCCTGTTTCAAACCATCGACAATAGCATGGCGACACCATGTCTGGGATGTTGACAGTTTGATTGAATAGGTGTCAAGCCCCTTGATAGGTGGCACCTATAATGAGGCAGAGGATTGTACCGAGTTTCCAGAAGCGGGACAGCCAGCAAATGAGAATTCAGCTAAAAAAACTAACTGTAACCTTAGCTGGAGTTCTCAAGTAACTGGGATCTTAACTGGTCAAAAAAACAGTTGGCAGGACCGTAACTGACCCCCAGGTATAAAACACACAGAATTTTTAAACTTGTGGCTTTTCGACATTTTTTACGTAGGTGCTTTGACATCGTGGAGGCTTTCGCATCTTTTGACCGGAGTCAGCTTTCTAGTGAATAAGTTTGGGAGATTCGTAAAGTCTGCTCATATAGGGAGCAGCAGAGTCTCTGATACCAAACGAGGGATAAATTGGGTTTGCATTCCACCTTTAAAAGCCTCCCCATTTGTATGAGATTATTTAATCTCTTTTTCTTTCGACTGTGATTATGAGGAAGTTATGCAGGCAACCATCCTTTGCAGTTTAACATGTTTTGGGAGATTAGAATCCCTTTGTATATAGCCATATTTGCTTAAATAAAAATGATTTCGAATTCTATATAAGGCTGTGATACTTCTTCGCGCTACTTGTTCAAATATGAACATTGAAGGCATCACAATTGCTGCAATTACTGACTGAACTACTGTGATTGATTTTGTCATTGAAATTGTTTTACTGTTAGCACAATATAATCTAAGAACAAACTTGAATTTTGAAATAAATATAGCATTTATGCAAAACCCTTAATTACCTAGACCTAAGACTGGGTGCAAAAGGGCTAGGATATATATAAAAACATTCATTAGTAAAGATTCTCTACAACAGATTTCTAATTTTTAAAAATATTATACCAAAGTATCAATAGATGGATGTGTAAGTTTGTTATAATATCTGTATCTGTGATATGTTGCTATTCCATCAGGACCAGCTTCGCGGCGTACACGGGATATTCTGTGAATATCAGGATAATGAAATGGCAATCTAAAATTTAAAAAGAATAAAAACTTTAAAATACACAATTAATAGATGCAATACATACGATAAATTATGATTACGACATTAAGTAACATAAAAACTCTTAATATTGAACGAAAAATAGCAGTATTAATTTTACTAGATGGAACAAAAGTAGGAATTAAGTTCAGTGACATTATGATTTAAGTTATATAGTAATATGTCACTATCTGGAGTACTGGAATATAAATAGAAAATTTTTAAATAATCAAACTAAAAAATAACTGGAAATTACAACCTTAGAAAAAAAGTATATGTTATTAACTCTATGAATTGTAATAGAATCTAAATATAATTCTCATTTTATAGCAGAAAAACTAATATTGTAGTAATTACATCATTAAAAACAGGGAAATGTCCCAGATGGTCATTAAAAGTGGTCCTGTAAAGACTCAAAGTTCAACTAAATAGGAAATTAATTGACAGAAAATTATGTATCAGATCTATTATCTACTGAACTTATATTGCTTCTTAGTTTATATAATAACAACTCTTTTTTCACTGAATGAGATCGATTTTATAATTTAAATGATTTATAATAAATTCATCTCTTTTATAATACCTCTAGCATAATTTGAAATGTTCAAAAAGACTTATACCACAAAATCTCCAAGGATATGTATGCTATACATTTTTATAACTTCTTAATTAAAAATATTTTTTTAATTTAGTTTTACAACTGAAACAGATAACTAATCTTCTGAAAAAGTTCAAGATTGTGCGATCTACTGTCAGATATAAAATTGGTAAACCATACATTTTGTGTAATTCTCATCCAAAACTATTTAGACTACAGAAAAAGGAAATAATAATTTTATGGTATAACTTTGGTACAGCGTCCTCAAATAGCTAAAACACTAAGTGAATCAATAAAAAGCTACAGTTTCATGGTATACATTTCCCCAAATAAATCAGACATAGAAAAAAGAAATTGTATGAATAATGCAAAAATTTTCTATGAAATTATTTTCAATTTATTTAATGAGGTTCATTTCAAAATATCAAAGTTATTCAACCTCATCAATGTATATGTAATTGTCAATGTATTTCTATCAATGTTATTAAAAGTTGAAGATTATTACATAAGTTTCAAACTTAACTAGTTATTTATTACATTTTCTTTTCAGTATATATATATACATGTAATCCATTTTTTATAAAACTCCTTCACAAGGAGAAAGCTCAACAGCAAGCAATAATAAAAATGCAGTCTGGCCGACATTGAAGAGAACGCAGAAGTCTAATTTAAACTTTATTTCAGAGCAGCAACACTGCACATCTATCCATCTGGACAACATACAACCAAAAGCCACAGAGTTCACTCTGCTCTGACAGAAATGCACCCAAAGGCAATGACAAAAAGATATTTTCCACAGTAAAAAACAATTTAATAAGCGAATTAAATGCAATATCTGCAAAACACGAAAACATGTTCCGCCAATAGCTTGGAAACTACTGTATAGACAGAAAGTTTACAGTTTTATGACAGAAAGGAATGTTAAGTGGAACATACTTCATTGATTAAACCATTTAGAGGCTGGGAAAGAGATTTAAATGAATTAGAATGGTAGAGAAGAGGTTTTTGAAGAAATATTAAAGTTAAATAATTTTGATATATTACATATATATATATATATACATACGTGTGTGTGTGCGTGTGTACTTAGGAATTAAAACTAATCAACACTGAGTAACAATACAGATTAAATATACTTTTTAATACACATGATCATTAAAACTGAAGTTATGGAATAATTATACATTGATAATCATGTACCTTGATCGACGCTTTTTAGACTGTCCATCAGCAGAATTGCTAGAATCACTAGAGTATTCCTCTTCGGCATATAGCCGTCGATTTATACTATCATCTGTACTTAACAATGGGGTACTTGAATCAGGTTCCATAATATAAAATATTATTTTTGAATTTATTGAAACATTTAGAGAGGAATAACTATTTTAAAGTGTTCCAAATATAACTGATAAAACAAATAAACACATGTCAATTCACAAATATATTAGATTTGCCACCTCTTGCACACTTGACCCTTTTTCGTAAACTCGTATTTCGTAAATAAACAGATGAATGACAACTGGGACTATACAAACAGTTAACTTAAAAAAAGTATACATAAATAAAAATTAAATTTCTAAAAAATACGCAAGTATTTATAAAATGCTTATAATATTATTTAAACATTTATTTTCGTGAATATTTATTATATATGCACAAAAAAAACTAGACACATAATTCAAAAATATTTTGATATCACTGACTCTAATAAATGTACTTTACCTGATAAAAATTTTATTTTTTTATTACAAGGTGTTATAGTTTTGTTAATCAGCATATTTTAATTAACTTCATTTGAAAATAACAGTAAGTTAGTGAAGAAGATGACAACACTGTTTTCTTTTTATTGTTATTTTCATTTGACGTAGCGCCCTCTCTGACAAATAATATTAGTTTACGCTTAACATTTTCTTAAACATGTGTGCTTTAAATGTGTCAGAGAATTGATTAAAAAATAATATCGATATTTAATTGTTTTTAATGCCATGAATGATTTATTTTTGGGAAATAAAAAAATCTGTGTAATTTCTTTAATTGAATGTCATTAACGACACTTCGGCTGATGGGATTCGTCACATGGCATGGCTGACGCCGAACGATGCTGAGGAGAAATTGCTGGTGAGGAATCTCTCATTCCTAATTGATGTTTTTAATGAGTTTTAAAGTATCGCAAGTGATTTTAATGAAATGTGAATGTGATTAGATGTACTTTATATCATTCTTTCATAAACGGATTAATTCTTAGTATCAAAATTCGTTATTTTTATTTGCGATGTGGACATAACTGTATTACGTGTTGTTACCAAATATTGTCGCAGTATGGCGCATGGAGAATGTCTGCTAATACTTAGAGACTTTCGGAATAGATTCCTAGGCTTCCCTTTTCCACGAAACAAATCATTTGTATCGTTGATTGAAAATAATATTAGTAATTAATTTTTATTTTAAATTTAATAGAAAATGCGTCTATTAAAACTTCTTCAGTATGCAAGATACCTATTGGGAATACAATTAAAGTACATATTGTTGTCACAGCTTCGAGATCTAAAATATTTCTGAATAGTTTAAAAAAAATCTCTTATTGTTACACTAGTATTTCTTAATTATAGTAATTAGTTTTTAATATTACTAGTGATTATCCTAATAAATATTTAAGATATACAATTTTAAGTATTTTTATGGTAAATTTTATACAAAGTCGCTTCCTATTAACCCTGTTGCTGATATTTAGTAAGATTGTCTATTAATGTCATCTAGAAGAGAGTAAAATTTTTTTGTAAATAAGTTTTGTTTGATGTATATATTACATAACTATATATTTATTTACATAGTTTTTGTTATTTTGTTTGTTCAACTATGGTGTTGTTTATACAAATTAAAACATTAGGATCAGTACATTTATCAAAAAACAAACTTTCTAGTAATTGCTGGCCAGTCCATGTAAATAACTAACAAAATACAGAATTATAATTAAATAAATATTTCAAAAAATTAGTTTGGTATTTAAAAAATATATTTATAGTATCAAGTGTTAGGCATTAAAAAATACAAGTTGAAATTTTTTTCATTTGGCATTTTATTTTTTTCTGTTTACACATTTAGTGAATTGTTTTAAAAATTAATCCACTTGTTAATTTTATTACATATATTTATGTAAACTGTTAGAATCTGAAAAGTGAGTGAGTTTTTTTTATTTTGTTGGATTTCTGAGTAGACTTCAATTTACTTTATGCTATGCAGTTAGAAATTATATTAAATTAACATTACACATATATTTTTATCTATTTATTTTAAGTGTATGCATTGAATTACTACATATAGACTTAAATAAATTGCTGGCAGTATTATTATTTAGACTGGAAAAAGTTTATACAACAAGAAATATATATATTATTTCACTTGAAAATCACTAGAAAGCTGAAGATTATTTGCTTTATTTTTAAGTTATAAAACTTAATATAATTTTACTTGTTCATAATATTTATATACTTAAAAATAACTTTATTAAATCAATGTTATTTCCTTAGGCTCTTTCTTCTATTGTAATGTATATATAAATTTATATATATGTACATACATACATATAAAGGTGGGCGTGTTTGAGGAAGAATTATTGAGTAATTTTAATTAAATTTATGGAATATTGTTTTTAAACATTTTAGTTCTAAGTGTTTAAAAAAACGTTTTTTTTTTTTTTTTTTTGGATAAAATGCATATTTTAAAATAAACGTACATATGTATGTATACAAAGGAGAGTTATCCTAAAATTAATCTAGTTGTACTTTATTTCTACTTGAATTACTAATGAAAGTAACTTGTATCTTAAATCAAAATGGTATTGGTTACTACCTAGAAAGAAAAAATAAATTATAATTTATTCTTAAAATTTTCAAAATATGTTTGATTAGACTTATATTTAAAATAGAGATAATCCTACCAAATATTGTTGTAGGAAAGAGGTAACACAAGTCTAGTTGACTAATTTATATAAACACTTGATAAAAAAAAAATTTTACAATAGCTGTTAATTTTTAAGCTGATAACTTTTCTAACTGACAACAAATAAAAATGTCCCAGTTGTACTAAGTACAATGAATTTTTTTAATTAGGTATATTAAAAGTAATACTAAAAGCTAATTTTCTCAGTATTACTTTATTTAACAGTTATAAAAACTAATATACAAATGTGAAATGTTCAAATTAGTTGCCAAGGAAACAAAACATTTTTCATAACAAAATAAAAATAAAAATACTATTAAAATTACCTTAAATGCAGATTCGGTCATTTCTCTTTGAAAATAAGTCACTGGTATATATTTCAATGCATATTTTAACTAGTAATTTCATTATCAGTAATTGATCTTTTTCACACAACTAATGAAATATTCCATCTATTGTGCTATTTTAGAATTATTTAAGGTAAAGTGGGGATTCTAAAAGCATAGGGATATTAAGTAATGGAACATTCCACATATCATTTGAAGTTAATGAAATAAATTACTTGAAAGGAAAATAGAGGGCATTCTGAAAGTATGATAATAAAAAAGCAGTAGTTAGAAATTATTTTAAAAAGGTGTATAAAAGTGAGAAAATAACTTAGATTATTTATAATACTGAAATATTACTTTCAGAATCGCATAAATTTCCCCAGTTCATTTACTGAGAAGTATAGATATAATAAACAGCATATATATATATATGTGTGTGTGTGTGTAATGAGTCAGACTTCTCGATGATGCAGTCATGGCCGTAAAACTGATACCGTTTTAACTAAAGACCTTTATTAGGATTACGTTGGAGGATGGGTTCCTACTTCATCATAGGGACAGGACAAACTGAAGGCTGAGCTAGCATGTACAAGACCCTTATCACCTGGGTCAATATCTGTGGGGAAATATCTGCATTCGACAGCATGTATCTCCTTTTTATTTAGAAATTTCTCTAATTGTCCGCTAAGGCCATGTAGAGATATAATAGGTCAGGCCCCTTCTCTGAGGGTGTAAACTGTAGCCCAGTGGTCAATTTAGCCCTTGATTTAAGTTTTGAAAACCCCTGAGAATTTTCCTTACACACTCACACACATATATATGGCTATTAACCACCTGTGTGCCAGATAGTACTTGTGCCACCTTTTATCAATATGGATTCCTAGTAGATTCATAACTTAACCTAATGAATAGAAGCTTACTATGTTTATTGAGTCTCCCATAATTAACTAGAGATCAGAAAAGTTATATGTGTGTGTCAAATATTTAAGTTTATTAAAGTGTATCTAATGAAATGAAATGTTACAAAATTCACCTATAAACTGCACTCTTGCTTTTCTAATTTTCAAGTCTCAATAATGTCTGAGAATTCTAATTTCTTACATAATTTCTTTTGCATAATTTCTTACATAATTGCTAATAAGCAAATCTAAAGAGAGAGGAAAATAATACTGTTTATCAAAATTATGGATAATTTCCATATTACCCAGTGTTATCTTATTAGATATATAGATATGAAATTTAGTACATTTGCTATCAAGTTATTTTTTAAAAATCTGTGTTGGAGCCTCCATACTTTTTGTTCTTACAATAAACCTTTTTCATATAGATTAAATAAAAACTCACATAATTTTAAAAATTCAATGATTTATATCAGAAATGAATTTTTTTTTTTTTTTTTTTTTTTTTTTTTTAAGAAAAACCCAACCCAGGTGGGTTTTATTGGACTTTTCTGGGTTTTATTGGGGTCTGTTATTAAGAGGAGAGGTCAGGGGAAGTACCATATTTTAGAAAAGATTAAATTGCTAAGGCTGATTAATTTTTATTGACTTAATATTCAAGAAATTATAATTTAATTAATACAAATAAGTCAGTATAAAGGCTATAAAAAAGTTTACTCTGACATCACAACACAAAATGTTATATATTGACATATACCACATATTTGAATGTTATTTTAACAAAGGATTATTTTTTATCTCTATTCTTTCAACCCATAAAAAGATAAATAAATGGTTAATTCCCCTCATGAAGTTAAAAGACCACAAAATATTTCCTCAAAGTATGTTTAATGCTGGTGTAATTAAAAAATTTAGTGCATCACAGACCACAGTGGTGGAAACTAATTGAAATGTGTTAGGGGTGGAGATATGATAGATTTTTGCCACTTTATGGTAGCCCTAAACTAGTGGCCAGCTAGCTGTACATCACTGGAGCGAGTGTTCTTTACATGTAGGTTGGTTTGGTTGAAACTTAGAAACAGATTAGGAATACAAAAAGCATTGAAGTTAGTATTTTACACATGAAACCTTTGCCTTTTTCTTTATGGATTTCTCAGACAAAATTTTTGTTCCAAATTGTTATGTTGGATTTTTACCACTCTTAGCATAGATTTGCAAAATATTTTTCAGGATTTTGAGACTGTATATATATTTCCACAGAATAATTCTTTAAATATGAAAGAGGATAAAAAAAAAAAGATAAGTTTCTGAAAATAAATATAAATATCACTGATTTAAAATTAAAAAAAAAAAAATAAATAAAAATCAGAGTGGGTTTTATTGGGGTTTTTAGACTGGGTTTTACCCAGAAAAACCTACCTGGATTTTTCTGTGTAGGTGGATTTTTTGCAACCCTAGTTTATATGAAATAAAGAATATTACTAATGAATAAGTGATGCCTTAAAATTAGACTGTTGAATAATGTTTAAAAGTACTAAGCTAAAAACAAGACTCAAGAAAACAAGTTGTTACCTGATTAACAGCTATCATTAAATTTACTAGAAAAACTGATGTTTCAAGCATATTTTATTTGACTTGCATATGCAGATATACAGAATTGAAATATACAGAGGGAAAGTTAGCAGTAGATAATATTCTTTTTAACAGAATCATCTGTCATAATATTTAAAAACATCTCTTAAAAAATTGTCTACCTCTTTTTTTTTCCATCAAGAAAGGTGAAATGAAAATCATCATATAAAAATTAAACTAATCAAGTCCCAACTTTCATTTTATACTGCATTGCTTCTGCCTGGTCCTCAACATTACTTTTGCAAAATTTGGTTCCTATCAGAGAAATGGCCTTGATTTCTATAACAGACACACAGACAAAATCTTTAATTTATATAAGTAGATGACTTAAAATTTACTAAACATCAAACACTAATCAAAGTCTCAATCAAAGTAAATCAATTGTTCCCACATAAGAAATGGGGGATAAATTTTTTCTCAAAACATATTTTCTGTAGGATTTTTTTATATAAAAATAAAGCTTTAGTCAACATTGTAGAATATTTAAATACACTATCAACTGCCCTAGAAATTGATCTGCTTATGTACATGCACACCAAAAATTAAAGAATTAGTACATGAAGTTGTCATAACAAAAAGGGATTTTTGATTAAAAGTTGCCAAATATTTGACCAAAATATTTGATACTGTATTTTTTAAAACTTCTAACATGTAATGAATTAATTATAGATACCATACAGTATTCTTTATCCAGGAAAATTGTCAATAACTTTGAAAAATGTATAAAGTTTTTACATTTAGCATCAAAATTGAGATCACATTAAGAATTTAACACATTTTATAGGTATATAATTAATTGAGTTTATACCTGGATAGATTTATTAAATTTATATAAAAATTTATAATTAAAAGAAAAAAGTTCTTTGATTTTTAAATCAACTTTTTTTAAGAGGTTATATGTGAATTTGAAAAAAAAAAAAAAAAAAGATCAATTTTTTTAAAGTGAGTATTGTAAGAATTTAAGATGTCATGGAGAACTTACTGACTCTACCATGTATATTGATAGAAAAGGTTCTTGATCAGAGATCCTGTACCAATTTTTGCCATATAAAATATGACCTTGACGTTTGGAAATAATATTTTTCTTGACATCTGTGATGGAGACTATATGGACTCCAGTTGTATTTGTCACATATTGAGTTGAACTTAAATTAGATAGTTAAGAAAATTTTTTATTTCTTTATCAGTATTTTTCTACACAACATTGTTTTAATTACAGTGAACCCTGTTTAAGTTTTCCAAAAAATTAAAACTTTTTAAACAGGAAAACAAGATAAATTGTGTGTGTGTGTATATATATATATATATATATATATATATATATATATATATATATATGTATGTGTGTGTGTGTGTGTGTAAAATAAATATATATATAGTGATGCTTTTTGACCCCACTTGTTTAATCTGTAAGTTTGTTTTTGTGGTCTTTATATTACTTCCTTTTTCAGTTTAAATCATCATTTTTTTCATTTTACCTTTAGTTTAGTAATAAGCATGTTAAGCTTTCTCACAGACAAATCTAACTTTTTAGCTATCTGAATGAGGATTAAATCAGAATTGTCTACTTTCTTTTAAAATTTGTAGTTTCTGGTCAGTAGGTAAAGCCTAAAGCCTGGTGCTTTAATCCTCATATAGACATGTTTAAAATATTATTTAATTTAAACCAGTAGCTATAAAACCCAAAATAGAAACTACAGAATAATAAAACTAAATACTAATAATTTAAATATGTTTTTGGAACTTTCTGATTATTTATTAATGCCTAAAATAAATGTGATTCCAGGCTATACAGAAAATGTAACAATAGATCTAAAATGGATCTTCAACAAGTTTTAGCCTGCAATAGCAGTACTGATACTCAATCTAGTAAAATGAATGACGAGATAGCAAGACAAAAATGTTGTTTTAATGTATATATTTGTATTCATGGATAAGTTTGTAGTTATCACTATTAGAAGTCATATGGTGGAGGAGTTAGTTATAATTAAACACTTTTCCCCCCACTAAATTTATAGATTGGAACCGGATCTCAGACTACCAACTTGGGAATCTTCCTTCTTAAATGTTAAGGAGTCTGATAATGTATTTGCAAACAAGAATTTCAAAATGTCCACCTGGGTGTGTTTCTCCCTTTCTTTTCTGATCTCTATTTCTTGCAGGCAAGGAAATCTTGTTTTCATTGGCTAATAAAAATAAGCTTCTCAATAAAGTAAAAGGGTGATTCAGAAGACAAACTTCTTAAGTGAGAAATTTTACAATTATTGTTATGTGGTGAAAATTGGGACCACAGAAATAGGACTTCTTAAGCAGGTTCCCCTGTATGTTTAAAAATATGCTGAAATTAGGTTTTATTTTTATACTTAGTATTAATATATTTTTATGGAAATGTACACTTAATATAGTTCTACCTCCCTCCCCCCTACATCATGGAAATGAAATGGATGTGTAAATGGATATTAACCTGTGTAATAAAATGTAGTTCTGTAAAGAGATATTTTAGGAAAATTTTAAAATGCTGTATTTTTAATCCATACAGTTCAAATGTATGTATGTATCAAAAGTTTTAATTGAAATGAAATAATTTGATTAACATGTTTTTTTAAAACCATTTCTGGTTTTGCCACATTTGACTATGCCTTGGTATAAATGTGTTTCTGTAGTTATGTTATTTCTATGCATTTTATTATTTTCTTTTTTAATTTTTGTCTATCCTGCCATAAATTTTTCAGGTATTTAGTTTCTAGTAACTTTTATTCCTGATGTTAATATACTATTTAAAATCAATTCTTGGTTTTACCTCATTTGACTCTAGATTGTTAAGATCTAAATATTTCTATATTATTTCTATGCATTTTTTCTTTTTAATTTTCAATGTTTTGATTTTGTATGTCCTGTCATAAATTTTTCAGGTATGTAGTTTCTAGTAGCTCTTATTTCCTGTATGGCTGCTAGAGCCCCTGAGTGAATGGGTTAAATTATTTTGAAAACATTGTAGCTGGCACTGAGAGTAACTCGGATGAGCAGGATAGTAATGCAAGATTCTGATGGTGAAGGGCACTCCAGAGATGGTAATGCCATTCAACATCCTGATTCCTTTGAAGAATTTGAAGGTTTTGAAACAGAGGAAGAAGAAAGGCGAAAGTCACGTAGAGGCCAGCTACAAAGACATGAGGAAGTAAGATCAGAGGTTTCTAAGACTTTCATGTGTATGCAACCAGGATGTCCCAGAACATTTTCTTCTAGATTCAAGTTAGTAAGACATATACTCATTCACTCAGGGGAACGCCGTTTCCAATGTACAAGTTGTGGCCGTCGTTTTCACCGAAAAGATCATTTGAAGAATCATTTACAAGTTCACAATCCTAATAAAATATTGCATTGTTGTGATTTATGCCAGAAAACATACTGCTCATTGTTGTCTTATCGAAAGCATGTAGCAGTACATGCCGCTGAAGCAGGAGATTTGGTGTGCAAATTATGTGGAAAAATGCTAGCTGATAGAGAAGGCATTTTACACCATCTAAAAGTTCATACTGGTTCAAGGACTTTGCGAGGACCAAGTGAAAGGAAGTTCCCATGTGACCGATGTGACAGATCCTTTTTCACTAAAAAGGATGTAAAGCGTCATCTTGTTGTTCACACTGGTAAACGAGACTTCATTTGCGATTTTTGTCCTCAGCGATTTGGTCGCAAAGATCATTTAGTACGCCACAGAAAAAAGAGCCATGTTACAACTACAAATAATAATAATCATCCTAATAGTAGTAATAGTGATCATGATAATGGCAACAACCATCATGCTAGCCTTAATAATAACGGCAACAATTCAGCCTCAAATGAACATATTCGTAAATTTGATCTACCCCCACCTATGCCCCCTGTTGAGAATCACAAGAATGGGTCTCTTGTTGTAACTACCTTACCTGATATATCTGGACTTGTGATATCATCTCCAGTAACATCAATGGTAGAAAGCACCTCAATGGATATGAAACCAGACCCTTATTCTGTACCAACAACTTCAAATCTTGTGCATTCAAATTATAATATTAATCCTGTACCCAATGAAAGTGGCCAAAGTTTAGGAAGGTTTGCTGAGCCTCCCTTGTTGCCTGTTTCGCAGTATCTTCCAATGTCTCAGTCTTATCCTGCTGTGGCCCCTATTATGCCACATCCATATCTCAACATGCCTCCTTCAAGCAACATTCTTTCAGAATTATTACCACCTATGTCTATTGCATCTTCATTCAGTAGTTCACTTTCACTTGATGTGGGAAATCCTCCATTGCCACATTTTAATCAAGCCTTCCAGTAATTTTGATGGGAAATTTTTTATGCTATATTTCCAGCTTGATTCCTGTTCATATTGTTCTTATACATAGTTATATTTCTGAAAATATGTTTTGTTTAGTTTTTAGCTGCAGTTTTGTATAGTCATAGTTAATTCTAACAGTTAACCCAATCACTGTAGGCTAGAAGAGAAGCCACATAATGACAGCATTCTAAATGTAAATTTTTTTTAAAAAAAATTATTATCAATCATTATTATTATTTTTTTATTCTACAAGTTTGTTTAAAATACTTTGACTGAACCCAAATATATTAAACCTAGATTTCATTCATCTGGAAATAAATTTAGACATTAATTGCTTAAATATTTGGTTATCTTATTCTTGGTAACTTGATGATTTTTTGTACTTCAAGTAAATTATATAACTTTTAGGGATGAAACGGATAGTAATTTCACTGGATATCGGATATCTGGAGCTCCCTTGTCTGCCAAAGATGGATATCCAGATATTTTAGTACCAGATATAACCGGTACTAAAAACTGCCTGGTTTTATTCTAGTACCTGCTACTAAAATATTTTATTAGATTTTTTTGCTTTTTATATATCATTCCAAATAATAAATTAATAATACTTTATATATTATTTTTAAAATATTTTAATGTACAGAGACGCTTTTAATGTGTTCAATACCTCCTCTCTCTCTCTCTCTCTTTATTATGTTGACATTAAGAAAGTATATATATTTAAAATAAATTACATTATCATTTCTTAACATATGTCCCATCTTTAAATATGTTCAAGTTTATACCTTTAATATATCATTTAAATTAACAAATATCAAGATTATTAGTTATACTTACTAATATTGCTAATTAATTATTTTAACTATATTGTCTCTCAGTAAAGTGTCATTTCTATGTGGCCATTGTTTTCATCAAAATGATAATTTTAAAGAACTATCTACAAGTTCACAGTCATGAAAAAAGAATAGTAATGCATTCTTGTGATTTATGTCATAAAACATAGTCCTCATTGTTGTTCTATCAAAAACATAGTAGTTGTATATGCTGCCAAAGCTAAAGTTTTTGTGTGCAAATTATGTAGGAAACGCTAGCTGATATAGATGACATTTTAAAAGTTTATTCTGGCTGAAGAGCTTTGTGAGGTTTTAGTGAAAGAAAATCTCATGCAACCAATGTAATAGATCCTTTTTCATTAGAAAAGGATGTAAAATGTCATCTTGTTGTGCACACTGGAAAACAAGACTTAATTTGCAGTTTTTGTTTTCAAAGATTCTCAAAGACCCTTTTAGTACATTATAGAAAAAAAATGAGCCATGCTGGAAAAACACATCATCATCATCATAATAATGATAGTAGCAGCAACCTTAAAGATATCTCTATATATTAAATAAAATATGAGTGTGAATAACTTTTAGAAATTCATATGTATATAAAATTAATTTCTAAATGAATGTACAAACTCATTAGAAAGCGGCATCTTGTTATAGCTGGCCAATGAATAATGATAAATTTTCAGAAACGGGTAACTGTTTTGGTCTCCTAAAATTCTACAGTCCGTCTTATTTTGAATTTCAAAACCCATTGTTTGACTAGGTTGATAAAAGTAGCTACTATACTCAGTTCCTACCATTATGTCATAACTTCTCAACATTTTTCATATATATTTATTAGTATTTTGCTATAGTTATCCTCCTCTCTTCATATAAGTAAACAATCTGATTTCAAGATGGTTTTGATAAAATAATACCATCTTGTCATTACCTGTGATGTTTTTTCATAATTCTTAAAACCCACTTGAACAATTTTTTTAATTTCATATTCTTTTATTTTTATAGATTGTATAATTTTTTTCACTTTTTAACTATAGTTAAATAGACAAAATAGACTTTTACATGAAATGGACTTTGCCAAATAGCTATTAAACTGTGATAGTTCCTAAGAATATATAATCTATTTCATCAAATGACATTTAGCCCATAATTAAAATATGTGTAAAATATATGTGTAAATATTACGAATGTGGCACTGAATCACATTTTGCTCATACCTAAAATAAAATTTTGTCAATAATTCTTCATACTAATGTAATAATTTATAAAGCTTATAAATTATTTCAACTCCTTGATGTATATTTTTATAATCTTTTTTTTAATATAAGAAAAGAAAATTAGTCTGTAGTGACTATACTAGCGACATATTTTATAGAATAGGTAATAGCAGAATTAACTATTTGTGTTTAATTTTGAAATAATAGTACTTAATTTGAAACATCAGAAATAGCCTTCTTTACAAAATGATAGTAACTACTTAAGTTTCAAGTTAATATGGCATCTAGTATTTTGCTTAATTTCTCTCTATATATATACTATATATATATATATATATATATATATATATATACTATAAGAAAAATTAAATAACTGAAAGATACATTTTATAAAGGCAGTGATTAAAGACTTTCATTGAAATCAGAACTTGACTCTAGATTGTAGTGCCTTACTGTGAGGCGTAGTGAGAAATTTTCCTTGAAAAAGAAGGGATTCTTCCACTTAGACTCATATCTTAAAATTAATGTGGCAATCCTTATGGCAGATTACAACCTGCACACTCCCCTCCCCCCCCCCTCTTGCCCTCACTACGCCACTGGCCTTACTAGATGACATCTTAAGCGGAAATAATGAAAATTTTTATGAATTATATATGTAATATTTTTAGAAGTCAAAATCTAGTGCTATCTACCTCTCACAAATTGGAAATCATTAGTTTAAATCATGATTCCAATTAATCTCATTTTCTTCCAGAAATAATGTATTCATGTTTTTAACATATATCATAAATTATCATAACATATATCATAAGTATTTTGAAGAAAGTTACTACAAAATATTAGTTAACAAAACATGTAAGTACATAACTTTGAAGTCAAGTCATTCTAGTGTTGTTTTTTCAGATTATATTTATTGTTAGAAGTTGCTGTAATATTGTTAATCAAAGATAAAATAATTTAATACCCCTTAATACCAAATGTGTTGTATTATGATGGTTTTATTTCTTTATAACTATTTGTTAACTGTACGGGTTTATTATTTTCAGATTTCATGTTTTTCAAGTCAGTAGAGGAACAGTTGCCAAATACATGTATTTAGTTCCTCAATTAGTCTTTAATTTAGAGTTCCTTTAGGTTTTTTTTTTTTTTTTTTTTTTCAATGGATACCTGAGCTGTTCAGATTTATATACCTCTTATACAAAGCAATCACCATATGTGTTCATCTAGAGTTTTTATATTTATATATTTGTTTACTTAATTTTGTTTTAAACAGTGCTGTAAACTTTTTAAAAATAACCTGTTACTGCTGAAACATATTTGGTGTTTAAGCAGTACCTGTTGAGTGTACTGGAAGTTCAATGGTCGAATATATGTGCTGCATAACATCAAAGAGAAATATGTGCATGTTATGTCATCAATGATTTCCTCCAACTCATAGAAGATGAGTTGACAAGTGACCTTTATAAATTGAATGCCTTAGGTGATTTACGTGAAAAACTTTTAACTATGTGAAAATATAATGCATGCATGCTGATTCATTTTTGAAGCATGGACTTGAGTAATTAGTAGCTTCAAATATGGATGTGCACCAGCTAAAGGACATTCTTTTTTTTTATTTCAAAGTATTGATTAAAGATGTTTTGTATTATCTTTGCTGTAGTGTATTTGGATCTTTTGAATTTTGATGCAATATTATGCTTTGTCATAAAGCATTAAGATGTAGAAATTTTGTCATCCTATTAGTAGTGTCAGATTCAAGGTCAAAATCTTAAAAAATTTTATTCTTTTTTATATTTTAATAAGGTTTAGACATATCTAATGTAGAAAGTTTACATATAAAATGTTTTAGTTAATATTTTTTTTAATTTAAAAAAAGCATTATGTAAATGTATAAGAGGAATTTATTTGTTGGCATACCTTTTGATTCCTTTTATATAAATGGAACTAGATTTTAATTGAACTGGTATGTCATTTTATCTTTTGGTATTAGTCTGTGGGTCAAAAATCTTCTGTTGACATAAATGAGTTTAGCCATTCATGACATTGTTTTAGTGTAGGCATTAGTCTAATTGGCCTACATATGTGAAAGAGTAGATTTGGCAGTATTGATCATTATTGAAATTTGATGCGAATAACATCAGTATTTAGTTTTGTAGACTTTGACTATTTTAGTTAAATACTTCTGTAGCAAAGATACTGAGTATTTAATAGGATCTATAATCTTGCAACATAATTATAATTTGTAAGCGTGTGAATAATTATCATTTTCTGTGTAAGGGTTTGTGATCTAGGTTAGGTAATTAATAAAAATATTAAATCATATTATAATATAAAAGTTTCATTACATTTGATAGGCTAAAATTTTGGATTTTTTTAGCATCTTGAATCTGCATTCTTCTAATAGGTATTAGACCAATGAAGAATTGTATACTGATACCTCTATCAGTTTTTATTAACTTTTGTTTTAAGAATGCTTGGTATTATATAGTATAAATTTTGCATTTATTATACTTGGTTTATGTAATGCTGTTGTGGTATATCATATATAAATGTTTATTTTTGTAAATCATTTAATTTTATGTATGTGTCTGCACATCTGTATATGGGAGAAGCTTCTATTGCATTATATAATTTTGAGTCTTACTCTTTGCCTCATATATATGTGTAATACTCTCTAAATTATAATGTCGTGTCAGTTTCTATTTAAAATTGTTATTTTAAAAAGTTTATTTAAGTGTATATATACCTACCATTGAATCTGTTGGTAGACTTTTTTATACATAGATATTTATATATTAAATAGATGTTTAGAAATGTAACTATAAAAGTCATTTTTATGCAGACTTTTATATGTCTCCGTGCCTTTAATATCTGGTGAAAGAAAATTTTAATTGTTGATTACTTTGTTATATTTTTCGAAATTATTTATGTCCTAATTCATCTGAAAAAAAGTTCTAGGTTTCATCAGAATTGTCTAGCTTTATTGCTGATATTAAATTTCTTTATATATATATTGCAAGTTTACCCATTTTGAATATTCATGGGATTGTAAAAATGTTCTGTGATTCATTCCTTATTTTTTAGGTGCATTGGGACCATTTCACAATAAGTCAGATGACTGAAACCTTTTTACTTAATTCTAATCTGTTACTTTTGTTGTGACTGTATCTGTTACTAATATCTTGTCGTCCTCCCAATGTTTTATCTTTCCCTTTTTGTCTCACATAGAACATTCCAGATTTTTTTTTTCATACCTTTGAAATTTATTAAATATTAATGCCTAAAACTTAATATTTCTGTCATATATTTATATTTTTTAATCATGTCTAACAAGATCTCTAGTTTAGTAGTAAAAACTGATCATCCGTAAATGCTAGATTGTTCAAAAATTCCCTTTTTTTTCCTTCCTTTTTTTTTTTAAGTGAGATTATTTGCCGTTAATTGTTGTTACTAATGAAAGTAAAGTTGCATATCCTGTAATATAGTGGTAGCAAACTTAACAAGTTTGTCAAATAGTTCCTTTGCTCGTTTTTTTCTGTGCTCAGCTTTGCTGTGGGCACCAGATGGTTTATGTGTGGTATTATGGTGAATAAATCTTCACCTTATTTAGATACCTTCCTTCTTTTTTTAGTTACTTTATAGTTAAGACAATATGAGGGATGATTCATTACTTATTCACTGAGGATTACATTAATGCATTTTGAAATAAAGATAATGTTAAATTCAAGTTTTAAGATTTATATAGTGTTTTGGAAAATGTAAGTATAAAACTGTTTTAAGAGTATTAAAAGAATAAAGTTAACTTTTTTTAATAAACAAGGAACACAAGGTAATTTCTTGTTGATGCATGGAATGTGTGGAATTATTAAATTCCTTGTGGTCATACACAGATACTTTTCATGGTCAACTTATTTGGGGGAATCTCTCCCCTTGAAAAACTCAGTGGGACTTCCCATGTTACAATGCTAAAGGTCACATTCAATGTTTTTTTATTATTATTATTATTTTCTTCTAAATATGGACACATTTTGAGATTAAAATTTGTTGTTCATCCTATTTCTAACTTTTTTTTTTACACTATTTTAAGAAAGTGCATTCAGTTATTGACCTGAAAATAAGTTTATGTATTAACATATAGCTCTTTAAATAAGAAGGAAGGTTTTAAATGGATGGATCCTAGAAGTCAGTGTTCTGAATAGTTTAATGTTCCTCTATAATGAAGTGCCAATGCCTGTTTTTCATAGTTTGACACATAGAATATAATTGTCATCATCAATTATGATTCTTGTCCAACCAAAATTCAAAAGCATTTTGTCATTAAGAAAGCCACCATTTTTGTGTTCAGTGCTTTTGTGATAAGTTAGGAATTTTTTTTTCAGTCGTTTTCCATGCTCAGTATTTAATCTTGGTGTTGCTTTTGTGATGGGCACTTCATTTTGTTTTCATCATAGTTGTTTATTGATCTTAAATTTTTTTTTTTATTTTTTAGTATTATTTTTGTCTTGTGTTAACTGTGAATTTTTTTCCAGTTGTGTTTTATCGAACCCACCTATATATATATACTCGTATATACCTCTTTTATACTTTGCATTTCTCCTTTCTACCTCAATCTGCTTCACTTCAAAACATGACAGTTAACTAGAGTTTATTTCTAGTTATCTTTAGGTTAAGGTTTATAGAATGTCGTTTAAACGTCTTTGATGTATTAATTTGTTCTCATTTTATATTGGAAAGCGTTTGGTGAATAAGGGAATCTGCGGTACAGCCTTTGATTATTTTTAAATGCAGTTATGTATACTACTCACGTCTATGTTTATCCCTTTTTATTTTTGCATATTTATCTAGATAAAATTTATGGTGTGGGTATTTTGATAGATGTAGTATTGAATTAGAAAAATTTGTTTTATTTTTTCATAATTTATATTCGGGGCTTTAATTAAAAAAAAATGTGTCTGAAGAATTTTTCTTTCAATGTTATTAGATATTATACTGCTTATACTGAATATTTTTATCTTTACCTTTCGTGCTTCAGGGAAGCGAATGAATTTTCATATTAAAATAGGTATTGGGGTTATTTATTGATTCCAGATTTAAACAATTTATCTTACCACTGGATTTAAAATTTTGTTTATGTGATTAAGATTTAATCATTTTTTCATTATTATAAGCTTTATCCCAATGGATTGCTTTGTTAATATGAAAATATTTCATAGTTTTATACATTTTTCGCGGCCTTAAATGAAGCATGGTCCATTATAATGTACGAACGTGTACAACAGACGGTAATTATCGTCTAACCTATAAAGGTAATGATATTTCAAGTACATGAGGAATCATGTCTCGGTTACCGGTGGTTAAACATAATTCGGATGTTCGAACATCCAAAATTTGTAATTATTTTTTTTTTCATTGAACTCCTTTGTAATTATTTTAAACAGAACAGTGATAAAATGGCTTACTTTCTCAAATTAAGAATTTTACATTTTTTAAAATGACGTGTAGTTAATAAAGTGCTCGCTAATAATTATTGAGATTGAGGGGGAATGTTAAGTTCATTACTTAACCGTATTCTGAAGTACATTTAGCTTTACCTATTTCATAAGTTTTTAGGGTAGCAGTCAGTCGTAATTAGTAAAATTTAATTGTCTAATTGTATCTTATCCAGAACTAAAATTCCATTATTCATCGTATTTTACATGAGATTTTAGCCGTGTTTTCTAAATGTATACTAATTTGAAATTTCCCTTTAGTTCAACTTGTACTGAACATCTTAAAGAATACGGATGAGAAGCAACATCGAGCCTGAAAGATTTTTGAATTATATTTAGGCTTAGTTTATTACTGTCCGCTCTAAGCAGCCAAATAAAGTTATAATAAATATTAAAGGTACTTTGTTTTTTAAAAATGGATTTATCAATTTTAACATTTATTTCACTGTTCTGTTTGATATCTAATTTGATTAGGAGTTTATTGGTAATTTTGTCCCGGTTATAATTTTAAGTTTTGTATTTTAAATTTTCTATGTATAGCCTAAAAACCTTACAGTGGTCACCAAACTACCGAATGCAACCCCCGTGAAAATTTGAAAAATTGTTGTGAAAATTTTTGAATTATGTGCTTATGCTTTTTGTATGCTTTTATGTATTCTTTATAACTATATATTTGTATGCATTTATATTTTTATGAACAGAAATTCGCTGTTTAAGAAGCAGCTTTATAGTTTCTCTATTTAGCCAGAACTGATCTACCTCAGTTTATGTGTGTATTTGTAGAGCATTGGTAATATTTTATTAAATATTTTTATGCATTTATGCCTTATATTTTCTTTTTTGTTGTTCATTGATATGTACTTTTTTTTATTCAACAGGGTTAAAACCGTTGTCTAATTCGGAGACTTACTCTTTTTACGTTCTATGTATTTTGAATAATGAAACCGCATATCTAATTTTGAGTGGAATAAAAAAAGGGGGTTCCATTTTCTACAGAAACAAACAAACAAAACAAAACAAAAAAAAAAAAAAAAAAAAATCGGCATGCAATCAAGGTGGTGTTCAGTGCAACGAAAACACTAGAGAACAATTTTTATTAATAAAGTTTAAGGCTAAATTTGGCATATGAAACGGCGGGAATTCATCTACGATTGAATTGCAATGTATTTTCCCTTTGTACGTAGTTATAACATTCGAGAGCATAGCTCGGAGAAAACCCAACACCTTAGAAATTACGGTGACATGCCTAATACAATAGTCGCTAAACTTATGAAGCTCCGAGCAACTGAACTGTTTTTAAATCTTACTGGACTACCAAAAAAAAAGAATTTTCTCATTTTTTTTCCCTCCTAATCTTGCATCTGTTTATTGCCTGCAACAGCGGTGGGCACGCATAAGCTCGAGAACACCGCATCCTGATTTTATGTACCTTATAAAGAACCATAACAGATTTGCATAGTATTAAATATTCATTTTTAATGAAAATGATACATAAGTGCTTTTATAAAATACACAGAAAAATATACAATAATTAGTTTACAAAATATTTCTAAACGTTATTGATAAAGTTAAAATATAAAAATGTTTTTATAAATGTCTAATATTCAACTCATTAATGCCTATCGTTCCTGTTCTGGGACGCTAAAAGTACTCTAGAATATTTACGCTCGTTCTAGGCGAGTTTCCTTTTCAGCGAATGTAGATGGCAACCCAATAACTAAATTTTAGATTTATCTGCTATTTATAATTGTCATTTAGATCAGGACTAAGTATGCGATACCAAATAGATATCTTATGAGAGAGGGGTTTTTTTTTATGACAAATTCTTAATTTTTTAAATGACATCTGATCACTAGTGAGACAAGTTGTAATGTTTAAAATTGTTCAAACTTTGTGTTTATTTTATTGTGCAGATCACAGTAACTGAGATTTAACATTCATTAATACATATTCGGCAGAAATTACTGTGAAATTAATGAGTGAACTACATCCTCTGGTCAAACATTAGGAATTTGACCCACATTTTGTTAAAACCGTCCGAAGAAGTTTGTAAGATGGTAATTAACTGTTTTCACGATATTTCGGTTTTTCAAAATTCATCGGGAAGTACAGAGATCCACACCAATTAGTTATCAAAAATCGAAATTAAATGACTAGTAGTTTTCTTGGAGCATGGATATTTTGATTCTCGTAAAGCTCGATAAGGCAGATCTGGGCTGCGTTTGCAATGCCTCTCTCTTTACTAATAATTCTAGTTCACTCACCAATTGTTTTTTTCAACAACTATTATTTTACAAATTGATGATTCATCTCTACAATAATATCACAAATGTTTTTACAAAATAAGAATGTGAGCCGGACCGAACTCGACGACGAACGACATTTGTACTCTGTTGGCCTATAATCATAAATTTCTAGTTAACATGAAATCTGTTTTATGTAAACTATAATTGCACATAAGGGGAAAAAAAAGGTGTCGACAGTAATGGAAGAACATATTAACTTAAATAAGTAGGATGCCACTCCTCATGATCAATTTTTTTTCCCTCTGTGTTGAGAAATTATACAGTGGCTATCCATTCACGTACAGTTGTCAAAGTGTTCATTAGTTTTATTTCAAATATTTACACTAGGGAAAGAAATCTCTCCCAGATATGTAGAGCTGGACATTTCTTTCACTATTCGACTAACTTAGCCAAAATTGGACATTTTTTTCTATGTACAAGAGGACAGCTATTTTCAGAGTTTGGAAGAAACAAGTTATTGAGTCATCTTTTAGAACTCTAGGTTAGTCAACCTAATCGTCACGTTGCGATCTAGTGAAAAAAAATTTCCATTAGCTACTAGTAGCTCGCTATCGACCGTTTGGCAATCTTTGGTCAAACATGTTTGACATCTTACGCCATGCACTAACCAATGCATTATTGACCACGACTCTTTAGCTGGTATTTAAAAGAATCATTACACAGCCTTTACACTTCAAAATTTTAAACATATTAGTTTTTAGTGAATATGAAATCCATTCATAAATACTCTAATAAAAATATGTAATTTCATCTCTCTGATCTATTCTTATTAGGTCATTGTGGTTGGACCATGAACAGCTGTTAAAAATCGAGTAAAAAGCAGTTTTAAGTCTTTCTGATTATTCGCTTAATAGCGTCTTTTTTATTTTTCTAACGAACAGCTTTGAGAAAAGTATTGTAAGCATAATTAAATGAGTTCATGTGTCCTTACAGTTATACAAATCTTACGAGCCCTTTGTACTGTTGAAAAGATCAGCAAACAATGTTGAGAGTAAATATTCTTGCCCAATAGCTGATTTTAAATTAAGGGAATTTTGAAAGCTTGTCTGTTTTTATGACTTCCTAAAGCATCGCATATTTTTTGTACAATTTAAACTTGCAATCAACCTATCTGACGACTATTTCTCGTCAAAACACTTGCGACACATGGACTCTATCAGACCTTATTTTATCATGATCGTAAATACTTTTAAGTAAGCTGTCTGAAGATTGGCTAACTGTAAGAGCACCTACGGTCAGGTCACTCCGCCTATTTAAAACGGGTATATTACTTTTTTTTTTTAATTTAAACTATAAGAGCTACTTTTTTATTTTTAAGGTTTATTCTGTGTGTCATTGGATGAAGCAGCAATTTAGTTTCCCTTCATAATAGTGGTTGAATCTAGATAAGAATTTTCAAAACCTCTCTCGACGGTAGCGTATATTTGCGTTGTGAAAGGAAAAAATTGTTATTCAAAATCAATTTATTTTTTAGGCTGGATAGTCAGTTTTTAAGTTACTTTATTGTTAGCCCAAAAAAATGTAACAAATACTACAATTTATATCGATGCCAAAGCATTATTTGGGTTGAAGTATGGTAACTGAAGCATTGTAGTTATTGAAATTATGAACAAATTGTCTGTCAAATATGTTTCTCCTGTGAGGTACAATGAAATTTTTTATGCATATATCCATTCTTTATATTATTTAACCTATTTAAATCATTTGCATGGCGTAATTAAGAAACTCCAGATTTGCAAAATAGGGTTCTGACTTTATTTTCCATTAAACTTTACTATATATCCATGACAAAAACAAGCTGTTCACAGTTTCTCTCAAAATCAACTTGAAGATGTCTTAGTGCTACCAGCTTATGTTATTGATTAAAGTGTATGTTTCATTCTGTAATTATTAAGATAGAAGTAACTCTCAGTTTTATAGCTTGAATTTAAGGTTATCCTATCAGCAGTATTTATCTCAGTTTCCGCCCGAGAACGAAAATTTCGGGTAGATATGTCCGTCCCCTGATGTCTTCAGTTTACAAAAGACGCCACATTTTTTAAGGATTACCTACTACCCCACAGTCCTGAGAATTTCACTTTCTTGGGAAGTCACGAAGCTATCAGCGAAAGGAAAAAATTGACAACGCTAGTGACCTAGATTTTTTTTCTAATCTTTCCCTGGGGTAGATGGTATAAACAAAAACAACTATCTCTCAGTCTAGTCAAGCATGCTTTTCTCCCACCCCCTTTTTTCTTTCTTATTTTTTCTTTAGTCAAGATGTATGTTTTCACTTAAGTTAGGCAGCCCCGTTTCCTATACTTGTTTGTTCTCGGAACGCTAGCAGTAGCTTGCCTGTCTGCTTGATAATGGCTGCATTTTAATTTGCTTCAGGATGTTGCGTTAAGTTGAAAATCTCTTTATTTAAGTGGCAAAAGTGAATTATTTTGCGTTAATTCTTTTGGTTCGTCAGTAAATGCTAAAATATTTCATATTATACAGAAGAATTCGGTGTTTCATAATACTTTAGAGCTCTGAGACTGTTTTAGTGATTAATTACTTGCAATCTAATAAAGGGAGATCTTCCTCAATGAAAAAGGGAGGGGAATAAAACGATTAAGAATTTTTTTTTAATATTTTCCATGAATTAAATGATTTTTAAGGGAAGTCTGCTCGTGTAAAAACGAATTAATGCAAAATATAGAAGGACGATCGCACTTTAGGGAATCAGTTTTGTAATTTATTTTCTCGTTTGCATTTTGAGAAAGAATTTGCTAACTTCAGCAGAATCGTCTATCACTTTTATCTTTTTTTGATCGGAATGTAAAAGATTTATTTTGAAAATGGCTACTAAAGTTGAGAGATGGTTCGAAGATTACGTAACTGCACTTTCAGAGGAAAATTATTCGTATCAACAAATTATAAAGCAGTGTAAAAATCACTGTTATTGCATTCGAATAAAAGGTGAATATAATATATCAAATTTGAAAGAAAAAAAAAGTCTCAAAGTTAATTTGAAGACGTGACCGCAAAACTTCATCCTGAAACTATTCGAATCGGGTAATATCAAGAAAGTCTTGAAAGAAAATCCACCAACTTAAAGATCCATTGCATCGAAACTAGGAATTTTTTCTGGTACTGCAATCAAAATAATTCATTAAGATTTTAAGTTTTATAATGTTTAAATCTAACGTTTATTTGCTTTTGAGAAAGCATATTGCTGAAAGAAAAACAAATTGTAGAAAAGTATATGTAAAACACCTAGATGCTAAAACTGGAAATTTGTAGGAACACTCGATAAGGCATGGACATATTTTAGTGACTGAAATAGAAAAAGATCAGTTTTCTATTGCTCTGTTGATGAGAATGACCTTCCGAAATGGCTCTCTCGCTATAAAGAAAAGTTCCCAAAGGGATTCATTATAGTTGCAGGATTTTGTTACAATGGGAAATTAAAAATCAAAAGAGTCTTGAGTAAAGCCAAAATTAATTCATTCTACTATCAGCAGAATATTTTAGAACCAATTTTTGAGAAAGAAATCCCAGTTTTATGTGGAAACCATATTGGTAAAGCTGAGCTTCATATCGACAGTCTCAAGTCACACGTCTAAATCAACTGCCACTTATTTAGCAAAGAAAAATTTAGAAACAGGAATAAAGTGTATCCCATTTAATGAAATATCTGTAAAATCACTTGATGTTTCTCTAATTCATTTTTGCCCTTTCCATTTATTAAAAAAAAAAACAAAAAAAAACGAGCCTTTAGACAACTTTCCAAAAACAATGGGATAAAATTGACCTGCCAGTACAAAGAAAAAGTTTACAATCATAGAAATTTAGAGCAAGAGCTATTGTCAATAATCATGGCTATCAGATAGAACAAAATCGCCGAAAAAAAATATGGTATTTATACATAAAAGTAACTATTAAAATCGTTTCCATGAAGTGCGAACGACCTTATGCATTATTGTTTAATAGTATTTTCAACGCAAGATTGCATTTTGTGTTTTATGTCGTATTACCTTTTAACGTATACGAATTGAGGTAAAATTAATAGTTATAAAGATTTAAAGCAAATTTTCAGGAAAAAGGTACTTTTCAAAACTGCTGACAGACAATAACTAGTTCTCCCTTGGGCATCTGTTTTTTCTACAGATGGCTGACGAAATTTTTCTCTGTGGATAGCGAAGTAAACTTGTTCTCAAAACCTTTAACGAAAATACGGAGGTTTCTGAGGCATGTTACTTTCTTTTAAATTACGGTTTTCATTTTGCTATAAGTGATTATGTAAAACAATTGAGAGAACAGTCATAGTTCGAATATGTAATTATTCTAAATTATTATTTAAATATAACATTGCGAAAACTTTAAATATTACATTGGATATAATAACCTGTAAATGAAGTTACATTAGTGCCCCGTGTCAGTCACCCGACTTGGTTAGTACCGTCAAGAGTCACGGTAGCTCAGTCAAAAAAAGGTATCGATCTCATAATCGGAGGGTTGCGAGTTCGACACTTGAGCCGGCCAAAGATCATCCGTGTTCATCAATGGCGGCTGGACAACGTAAAATAGTTTCGAGGTCGCAACATTCTCCGAGTTCACAAGCGTTGGCAGGGCGGTGTACTGTTTGGTACCTTGCTTCTAAATTACGAGGACCCAATTTGTTCGTTTCTGTTGTCCACAGGGAGTAATGTTTACCATCTATATGGTACTCCTATAATTGAATGGTAAACAAATTTCTAGGCTTGGTAGTGGCGTATGCTACAAAAGTAAGTGCCCTCGCATCCCCTATATAATAATAGCCTAAGTTATCTTTCCGTCTGTCCTCCAATTTATGAAGCGGTTGGACCTGGAATGGATAGAGGCATCTATTCAAAGCGAATAAAGTTTATCTTCTCCTAAACTATCGATCCGATTCTAAAATAAATTTGTATAAATATGCTTCACATCACAGCAAAAAATACTGTCGTCTTTAAAACGTTCGAAATCCAACCCTTCCCCCCTTTTCGAGAGTTTAATGCCATTATTTCAAGCCCAATTTTTCCCGGTTAAGAGGAGGCGGTTAAATTTATTTATTTATCACTTAATAAATAGGTAAAAATAGCAATATTTTCTAGCATTCTGACGTCATTCCTTTAAATATCTCATTTAATCATTTCATATTTTAAACTATTTAAACGTCGTCTGTACTATTTTAATATCTTTTATCACTGAATTTAGATATGACGCAAATGATTTTCTTTTATATTTGGTTTAAATAATAGGTTAGGTACATATGGATCATTTTAATCATCCATTATTTGTTGCAATGAAAATTTTATGATCGGTATTAACAACAAATTATTTTCCTAAAAGTCCAGGAGTCTATTTCTCGGACTCATAAATATCTAACTTTTAATTTATATATATTTGGAAATTAAGAAGTTTGTTGTTTTCTGTGTTTGTTTATTATACATAACCACACGGTTTGACTAAATGAATCCAATGTGATTCTAAACTGCATTCACAAGATCGGGAGACTCTAGAGGAGTATGAAGATAAATTAATTATTGAGAGTAAACCAGATAATTCTCAGCCAAAAAACAAACCAGTTTTTACCTGCCTCATAGGGTACTTAACAGTTCTGGAATATTAAAAATTTTACTAATCCCGTCATATGAAGGGCTATATGCTAGTTGGAAATAATAATTTAATACCATTAACAAGGGCGGCATTTTGCGTGATATTGTTGAATACTTTATTATAAGGAAAAAAAATGGGTAAAATTATGTAATAGGATACGATTCAGGATTCCAAATTATATTTCTTTATAATTTGGAATCCTGAAGCGTAATTATTTTTTATTATTTTAAATGAAGTGCACATCAGGACAAGTATTTTATTTTTTACAATAGATGAATCGGTCAATGTCTTGGAACGTAATTTAATTTAATGATTACAACAACAATTATTTTCAATATCAATTCATATAACATATGTGATTTAAAAAAGATACTCTTGTATTAATGTTCTAACGATTTGAAAGTAATGTTTACTGTCAGTTTTGGCTGTATTAAGCAAAGAAGGAAAGCACAACTCAAATTTTAGAGCAATTTTCATCTCTAAATTTTGCACCAAATCTTGCTATAGGTTTTAAGAATTTAGCTTTCTTTGCCAGTAAATATTGCAAGTAGAGTGATAATTTTCTTAGAATTAAATTTGTATCTATCAACAGTTTGTCTCTAATTGTAATTTTATATTGGAATATTGGGTGGCAATTTACATTTTTCTCCCGCCCGGCAAAACTGCCAGAGTTGACCTTTCATCAATGTTTCTGAGTGAGAGAAATATTTTTGACGGAGAGATATTGTATAGTCTATATCCTATACTATAATACGAGGAATGGTTGTCAAGTCGAAAATCGCCCCAGAATTAATAAACTGTAGTAAACTTGGGGATCTGGGGTTTTTGATCACGAGGAATCGATTGGCATCGGTTTTGACGCGCTAAGGTTACGTAGTTCGGCTCTACAGATAGGGCCGGGTTCGAACCCCGGTGCGGGCAAACTTTTTTCTCATGCGTCCAAACCAAGTGAAAATTGGTACCCGGCGGTTTTCGACCACGAGGAATCGATTGGCTGTAGTTCTGACGAATTAATAACAATAATAATAAAAGTCTTTATTGATTTGTCTTTATTCCTTGATATCGGTTTCCATTTTTATTTTAATAGTAGTAATAATATTCTAGAGTGCCACTGACGCTCCAGCGCGTCTGATGAATATTCTCAAAAATTACTGGTATATTGCATAAAATAGCAGTTTAAAAGGAATAAAACGGAATACCGTTCATATATACGTTCATATATATTCATTTATTCCATTTATGAAACAATACTGAAAACATTTACAAATAATAAGCACAATATACAGATATTGGCATTGTTGAATTATTACTTCTATTTCTAGATGTTGAAGCAAAATAATAATTAAACATAATAATGCAAAATTACTATCAACTCTAAATATTAAATTAATGTAGCGAAGTATATATAACACATAAACGATATAGTAAAAAAAAAAAAATAATGCAAACAAAAATTTTGAAAACCAACCACAAAAAATTAAAAAATAATGCTTCACTAACGTGGCGAAACAACCTCGCCGTTCAATTTCCAAAGCCACACTAAACACAGAGCATATAACTTATCAAAGTCCGTCGCCGCGTTAGTGCGTCGTCGGCATACCAGTAGGTGCCGCTCTGACGCGCCAGTGCGTCGGTGGCAGCGAACGTGTTAAGGAACTGATTTCGATTTCAAATCACCGTCAACAAAGTTCGACATTACAACATTCATCAGATTTCAAGCTACATTTTCAACATGCAGAACGCACCTCTACATGAAATGCTTCAAGGAGCCGGAAAATTTAAATCTTCGAGTTAGCTTTGATACCTGTTTTCTCCGAGCGGAGCTCGGTCACCCGGTACTATGGAACTAATACGTGCTTCGATACATAGGGAAAAGATATCCTCATATCGATGGAATAAACATGCTAATTTATTATTATTTTTATTTAATTTTTAGTTTAATATTGGGAAATATATTATTATAAGATATAGCAGGGTTGGCATGACTTAAATCAGTTGATTTTTTTTATAAAAATCATTGATTTAAATCATTTTTCCCCCACTTCTTTTAAAACCTATATTCCAAAGACAGTAGAATTAGGAATCAGCACAGAAATACCAATAAGTAAATAAGTGTAAATAGATAGCATGTGTTTTCCAAGAATTTGGGAGTTGTTATCAGAAAGTATGTAGTAAGGGTAGGTACAATGATTAGTTGTGACTAGTGGAATTCATTTTATGTAATGGGAGGTAAAGAGAGTATTACAGAACTTGAAATTCAGTTTATCTACCAAATAACAATAGCCGGGGCTTCATCTGCTAGAATAGAAAGACAGTTTTCTTCTTTTGGTATCGTTCATTCTAGCCTTCGTAACCAATTAGGAGTGGATAAAGCATAGAAACTGGTGTTTTTTATTAAAACAGTTAAATAACTAATTCGTAGCTTAAAAAATATTGAAATAAATGTGCATTTGTGTTTTTAAATAAATAGTTTGCATTAAATGAATATCTAATTTGTTCTTTAAATTTACATCTTATTTAGTTTGCACTATCCAATTACAAAATAATAAAATGGATTTAGATTAAAATTTATATATTTAAGTAATCAGTGTGTAGGATATACTAGATAGATAAGATGTTACTTATAACAAATTATTCTATGTATATTGCAAAAAATATAAAAACGCTACAAAAATTAAAATTCAGAAAAAAATCAAATAAATCTGATTTATTTTTTTTAAAAAAATCATGATTTTTTTTCCAACTCTGAGATATAGTAACCTCAATTTGGTAGCTCCTGGTCAGATGTCTCCCTTTCAATGACATAGCTTATATTTTTGCCGCCCGGGAAGATATCAATTTTGACTTCCCTCCTGCAAAATGGGAAATGAAGAAAAAGCTTTTTTTTTTCGTTCTCTGCAAGTGGTTCTTTACTTTATTATTCTTACAAAACTAGTAAACAAATTTTAACTGCTAAAATATGTTGTTATTTCTGATATTAATAAATTATCAAAATAAAATTATTATAAACATTATTAGAAAACTACTGAATGTTATAACATGGTTATCCCCTTTTTTTCGCTGAAGAAAACAATTTTTAGCATCAACATTAAATTATGTGTGTGTGCTAGATAGATGGTCTGTTGACAAGATGAAACAAAATGCGAACAAGGACATTCATTATACACAAACGATGTATTTACACACTGAATGAAAAACTAGAAACACACTTCCTCACAGTTTTCGAGGTATATCTTATGCTTAATGTCGTTCTTTGTCTTGAATTAATTCTCTGGCGCTTCTTGCACATTTCATCTTCGTTGTCTGTTGCCATTTCATTCAGAGGAAAACTGTGAAGCAAGGTAGTTGCCATCCAGCTTCTCACACACACACACACACACACACACACACATATATATATATATATATATATATATATATATATATATATACATACATACATACTAGCATATAGCCCGTCATATGACGGGATAGGTAAAATTTTAATTCTTCCAGACTTGTAAAGTACCTTATAAGGCAGGTAAAAAAAAAAAATGGTTTGTTTTTTGGCTGAAAATTATCTCGTACAAACTCAATAATTTATTTATCTTCATACTCCTTTAAGTCTCCCGATACTGTGAATGCAGTTTAGAATCAAGTTGAATTCATTTAGAAAGATAATTCAAAGTTTTCTTAGCTACGTCAGAATTATTGTTAAGTTCTTTTTGTCACAGTAATTAATGGAAGTAGATATCCCTGGAGGTAGATAGAATTTGTTGTTAATACCGGTGATAAAATTTTCATTGCAACAAAAAATAATCGACAATTAAATTTAAAATTATCACATATGTACCTAATATATTATTTAAGAAAATTTTATTTAAGTAATATCTAAGTTCAGTGATAAAAAGTTTAAAAATAATGCAGACGATATTTAAATAATTTAAAATAAGAAATGAATAAATGAGATGGTTAAAAGAATGACGTCATAATGCTAGAAAAAAAAATTACTTTTACCTATTTATAATGTGATAAATTGATAAATTTAATCGCCTGCTCTTAACCGGGAAAAATAGTACTTGAAATAATTGCATTAAATGCTAGAAAAGGGGTGGATTTCGGACGTTCCTAACCCTAACTCATCAAGAATCCAATATGTATGCCTGTTTCCATTCCAGGTCCAACCGCTTCATAAATTCGAGGACAGACGTACAGATAACTTAGGCTATTATTATATAGGGGATGTGTGTGTGTGTTTAAATAAAGTTTTCTGAATATTGAACAATAAAATTTTTGAAGACCATAACAAAGTGCCGGATGCCCCGTTTACCGCTTCTGCACTATTCTACTGTTCATCCTGTCCCACCCCCTCACAATGGTTACGTCACTTTAATCCCATTAACTCATTTTTCTATTGTTAAAAGAAAGAAGAGTATATTTAGAGATGAATTGGACATCGAAAACACTGTGAACCAGATTATAAATTATAAATATTACGCTGACAACAGTGCTTTGGGATTCCTATATAAATAAACATATATTAATTAGTTTAATCTCTCTATTACTTCATATAAACTCCCATCATAAAATGCTTAAAAATATACAAAATAATTTCAAACTTGTTACTGTTGTTGCGCGGTCTCACATATTTCATCCTTAAGTATTTTCACCTCTTTAAATCATAGATAGTTTGTACCATTTTCAGTATCTTTTTGCAGCATGCTGTAATTCACTTATCAAGCAGAGCCACCCCCTAGAGTTTTTTCCGCAGTCGGCAAACCCCAAATAGCCCCCCTCCCCTCGAAGATTAATATACAATTTTAATTAAAAAAATAGTTTTAAAAACCCTGTCAACAGAAGAAATGTCATGTAAGTGAATTAATACAATAATACTAATACAAATTTGTAGATTTTATTTTTCGCTCTAGTGTAAACTGTGTTCCGTCTTAGGCAGTGGTTTACTTTGCTTACCGACCCTGTATCAAGTTGCAATCTAGTTAAAAGATAATTTAATTATATAACCGGAGATATTTTTATCTCACAAAATACGTCCATAGTGGTTAAACCATAATAAATCCTAGCACACTTATCCAGGGTGGGTTAAAGCCTTCTAACCACGTTTCCAGCCACTTCTACTAGCGGTCAACCTCCAGTTCCGAATCTTGGGGACTAAATTTTCCTATACTGCATCCATGCAACGAAGCTTGGTTCTTCCTCCACTTGTTGTTACTTGGTCTAGCCAAGGAAATTTTTTTTAGTGTGTTACTGACGTTTATACGAATAACGCGGCCAACCTGATTAAGGTCGCATAGTTTAATGTAATGCACAGCACCTGGGTCTTCGAATATCCTATATAATTGATCAGATGATCATTGATTTTGCATCTTTATTTGACACCATTTTCTTGAAATCATCCAAAAACGCAAGACCCTGCTTTCAAAAAAGACCCAAAAGATTTTTCTTCTTTGTCGTCATTGTCCAGGGATTCGAAGCCTTAAATCAAAGCAGGGCGATGAGCGACTTGCAACTAAGCCTCTTAGCTTTTAGATAAAAAGTTAGATTTTAACAAATGTCTTAATTTATAAAAAGTTCTATTGGCCGCAGCAAAATGTCACTTTTATCCTTTATCTTAAAATATTGGATCCAAATAAATAACACAGTAGTGAAGAATAAGTAATTAATATTCTTAATTATGTATTTACATTCCTGCGTCTGTGAGCCAAACAAGTAACAAAGAGACAATTACTAGCAAACGATGGTGAGTGGTAGTAGAGGAATAAGCGCATCAAAATATACAACATGAGCCACACCCATACGATCGGAAATAAACCACGCTAGTGTGAGACCCAATGTCATCCTAAAAACTACAATACAATAAATCGTCAAGAATGTTAACAGACCAGGCTCAATGATATTCAGACAGTATGTTGCACATGCCTAGTTTTTAGCACCAGATTCTGAGTCTTATAAGATCGTATGTACATATAGTTATAATTGATATAATAAATATGTGACACAGCAAATGATCTTAGAATGGCTTGAGGATTAATTATTTATAGACTCATAAAATGTACAATAGTAGCATTAGACCTTTTTTTTTTTAAGAAATAAATGAGGAGAGGCCATTAAAAGTATGCAGGGAATAAAATGAAAACTGTACGTAAATTGTGATAATATCGTTTAAATGATGGTATTCGGTTGTCACCAAATTGTTTTGACGAGAAAACATCAGACGGAAAATGAGAGCCTAAAATTCTGTGCTCTGCCAAAACGACGCCAGGCATCCAACGCTCTAAAGAGATACACGGCGTTTATATTTATTCCTTTGTTTTTTATTTTTCTTCGCATGATCTGCAAACCAAAGCTGCTTTTCTGAGGGGGTCGAATTCTCTTTTTCTTTTCCAGTCTCAAGACATAGACCGGTTTGCGCAATCATTTTCCTTGGGGGAATATCAGGGGACCGGCTGTCCCTTTACAGCAAGGCCATCAGGTCACACCATCCTGCGTCCGGGATTTCTCGTCCCCCCAACTCAGTCAGGCATTGCAAGCAGAAATGGCTTCACTTTCTTTTACATATCTTTTGTTTCGACTGTATATATGGCTGTGCTTTCTCTTGTTGGTTCACACAAAAGTAATAAAAGGCAGTGAAGCTTGAATGTGTTAAATCTTTACTCAATATTTATATTACAGAAGTTGCAAAACAGTATAACGCTGATACATAATACGTCTTTTCAGTGATTTCATGAATTGACACAACGTATTACATTCTCGCTCAAAGATTTATCTTTTATTTCAATGAATCCTTTTGCTATGCATTTCTGCAGACCAAGAGTTAACCATCCGTTTCTTTAGTTTAATCCTATATTAGTTAAAAAAATCTAATTCATTAACCATTATTTATCACGATATACTTTTCTCTTAAAACATTTTCCGTACAGTAAGTGAATTATAAAGGCATCTTATTCTGCTCTTGTATACAAGAATTTGTAATAACTCAGAAATCGCCATCCTCTCTATGGCTATGACAGCGATATACCTTTATTAGACTCATCTCGTTGTTTACAGCAGAAAACATTTTTTCTCCTTTACATAAAATTTTACAACCATCTGTTACATGTACCAAGGTGTTTTCTTTTCTCAAAGTTTAATCAAATCTTATTGAATTTATTGGTTTTTTTCCATCCAGATCTATGCAGATTAAAGCAACAAGCATTATAAACTTCTTTATAACTGTCAAACTTCTGTAGCACCATTGTACATTTTTATCTGCCTAACTTATGACCTTTTACAATAGTCATCAAAATCTAGTAACATATGTTTGATTAACAGCAAGAACTAGCTAGAACAGCAATGGCCAATTGTCAGCCTGCAACTAGATTTACTCCGGTCCCCACAAGGTCTCGCATTTACTTTCAAAATTTTCTAACGTCTAATAGACGGAGTTAAGTTTTCACCCCTCTCTCGCAGGTGGTACGACTGTTATAGTGAAAGAAAATATTGCAAAAATGAAGGTTTAGTTAGAAATGCTGTATTCTTAGGTTCCGTCTCCATTATATTGATATCGTAGCCTGATTCCTTGCTTTCAGTTGTTTATTGTATTCAAAATACACGAACTTCTCTAAAGCAGATGTATTTTTTCTCTCTCTCTAACATTGGACAAAGGGTTTGTTGGCGTTTTGGCAGGTAGTTCGACAAGCCAAATGTAATAAACATTTCAATCAAAAGTAATTATATGTCCAGTTTATTTTACTAAGAAATATAGAATGAATGGTGTATAGAATTAAAAATAAGGTAAAATCTGACTGGTGTTGCTCTCTTGGCAGAAGAGACAGAACAATATAAAACTGATTGGGAAATGTTTGAGAATAAAAACAGCTATTTTTTCCATGGATTATGACTGTCTCTCTTTGGGCAAAAGGAAGTAATATTCCCCTCAAAGACTCACACAATATCACTTTTCCTAGAAAAACACTGCCTCTATCGGGACCGTCCAAGTGAGGAACGCGGAATAGATTGCCTCAGTATGATGCAAGTTTTCAAAATGCCTCTTTAGAAGTTTTGATTTCGCTGTTTATGCTTCCCCCTTACGACATAGCCGCATTTCTACATCTTTGCACTTCACAGCCCTATTTTAAGTGTTCTATAAACTTGGTACTCAAGTTGTTAGTTAACCATGATCTAAAGTTATTTTCCATATGTCATGTGGTTGATTCTTCATTATAAATATTTACGTTCAACTCCAGTCTAAAATACATTTTTTGTCACATTATTCGAGGACACGGCACTCGTCTGTCCTTATTAATCTAAATTTGAAGCTTGGTAAGATTATCTGGCATGTATTCCAATCATATTCTAGTTTAATTACTTTGTTATAGGGAACAAGTATCAAAAGCCCTTAGTCCAATAACCTTTCACCGGTTCTTTGGTGGAACTATACTGCAGACAAATTGTGTATTCATATGGTATGCAGAATTTAGAATAGAGGTGAATGATTGAGAATAAAACTGAGCTATTAATTGTTAGCTTAAAGGAATTTTTATTATTTTCTATTCCTTGCTGACTTTGTCAGGAAAAAAAAAGTTCTCGACATGACACAAAAAATGAAATTCAAAATGGTAAAAAAAAAAACTCTTTTTTATGATGCTTATCTCTCCAATCCCAAAATGATCCACTCAACACCGGATGGGGCTCCGTAGGTGAGTAAGCAGCTAGATCTTATCGACAAGCGCTCAACTGGTCAATGGTGAAAGATAGTGCAAAACGGCAACCACGGATGGCAGCGCATTGATTCAGTTGACATGGAAATCATTCCTAAAAAGTCAGGAAGCCGGCAATTCCTGGCATTCCCTTTTAAATAGAATGTGGCTATACCACATATTCTAGTTTTCTTGTTATAGGGAACAAGTATCAAAAGCCCTTAGTCCAAATTTATCTTTTCCTCTGGAAACTTAACGTTTTAATTTCTACTGCCTGGAATGAGATTGTTACGCAACTTAATTTTCCGTAACAGCATAGGCTTAGTTGTTTAGATTTTTGAATATTTGTTGAAACATATACTGGAAACTGACACGAGTTTCAGTTACATACTCAAACACTTTTTTCCTATTGGAGCCGATCTGTACGCTTTCCAGCTGGAACTGCGAAATGTTAAAGGTCTTGTCACAAAGACACAGTGGTTTTGTATTCCAAAGAGGACTCGGTAGACCCAGAATATAGTCTTTACTGCTTATTTTCCTCTCCAACCCCATAACCCATCCATCACTTATGGGGGGGCTCCGCTCATCGGTGGTATGCTAAGCACTAAAGATCTCTCCCCTCCTCCCCTTTGATACTGACTTTCACTTCCTGAATTCGCTGTTACTTCCTGAAAATCGACAGCATCAACTGCTGTTAACTGTCGATGCTATGTGCAAGAAGAGAAATCTCAGCAAAAAGGACTTTCATTTTCTCTGCATCTGCTCTGACCTTCTAGGCGTCTTGTCCTTGACCGCATTTCTCACAGTTTTGCCTCCCCCTCCCGCTCCGCACCCCTCTGGGGTTCCAGGGGGAGAACACGTGCCTTCGCTGGGTCTCGGGCCGGAACAAGTTTTCGAGATGGCGACAGCTGCCTCATTTCTCAGGACCTTGACTGACGATGACGCCCTCCCGCGGCTGGGTTGCAAGATTCTGGGGATGAATCCTGGGATGGGATTTAGGAGATTTTGTAATTTATACCAGGACCAGAGAGGTTTTTTTTCATTTTTTTTTCAACTTTTTTTTATAGTTGCTATTAACTTTAACTCTTTTTGACGTTTTGGATGAAATTGATTCAAATAAAAAAGAATTTTATTGAGTGAAATTTTAGAGCAGTAACTTACGTTGATTAGTGAATAACTCATTCATCTTCAAAGGATGACGTAGTTTATATTTGCTACCTTTTTATTAACTACGGATGGTAGTAAAATAAATATTTATGTAAAGGGGTTTTAAATTTATTCCCTTAATGCAGATTAAAAATTATTTCTCTTCCTCGTACAAAAATATAAATCTTTATTGAAAGAATAGCTTTCACTCTTCTCAGCAAATTTTAATAATAAAAACTAAAGGTGCCCTCCTTTTACTACTTTAGATTTAAAAGAGTGATCGAATTTATAAAAAAGTGTAGCGAATTACTAAGGATAATGTAAAAAAAAAATGTAAGAGAATATTTTTACTTAAATTTTTGTGTGAAAATATGGCAATGTCGCTTCAAACCTGTGACGAATCAAAAACGGTCAGCTTAAAATTTCCTATCGACCAACAATTTTCTTAAAGGGATCATCAGCAAAAGCTCTAGCAGTTAAGTCGCCACAGAGAAAGACAAATAGCGGCCCCTTGAACACATAATTTTTAAAAATATGTTTTTCCTTTAAATAAAAGTCAAATCGATTTAAAACACATATATTTAGAAAACACATATATTTAGAAAAAAATGTATCATAAATAATTACTTATCAAGTACTGCAAAACAGTAGAATTAAATAAAATAAAAAAAAAAAAATACCTGTTCCTAACAAGGTGTTGTTAACCACGTACATTTTTTACAATTTTAATACTAGAAAGAAATGCAATTACTAAACTAAAAAAAAAATGAACTAATTAAAAAGAAACGTATCACTGCACAATCAATTAAAAATTACATCAATTATGTACAATTCACTAGAAACTTTTTTTTTTTCATTTTTAGTTCTGTAAATTTTTTATTACATCTTTTTAAGATAATGTGATCAGCATTCAAGCTCAGTTTAGAAAATAGCTATTTTTGGTTATTTGATTAACCCATTACTACCTTATGTCCCTTTTTTAGGAAAAGATAAAAAATAGTTTGTAGAATTTTTAAGTTTTCTCCGAACGAGCTTTCTATTCATCGGGCCGAACGATGGCCGAATGGTTAGGGTGCTGGCCTTCGGAACCGGAGTTTGTGGGTTCGAATCCCACTATGGCATGGATGTTCGTAGCCGTTCGGAATCGGCTTTAAGCAGTAGGTCCTGGTCTCATTAGCCCTCGTGTTGCAAAAAGTAGACCGTAGCACTCCCAAACCAAACCAAACCAAAAATTCTATTCATCGATGGTAGTTGGCAATCTTAAAACAATCTATCAAACTTTCGAGTATCTGTTATTATTTTTATTCTGTTATTATTTATAATTTTCTGATTTAAATGGACTTCTTTTATTGCCTCGCACAAAGTTTTAGTTTTCCGACAGATAAATCTAATGAAACCACGGCAAATTTTTCTGTCTATTATAAAGCTTCACTTTGGAGTACTTTGATTGCACGAGATACTAAATAAGCTGTTATATTTATAATTATATTTAAATGGACATTTTAGGCTTTTTTTGAGCCTCGCTCAAAAATTAAGTTTTTTCTGCGGGCATATCAAATGAAACCACGAGAAATTATTTTGTCTCCTATAAAGCTTCACTTTGAATTACATTGGCAGTACAAGATGCTAAATCCCTTATCACAAGCATTTTTTTTTTTTTTTTTTTTTTTTTTTTGTACAAATTGTATTCTATGATATGTAAAATGATAGCGACCACTAATGAAGACGACAGTAATATTTAGCTGTCAATAATATAAAATTGTCTAAATTTCATTTTTGTTTTACTCTGTCATGTCCGCAGTAAGTTAGATTTATGATGTTCATCAATATATTTTCTACAGAAATGACTGCAAGGTAAATTGCAATACTCTAAACATTCTACCAAATTTGCAAGTATCTGTAGTATAATGTCGTCATTTAGATCAACACCAATGCGATTTTCTGAGCCTCGAAACACTCATCAAAAATCCAATATGGATATATGTACCATTCCAGGTTCATCCGCTTCATAAATTTCCGGACAGACGTACAGACAACTTAGGCTATTATTATATAGGGGATGTCATTTGGATAGACACAATACGGTTTTCTGAGCCTCGAACATCAATTTACTTTTTCAGCAGGTACATCAACCGAGATAATGAGAAATAGTATTATCTATTGTTAAAACTTCACTTTACAGTACTGTATTTACATGTTGTACCAACTAAATCTCTTATCACGATGCTTTCTTTTTCCACAAATTGCATCCTATGCTATGTAAAATTATAGCTGATCACTAATGAGGACAGACAGCAATATTCAGCTGTCAATAATATAAAATTGTGTAAATTTCATTTTCGTTTTACTCTGTTAAGTCTGCAATAATTTAGAATTAAGATATTCATCAATATATATTTGATAGAAATGACAGCAATGCAAATATTCTACCAAATTTGCGAGTATCTGCTGTTATTTATAATGTTGTCATTTGGATCGACACAATACGATTTTCTGAGCCTCGAACATCAATTTACTTTTTCAGCAGGTACATCAACCGAGATAATGAGAAATAGTATTATCTATTGTTAAAACTTCACTTTACAGTACTCTATTTACATGTTATACCAACTAAATATCTTATCACAAAATGCTACTTTTTTCTTTATAAATAATATCTTATGATAAATGACAGCTGATCACTAATGAAGGCAGGCTGTAATATTCAGAGTTGTTTAAATTTCATATTTGTTTTATTTTGCGTATTCCATAATTGTTTAGATTTAAGATATTCATCAATATATATACACACACACCATGCATATATTTGGCATAAACTACTCGGGTAGTAGTGAGTTAAACATACAGTTCTTTTTAATGGTTGTTTTCTTTAGAATTAAAAATTATAAATATTTTTAACTTGTAGGAATAAGCAGTATAAATATGAACTTTTAGCGAAAGCAAAAAAATCACTATGCATAAATTTCGATTAATACGGTATTTTATATATCAATATTTTGCCTCAAACTTACCGCCCTAGACCAGTGTCCAAAATTGCAAATATTTTTAACTTTACATATAAGCAGCATAAATATGAACTGCAAACTTTTAGCGAAAGAAAAAAATATGCATAAATTTCGATTAATTCGGTATATTATGTATCAATATTTTGTCTCTAACTTGCCGCCCTAGACCAGCGTCCAAGATTGTAAATATTTTTAACTTGTAGGCATAAACAGTAAAAATATGAACTTTTAGCGAAAGGAAAAAAACACTATGTATAAATTTCGATTAATTCGATATTTTATATATTAGTATTTTGCCTCAAAACTTACCGCCCTAGACCTGTGTCCCTAAATTGTAAATATTTTTAACTTTACATATAACAGCATAAATATGAACTGTAAACTTTTAGCGACAGAAAAAAAAAAATCACTATGCATAACAATATTTTGTCTCAAACTTGCCGCCCTGGCCAGTGTCCGCTCCTGGAGAAGGCCTTGAAAAGCTATTTTTTGTTTGGCTTGGATTGGAGTGCTACGGTCTATTTTTTGCAACACGAAGGCTAATGAGACTGGGACCTACTGCTTAAAGCCGATTCCGAACGGCTACGAACATCCATGCCACAGTGGGATACGAACCTACGAACTCAGGTTCCGAAGGCCAGCACCCTAACCATACGGTCATCGTTCGGCTGGAGCAGCGGTTCCCAAACATTTTTGCTTTCGGACCCCTTCTTATATCAGCCTCTTTGCTCTAAACCCGTAAGTGCAATAATTTTGTATATTTATATAATAACAAATTGCAGTTTTAATTTTGATTTTTACCTTATCGTACAAGTAGTTTGGTTAAAATACTGTAATCGTCCGAAAATTCGACAGCGAGATTTTCATGGATATTCACATTTTTTAACTTCTTGAGTTCTAAAATAGCATGGCATTGAAGCCCAAGTTGGGAATTTCTGATTTATGGATTTTCATTTCCTTATACCCCCTAAAACAAAAATAAATGAAATAAAACTACTAAGCTGGCAAAATAATTTTGAGACAATAACAATTTTAGTACATAATTATTTGATCATAAAAATTAACTCAAATTGCATATGGAATAATCAGGACTTCTGGTAAATTTTAGATTCTCGTTTAAATATTCTCTCTAACTGTGTTCATAAGTAAGACTGTATTCATAGAGGTAAAAACTTTTTTTTTTTTCCGCAATTCTAAGTCTTCCTTTGAGGCTCTCAAGTGGAAGCTCCTGATTTATAGGTTTTTCATTACTTTTTACCTCCCAAAACAAAAATGACTAAAATAAAAGTACTCAGCGAAATAATTTCGCGACTATAATTGTTTTAGTACACAATTATTTCACCATGAAAAGTAACTCAAATCGCCAATGGTATGATGAGAACTTCTGATAAATTTTAGTATCTCGTTTAAATACCCTCACTTTTTTGTTCATTGACGTAAGAATATTTTTTCCCTCAATTCTGTCTAAAGCTTCCTTTGGGGCTGTCATAACCCAAGGTAGAAACTTATTTGTAATTTTCTCATTCCCTTATATTCCTAAAACAAAAATAAATAAAATAAAATAACTCAATTAGCGAAATAATTTCGCAACAGAACTGTTATAGTATATAACTGCATAACCATGAAAATTAATTTAGATCACCAATGATATAATGAAGATTTCTGATGAATTTCTGATAATGATCTCTCGTTTAAATATTCTGGCTTACTGTATTCATAAACCCCACAATTCTGTCTAAGGCTTCCATTGAGGCTCTCAAGTCCAAAGTGAATACTCCTGATTTATAGGTTTCTCATTCCCTTATACTCCCTAAATCAAAAATAAATAAAATGAAACTGCTCAATTAGCAAATTAATTTCTCGACTATAATTGTTTTATAGTATAATTATTTGACCTTGGAAATTTAACTCAAATTACCTATGGAATGATGAGGACTTCTGATACATTTTAGCCTCTCTTTTAAATACTCTCGCTTGCTGTATTCATAAAGGAAAAACTTCTTTTTCCCCACAATTCTGTCTAAGGCTTATATTGAGGATCTGAAGTCCAAGGTGGATACTCCTGATTTATAGGTTTCTCATTCCCTTATACTCCCTAAAACAAAAATAAATAAAATAAAACTACTCAGTTAGCGAAATAATTTCTGGACTATAATTGTTTTAGTATATAATTATTTGACCATGAAAACTGAACTCAAATCGCCTATGGAATGATGAGGACTTTTGGTAAATTTTAGTCTCTCGTTTTAAATACTCTCACTTACTGTATTCCTAACCGAAAAAAATTTTTTCTCCCCCAATTCTGTCTAAGGCTTATATTGACGCTCTGAAGTCCAAGGTGGATACTCCTGATTTATAGGTTTCTCATTCCCTTATACTCCCTAAAACAAAAATAAATAAAATAAAACTACTCAGTTAGCGAAATAATTTCTGGACTATAATTGTTTTAGTATATAATTATTTGACCATGAAAATTGAACTCAAATCGCCTATGGAATGATGAGGACTTTTGGTAAATTTTAGTCTCTCGTTTTAAATACTCTCACTTACTGTATTCCTAACCGAAAAAAATTTTTTCTCCCCCAATTCTGTCTAAGGCTTATATTGACGCTCTGAAGTCCAAGGTGGATACTCCTGATTTATAGGTTTCTCATTCCCTTATACTCCCTAAAACAAAAATAAATAAAATAAAACTACTCAGTTAGCGAAATAATTTCTGGACTATAATTGTTTTAGTATATAATTATTTGACCATGAAAATTGAACTCAAATCGCCTATGGAATGATGAGGACTTTTGGTAAATTTTAGTCTCTCGTTTTAAATACTCTCACTTACTGTATTCCTAACCGAAAAAAATTTTTTCTCCCCCAATTCTGTCTAAGGCTTATATTGACGCTCTGAAGTCCAAGGTGGATACTCCTGATTTATAGGTTTCTCATTCCCTTATACTCCCTAAAACAAAAATAAATAAAATAAAACTACTCAGTTAGCGAAATAATTTCTGGACTATAATTGTTTTAGTATATAATTATTTGACCATGAAAATTGAACTCAAATCGCCTATGGAATGATGAGGACTTTTGGTAAATTTTAGTCTCTCGTTTTAAATACTCTCACTTACTGTATTCCTAACCGAAAAAAATTTTTTCTCCCCCAATTCTGTCTAAGGCTTATATTGACGCTCTGAAGTCCAAGGTGGATACTCCTGATTTATAGGTTTCTCATTCCCTTATACTCCCTAAAACAAAAATAAATAAAATAAAACTACTCAGTTAGCGAAATAATTTCTGGACTATAATTGTTTTAGTATATAATTATTTGACCATGAAAATTGAACTCAAATCGCCTATGGAATGATGAGGACTTTTGGTAAATTTTAGTCTCTCCTTTTAAACACTCTCGCTTACTGTATTCCTAACCGAAAAAAATTTTTTCTCCCCCAATTCTGTCTAAGGCTTATATTGACGCTCTGAAGTCCAAGGTGGATACTCCTGATTTATAGGTTTCCCATTCCCTTATACTCCCTAAAACAAAAATAAATAAAATAAAACTACTCAGTTAGCGAAATAATTTCTTGACTATAATTGTTTTAGTATATAATTATTTGACCATGAAAATTGAACTCAAATCGCCTATGGAATGATGAGGACTTTTGGTAAATTTTAGTCTCTCCTTTTAAACACTCTCGCTTACTGTATTCATAAACGAAAAAACTCCCCATTCTGTCTAAGGCTTCTATTGAGGCTCTGATGTCCAAGGTGGATACTTCTGAATTATAGGTTTTTCATTCCCTTATACTCCCTAAAACAAAAATAAATAAAATAAAACTACGCAATTAGCAAAATAATTTCTCGACTATAATTGTTTTAGTATATAATTTTTTTACCTTGAAAATTGAACTCAAATCGCCTATGGAAGAATGAAGACTTTTGGTAAATTTTGTCTCTCGTTTTAAATACTCTCGTTTACTGTATTCATAAACGAAAAAACTCCCACCAATTCTGTCTAAGGCTTACTTTGAGGCTCTGATATCCAAGGTGGATACTTCTGATTTATAGGTTTTTCATTCCCTTATATTCCCTGATACAAAAATAAATAAAATGAAACTATGCAATTAGCAAAATAATATTTAGACTATAATTGTTTTTGTATAAAATTTTTTGACCATGAAATTTTAACTCAAATCACCTATGGAATGATGAGGACTTTTGGTAAATGTTAGTCTCTCGTTTAAATATTCTCGCTTTCTGTGTTCATGAATACGAAAATTTCTTTTTTTCCAATGGAGGAGAAAGATTCTGTAGTCTTTAAAATTGAAAAAAATAATTAGTGGTATATTTTGTGTCAAAAACTAATAAGAAAAGATTCAAATAAGCATATATAATATACAATAAATTTTTATAATGATTTTTTGGTCTCGCTTTCAAAACATAATAAAATTTACGCATCCTTATATGCCATTTTGAGTATGGTTTGCTGTGTTCATAAATGTAAAAACATTTTTTGGCCATGCAGGAAATGACATTTGCAGTCTTTGAAATTGAAAAAAATATTAGTGAAATATTTTTTAATAAAGACTAATAACAAAAGATTTAAATAATTTGATACACTGTAAAATAAATTCGTTTGAAGGCAAATAATAAATATAAAAACATTCTGTGGCCAGAATCGTTTGTCGGGGAGAGTCCAAAGTCTTAATCTAAAGTACAGTGAACATTCAATTTCACAAAAAGAAAATAATTTATTACATACACATACACACACATATACAAAGTATATCCATACATACATGTCTTATACATACATGTATAGTTTTGCATGCATACATAAATATGTCTTAATCCAAAGGACGGTGGACAATTTCATAAAATAAATATTTATTACAATCACATACACTGCATAAACATTCATGCATAAGTCTTATACTTACATCCACTATTTTCTATGCATAAATACGTCATTAAACGGTTCAGCAACACTGTAAGCAATTTAATTGTAGATTTAAAAATATGTTTGTAAACACATTGTCTTTTAATTTACTAGAGTTTTTACTAGGTTTAAATTTGCCTGGAATATACTGGAGCTTATATAATGTGTGCTCTAGTTTCTTTACCCGTACTCCAGTTTTTTTCCAGTAATTTACCAGACGACTTTAAAATACTTTTATTCAGAACTAGCTTCTTCGCACCCAGCCTTCGGTCTGGGTTTTAAAATATTTCGATGAAAGGTTTAGAACCACTATTAAAGATAATAAGACGTATTAATAGAAATGATGAACAAATCTCGTATGTTCCAGATTGTTGACGATTATAGCAGTTTATTTTAATAGTTGAATATCCAGTAAGTGCACTGTGTAGCCTGCGAGCCGCTGCATAATAATTCCCAATTCCACGACTTTTTTTAATGTAGGAGTCAAATTTCAAAATACTGTAGAGAGTACTGTTCTGAATGGGTAATTCATTTCCGAGATTGGATGTCTTTTAGTACTAATGTTTTACATACATAAAAATTAAATTTTAAACACCAAAACCTATGACGATAACTCATTCTTTAAAAAATGCCAATTGTGAAATAAAAACATATTTGGTAGTACATGGCGAATTTGTAATTATTGAAAATAAAAATCACGCCAACATATAACAGAAAAAATACTACCTTTTTAAAAAAATTGAGAAATTAAAATAAAGATTTACATATTTTGATGAAGTAAAATATTTAGCTATTAAAAGTAAAGCTATTAAAATGATTTTGATACTGGGATATTTCAAAGAGAAAAAGTTATTGCGTATGACAAATAGTTGTAACTATAGGCAATAAATGGCACCACTCATTACATATTTTAATTAATATGCTTTTAACTGATTGTAATTACGGTATTTTAATGGTGGAAAGACTTTAAGCATTCAGCAGATTATGCGAAGTAATGCATCCAAATGTATTTATGTTTATAAATGCATTTATTTACACTCGAATTTTAATGGTAATTAAGGTCTTGAACAATTCTTCAAGAATATAATAAATTACTAACAAAAATACCAAAATATGCCGCAGTTCAAATTTTCCAAACAAACAACGGTTTGGCAGGATAAGCGATAGTTGTTCTGCATTAATGTCAATTCTATTACCAAATATCTGGCGAAAACGACAATGAAAATATGGTCATGGTTTGTCACGCAAACCCAACAGTTAAAATGACTGTACTACATAATTAAAACGGTGTTTTTGTTGGTTTTAAAATAATATATTTCGAACTAATTAGAATATCTGAACGCGATTGACCGAAATGTCTTCCTTAAGTAATTCTGCCAAGCCTAATTATGAATAGATTAGGAAAGTTAAAAAAAATATATTGAGACAGGAATTATGTCATACATGTAAATATAAGTGCTTTTATGGATATGCACATGTCTCATTATATACTTTTATTTTTCTTTTACAAACTTACACAATTTGTATGAAAATTCGAAAACAGTATGATATAATCAGTAATTTTTAAACTACGTTATATATTAATAATATTAATTCTTCAAGTTTTTAAGGCCAGTTTGTTCAAACCTTCATCCTCTTGTAGTCGTGCTTATATGCACTAAAAGTGGAATTTGTCAATCTCTTGTGACCAATTTCATGACGAAGAAACTGTTTTTACTCTTTTTATGATTGAAAACTGTTTTTCAACACTCGCAGTGAAAATTAGTGATGTACAATAATTTGAATAACTTTGAAAAATCTTGTAATGCGTACAAAGAAAATATTTCGGAGAGCGTCCAGATCCCCCCAGACTACCACCCCCCTATAAATACGTCCTTGAAAGCAGAAACTTGATAGGGACACCATTTTTTCCTTTTTTGAAGAAGAACCCACACACGTAGCGTGCTTGTGCATTTATAATGGAACGAGGGCGGAACTAAGATAAATAGGAAAACGTAATTGATTCCATTCGATAAAAATGCTTGTTAAAAAAGAAAAGTTCCAGAAACTGAAAAGTCAAAACCATTAACTTTGTTCCCGATTGATCGAAAAATTGTTAAATGCCTAAATCATCTCTGAAAAAAATCACGAAGGGCTCCGCTGTGGTAGTTATCAATAAAACCTGCTTAGTGGGATAGTCTTCCTTCCGAAAAACTAGCAACGCCATCTGTTGTCGGTCGTATCAACTACGAGCAAAGAGAGATTCACGCTGCCGAGAACTGTCGGGGGAAAAAAAAAGAGGAAAATATGAGTGTCGGTCTGTATGGTAACCTTAGTAAAGGAAGAGAGGTGCCGTAGCGCAATCTTATACTCCCGACTATCAGTTGAGATTTCTTGGGCTGGGAGAAAGAGTAGAGAGGGGAACTAAAAAAAAAAAAATTTTTTTTTTCTGTCTCCCTTTCCCTTTCTCATTCTACCCTTCCCTTGAAAAAGAGTCGTTTTAAGAAGGGGATGGATTCCAAGCGACAAAAAACTGAGCAGTGATCTCGGTAGAAACACGGAAGCTGGAAAAAGTAGGAGCAAGGTTAGTATAAAATCGGATCAGGGTCAATAGGGGAAGATAGGTGCAGGAATTCTATTCAAATATGTAGGTTAAATGTTTTCCTTTTCTTCGATCAGAGCTACTTTGAATCGAGCCGAGTGCATGTGATTACATGTCATCCGAAAGATATGAGAGTTGACACAAGTTGAGTCAGCGCCCGGGCAGGATAATTCGGGGCAAATGTGAATAATTTATACGACCACGTAGCATCATTGTATAAATACAAACTGTTATTAAGATAAATTAAATAAATAAATACAATCCATCTCAACTTTCTTTCTCTCTTTTTCACGATTTCAAATAAGAATGAGGAAAAACACTTCTAGGCTACTGGCGTGGGAAGACGAGTGCAGTGGGTGTGGCACCGGATAACAGCTCTGAGGGGGTGACCTTGATTCTTTTCCGTAGACATTTTGTCAGAGGAAAACAGTGTAGCTATAGATATCGATTTTGCTGACGCGGTGTCAAAATATGCAGACAAAAAAAGTGAAAAGAAATACAAAAAATCATATTAACCCATATTGGACCGCTGTCCTATAAATAGGACAGCAAATAAAATTCCATTTAATAATAAAGTTATAAATGTTGTGTATTTAAAATATATTAATTTGTATAAAATGTATTTATATTTATTATGCATTGGCAACATACAATGTATGAAATTGTAAAATAGATATTGGCAATTGTAGATGCAATAATAATTTAGAATCCTGTTGTTTGCTAGGCTTAATGAAGTTTTAATAAAGTTGTTATGTTTTATAGTTATTGAATAAATTTAAGAAATACAACAATAAATATTTTCTGAGTGTATTTTATTTTAACACCTTTAAAATAGACACACTTTAGTATAATAACAAAAAAAAACTGAGAAATCAAATTACATTGTAGTGTAAAATTTGTTTTCAGCAAACCCTTAAAGTTTGTCATTTTTTAATCTTTAATTTTCTATTTATTATTATTTTTCAAACACTGTGGAGGTTACTTTTAGTTTAAAAACAGAGCTAATAATGTAGCTGAAAGTTTTTGTTCAAAAATATATTTTACATGTGTATTTTGTAAGTATAAGAAAGGTGTCCTAAAATTAGGACGACAGTCCAATCCCGGCTATTTCAATATCAATATTGCATTCATAGCACACATTCTTTTCTTATCTTTCAATGAAAACCAGTTCAAAGACCTGTTTACACACCTGGACAACAAGGGGTAAATAGATGTCTATTCTATTCAAGAAATCTGGAGATTTCAAAATATTCTATTATCCCTTACCAAAGATGCCAGTTCAAGAACTGCAAGAGAAAACCAACAACAGTGTGCTTAAAATTTAATGTTGGACTTTGTTTTGACTGTTTCTCCAAATTTCACCTATGAATCAGCCTAATGTAATGTAAGTGATATTTGTTAAATTTTAGTAGTGCATTGGACCGTTGTCCTATTTATAAAATAGCCAATTACTTAAATTAAAAATATTTTTTTTCAAAATATTGGTTTTATATGCTTAGTTACACCATATTAATGATACGGATGAAGTTTTAATAACTTACAGAAATATTTAGTTGGTGTGGTACAATATGGGTTAAAGTATAGTTTGTTGGATTAGATAGTAGAGAACGAAACTTGTAAACAGGGTTGATAAAAATCACGATTTTTTTTTTAAATCAAAAAAGTCGGATTTTTTCTATTTAAATAGGATTTTTTTTTACTTAAATCAGATTTATTTTATTTAAATAGGATTTTTGAAATTTAAATATATCCTATACTATAATACGAGGAATGGTTGTCAAGTCGAAAATGTTCAATTAATAAAATAAATCTTTTTTATATATTCACGAGGAATCGATATCAATTTTTGTAATTAATTCTAAATATATTCGAATTAAAACATTTTCTCATGGTCCAAACCAAGTGAAAATTTTATTTGACACGAGGAATCGATTGGCTGTTTTTTCTGACGAATTAATAATAATAATAATAAAAGTATTTATTAATTTGTCTTTATTTTGATATCGGTTTCCATTTTATTCTTCAACTCTAAATATTAAATTAATGTAGAAAGTATATATAACACATAAACGAAATAGTAAAAAAAAAAATAATGCAAAAAAAATTTTTGAAAACCAACTACAAAAAATTAAAAAATAATGCTTCACTAACGTGGAAACAATCTCGCCGTTCAATTTCCAAAGCCACACTAAACACAGAGCATATAACTTATCAAAGTCCGTCGCCCAGTTGTGCGTCGTCGCATACCAGGAGGTGCCGCTCTGACGCGCACGTCGGTGGCAGCGAACGTGTTAAAATATTTCGATTTCAAATACCGTCAAAAATACATTTCAATTCATAATCAAGCTACATTTTCAAAATAAACGCACTCTACATAAATGCTTAAGGACGGAAAATTTAAATCTTCGAGTTATAAATTTTTCTATGGAGCTCGGTCAAACTTTAAGTATAATATTTGATACAAAAATACATTATGTATCCAATTAATTCTAAATCAATTAATTCTTTTTTTATATATAGTAAAAAATACATATAATAAAAAATAAATTTTAATATATAGAATAATATCATAATCTGTATAGAATAATAATTACTTGCAATATAGGGTTTTTTCTGTAATATTATGTATGTCATAATTTAAATAAAAATTTAAAATTTATACATTTTTACAAACATTCCTAGAATTATTAAAAATAGAAAAGAAAAAATACAGAATTTTTATAAAAAAAATTTTTGCAACCAACAATTTTTATTTTGAAATTTATTTGTCAAAGGGTTAAATGTTAAATGATTTGTAAGCAAAAACATGTTTAGTTGCTTTGTCGTTTCCAAGTCTGTTTCGAAGTTTAGATAAAAAAAATCCTCTCGATAGAAGCAAATGATGCCCTTGCAGTCAACAATTGATAAAGTGCCTGGTCCAGGTGATCAATTTTTCCATTCTTACTTGAGAAAAAATGACTTTTCCACCAATCGAGTGGGGAAATCTTACTAATCACTTCTTCATTAAAAAGGAATTCATAGAAAGGATCAGATTTTCCCAGGAATTTTCATGAGAACAGGAATAAATATCAGGGGAGTACAGCAAATGTATATATTTTCTTTTTTCTTTATAAATACACACTGTGCAGAATAAAAAGATTACTATTTTATTTTTTTTTTTTATTTTTTTTTAAATTTTTTTGTTTTTTATTTTTATTTTTTTTTTTTTTTATTAAATTGTAAATAAATCAAATTTAGTGTGCTTGACAATGATAAAATTTCATTTTTTTTTTTTTATTTTTTTTATTCCTACATAGAATAAAATAAAAAAAAAATAAAAACAAAGCAAACATTACATTTTGTACGCTATTAAGGATTTTTTCAAGGAAAAGGAAAAAATGTGGGTATGCATTAAATCATAATAAAAAAAAATTAAAAATAATTGTAACAAAACAAATAAACAAATGCATAAAAAATGAAATTATATAAATAAAAAACAGAATTAAAATAAAATAATAATTTATGAAAAAAACAACAAAATAAACAAAAGAAAAAAAAAATTAAAAAATTGGTAAAATAAAAAAAAAAAAAAAAATAATAAAAATGAAAAAAATAAAAGCATGAAATATAAAAAACAATAAGAAAAAAATTCTGCACTAGTTAGAAATTAAGCAGAGAAAAAAAAAACTAAAATAATAAATAAATCAAAATAAATTTAATATTATGAAACAAAATAGTATATTATAATAAAATAACAAAAATTATTTATAAAAATAATTTTAAAAAATAAACATAGGTCGGTCTCTAAATTACTTTGAAAAAAATATCAATAAATATTTAAGTAAAATAGAAAAGCTCTTTTCAGTATAAAAAATATTATAAATATATTTTGTTTTAAAATAACTTAAAAAATTCATTTTGAAAAAAACATTTGCAATTTTTTAAAAACAAAAAATATTTTTAAATAAAACTTATAAATTTAAAAAAAAAAAATAAAATATTATAGTTAGTTTTTATTGCTTAAAAAAAAAATTATGTTTTGTAGAATTACTATAAATTAAACATAAAGAAATTACTTTTAAAAAAAAAAATTATAAAAAATACTTATTTAATATTATAGAAAACAAAATTTTAATAAACTTTAAACATAATTAGATGATGCAAAAAATAAAAAAAAACCCTAAAATTGTTAATAAATAAAAAAGTATATGATTCTGAATAACAGGAAAAAATATGCACTTGTTAGAATATTTGTGCTTAAAGCTAATAAACGTGATTATTTTAGTCCTGCGTAAATAAAAAATTTCTTATTTTGTGCTTTTGAGATTAGATATAAAAAGAGAATAAACAAAATAATAATATTTAAATATAAAAAAAATATGAAAAAGATTGGTAGACATATGCAGAAAAATTACATAAAGCTAATGCAGTGAAACTAAATAAAGAATTAAAATATTATTATTATTTTTTTACAATATTTAACTGGTTTATTTATAAAAAGTTATTCTACTTTTTCTGTTAATAAAGATTTACAAAATTATCAACATTCCCCATCTGTATTAACGAATGAAATAAAAAAAATTGCTATTTTAATAAATTTCATTTTATATTTTTTGGTGACATGGTTTGGTTTGGATCCTGTGTCTACTTTTTGCACAGAGCTAATGAGAGATACAGCTTAAAGAGAAGTATACATAGCTTTAAGTTAAAGCAAATAGTAAAGCATATAAAATCGTTCGGCTTTGAGTGAACTAAAATACAAGAAAACTATTTAAAATATTGCTACGCCATAACTCATTCCATTTAAAACATAACAAAGGAAAAGGAAAAATTATCGGCGAACTAATTTAATAATAAAACTAAAATCCTCGGCGCAAAAAAAATATGCATAAAACCATGATTTAGTCAATTTAGTTGCTTAAAGCAGTAAGCTTTATTTTGGAAAATCCTGTGTTAAAAAATACATTTCTGGGGCTCAGAGCTATTTGTACAATTTAGATAGAAGTATAAACTTAAGAAAATTGGAAGTAAAAATAGAAAAATTGCTTTAAGTTAAAGCAAAATAATAAAAGCTCTTATAACAGTAATCGTTTAACTATTGCATGAGTGAAACTAAAAATAAACAGAAACCTATTACACCCCCAAATAATTGAATTTTGAACAATAACTCAACAGTGTCGGTTTATTTGAATTAATATTGGCAAGAAGGGAAAAATTATCTAAAGGCGAACTAAAATTAATAATAATAAAACTAAAATCCTCGGCGCAAAAAAAATATGCATAAAACCATGATTTAGTCAATTTAGTTGCTTAAAGCAGTAAGCTTTATATTGGAAAATCCTGTGTTAAAAAATACATTTCTGGGGCTCAGAGCTATTTGTACAGTTTCGATAGAAGTATAAACTTAAGAAAATTGGAAGTAAAAATAGAAAAATTGCTTTAAGTTAAAGCAAAATAATAAAAGCTCTTATAACAGTAATCGTTTAACTATTGCATGAGTGAAACTAAAAATAAACAGAAACCTATTACACCCCCAAATAATTGAATTTTGAACAATAACTCAACAGTGTCGGTTTATTTGAATTAATATTGGCAAGAAGGTTGGTTGGTTGGTTTGGAGCGCTACGGTCTACTTTTTGCAACACGGGGGCTAATGAGACCGGGACCTACTGCTTAAAGCCGATTCCGAACGGCTATGAACATCCATGCCACAGTGGGATTCGAACCCACGAACTCCGGGTCCGAAGGCCAGCATCCTAACCAGTAGGCCATCGTTCGGCATTGGCAAAAAGGAAAAAATTATCTAAAGACGAGCTAAAATTAATAATAATAAAACTAAAGTCCTCGGCGCAACAGCCTCTAGGTGGCCAGGGCCTACTGTGCTAAATTCCGTTTCCAAGACCAAGGGACTTGGGGTGAGAAACATATGTTCCGGTTAGGTGGTCAATCTTACGCGGAACCCCCAAGTGTTTAGATTAACTTGTTACTGATTAACTGGCCATACGATATTGCAGACGGTTAATGTTTAAATTTATATATTTTAAGATTTTGTTTTCATGGAAATATAAAAGAAGTATTTCATCAATATAAAGGGAAATGTTTTAGTGTGGTAAAGTAATTTCGGTGATGTATTATATTTATAGAAATAATTCGCTGAAAAACAATTTTGTTTCGTTAGACAAAAAAAGAAACGAATTCTAACAGAACAGTCCAAATTTTACCATTCATTGTGTTTTACAGACAGTATGTAAGTTATATCTGTAACACCCTATTCCTGGATTTATTTTTAAAAATTGTGAAGATGTTTTTCGCAGAATATATGATTTCCAAATGTTAAAAACAATTAATAAATATAATTTAATCCACTGACCGAACGAGAAACACTTCGTTCTATTGCGCCAGCGTGCAGTGAAATCCTCTGTACGTGGACTAGACTTTCGGTTTGTCGGCACCAATGAGGCACCGTAGCGGCGGGCGCCGTGTGGTGCTACGTTTGCTGAAAATATAAGTATTTCGTGGAAATATAAGCTTTTCGTTATTTTATTAGTAATACGGATAGACGTATGGATTTTGTGTACAAATGAATAATAAACGTTAAAGAAATGTTTAATGTACATTTTTATGAAAGGCTCAGTCAACCTTGCCCAGTCCGGGGATCGAACCTCTGACCTGTGTCATGGGAGAGCGAAGCGCTACCATAACGCCATTGGTCTTCAAAGTTAATAATATAATCAAATAAAATTTTAAAAAGAATGATTTAGTGGGAGTATTGCGGAAGGTCACCTGTATCAACCAATAAAAAGATGTTCACCACTAGCTCTGATAATGCTAATCTCAGAAGATAAGGCAAAAACGAATTTACAAGTCAATGCTGGGTACTGGACAAAACCGCTGGGTTTTGGATTTTTTTGTTGTAGGAGCACCATATAGGTAGGGTAACCGAAGAAAAAAATCTACGGAGCTATGATTAAATAAGAGATTTGAAAAAAAAATTTCAATTTTACAACTCCTCTTCAACCTCCACTCAAAATACGTGTTCTGCAAAGATCGGTCTATTTACTTGAAAAATTGAAATAAAAAATAAGTATCTAACGTGTTCTGCAAAGATCGGTCGATTTACTTAAAAATTGGAAAAAGAATTTACCAAGTATCTAACGAGTTCTATTAAGATCGCTCTATTTACTTAGAAAATAAAGAAAAATTTATATAAAAATATACCATTCAAATTTAAAATGGTTAAACAGAAAACAGAAACTCAAAAGGCTGCTCGACTTCAAAAACGTTGTTGAGTTACGATCCCCTCGCCAGATTTCAAACGCCACGCTGCAAGCACGCTACGCACGCAAGCTGCAAGCACGCCAATTTCGCCAAATGTGGTTGAAGCACCAACAAGATCCATGATTAGAAACAGGAGAGTGGGCTAAGAAGAGGAGTTGAAAAAAGAAATTAATGCTTTTAGTAAGTTCCTAAACTACAGTACCGTCTTTAAATCCCACTGTGAACCAACCCCTAAAAGAAACCAAGACGAATGAAAACTTTTTCTTTCAAATCTTACATTTGTTTATTGCTTATAAACATACATTTGAACGATTTGTTTATAATTTTCAAGGACAGGTGTTATCTGGAGTGTGCTACTAATGACTAAATAACATTATTTTTATGGTAACATTTTTTAATTAATTAAACAATACTTTGTGTTACTTTATGTTATAATTCTCCAAGTATGGATTAGGTTTCCCAGAAATAGAACTTAAAAAATTCCACCTGTGGGTTCTTCCACTGCCGGTATGGATGTTAGTAGTCGTTCAGTATCGACTTTAAGAAGTAAGTTCTGGCCTTATTTGCTCTTGTGTAGCAAGAAAAAAAAAGTAAAATGCAGAGGTCTTCTTGAAGCTGTCTTTTTATTAATAATACCTGCCTCTTTCAAAAATGACGGCAATTTTGTTTGGGGTTCGAAACAGGAAAAATCCTTTAAGATCTAATTCTACTTTAGGACTTCATAATGAAATAATCACAGATCTACTTATAGTTATAAATATAATTGTGGATATTAACTTGGTACTGTTTTGATAGAAATATAGAACGGAAAAGAAAGAGCTATAGCCTGTGTCATGGATAT
>CM063506.1:107004213-107086713 GCA_032207245.1 Pardosa pseudoannulata
CACTAACTGATGAAAGAATCACTTATCACAGTGAAACGGAGATTCGTCGGAGAACATTCTTCTGGTCCAATGCTGCTGATCCCAACCGTATTATGTTTCTAACACCAACGCAATCTTTCCCGACGATGGCATGTTTAAGTGAGATACACGGAACAGAACCAGTCTGATTTAATCTCTAAAAAATGGTTTTGGCAGATACGCGTGTATTAGTAGCCAGAATAAGTTCTGACGCTATTTTACTAGGACAGAAATTTCTTTTCTTTTTTTGCCACTAGGGATATACAGTAGAACCTCTTTTTAATGACGCCACGATACAACGACTCCTTCGGTAGAACGACCAACTTAAAATGTCCAATTATTTTATCATATTAATAATGCTAATTTTGAATCATTACAACGACCCCAAGCGTATTATTTTTCTTTAGAACATTTTTAGTCCGCAGAACTCATGAGCAAGTGGGCTATTTCAGAATTATTGTACTGTGGTGCAACTTCAAGAAACCTGTACTTCTCTCTTCGTGTTTGCTTAAAGGAGGGGAGGGGGCTTGACGAAAAGGGGAGAACTAAATCTTCAATTATCTTTTGAGGAGTTTGTTGCGAGCAAAAGCAACAAATTCCGCAGCACTGTAAAGTTTCGTTTAAAACTTTACAGTGCTGTGGAGAAAATTTGAATGAGGACGAATTCCTTGCCCGTATTACCGGAAATGAAGAAATCTGCGATTCCGACGACGGAGAAGAAATCGCTCAAGCTTTTGAAAAAGAGAATGAAAAAGAAGCAATCAATACCTTGCGTCAATCTTTTGAAGGACAATTTAATTCTGAAGATTTCCTTCAAAATTTAACGGATATGGAATCAGTGATAATGAAAAATTCTCAAATGAACTTGAAACAGGCGTCCATCAAAGACTTTTTCAAAAATTCAGTAATGAAAATACAAATAAATAGAAGTGTTCTCAAGGTATGTACTGTTGCATCATTTCTTTGCTCAATTTTTTTATTATTTTTTCAATTCGTTACAACGACCGTATGTTGTTGGTCCCACAGGGGGTCGTTATACCGATGTTCTATTGTATATCGATCCTGAGATTTTGTTTTACTTCCAAAACCAGGTATCTGCATAGCTTTTCAACCTTCAACGGTCTTTTTCGAAAGATTACGTTTTTAAATATTACCATTGCTGTGGCCACAGTAGTGACACTTTGACCTGTCTCTTGCGATGGAGCTGCTCGTTCACAATCGTATACACTTAATTCGAGTGACTCAAATAAGATCTTACAAACGTATTGCTCTTTATTATTGTCATACCACATGGAATTTCACGGAAATAAGTTAATAAACATACAGTGAATTTAATATCTTCATCCTCCTGAGATTTGCATGAAGTTTTGAATCCCCTATATAATAATACCCTAAGTTATCTGTCCGTTTGTCCTATAATTTATGAAGCGGTTGGACCTGGAATGGATAGAGGCATCCATATTGGATTCTTGATGAGTTAGGGTTAGCAAAATTCAAAATCAAGCCTTTAAAACGTTCGAAATGCACCCCTTTTCGAACTTTTAATGCCATTATTTCAAGCCGTATTTTCTCTGGTTTAAGAGCAGGTGATTAAGTTTATCACATAATAAGTAGGTAAATATAACATTTTTTTCTAGCATTATGACGTCATTCCTTTAACCCTCTCATTTAATCATTTCTTATTTTAAATTATGTAAATATAGTCTGCATTAGTTTCATACATATTATCACTGAACTTAGATATTACGTAAATAATTTTCTTTTATATTTGGCTTAAATAACAGACTAGGTACATATGTGATCATTTTAAATTTAATTACCTATTATTTTTTGTTGTAATGAAAATTTTATCACCAAATCACAAAATTTTTAACAACAAATTCTTTTCATAAAAGTCTAGGAGTCTATTTCAAGGACTAATAACCATCTAGTGTTTAAGTTACATATCTTTGAAAATCAAGAAGTTTGTGTGTTTGTGCATAACCACACGGTTTGACTAAATTAGTTCAACGTTATTCTAAACTGCATTCACAGTATAAGGAGATTTTAGAGGAGTATGAAGATAAACAAATTATTGAGCGTGTACCAGATAATTCTCAGCCAAAAAAGAAACCATTTCTTTACCTTCCTCATAAGGTACTTTACAATTCTGGAAAATTAAAAATTTTAGTTTTATATACATAGTATACCCTTCATCTGACGGGCTATTTGCTAGTGAATGAAGAACTTTCTTGTATGTTATGCAGATATTAGGTCCTACCCTAGTGCGCCCTCTACATTGAATTTTAGTATGATTTGTCGGTTGTCAGGAGCGCTATATTGCAAGAATGAGTTATTTCGTAGCAAATATCAAGTAGTATATATATGTTTAATCACAAACACACACAAGGTGCAAGTATTAATTTTTAGGTCTCATGCAACTCTATGAGAATTGTAACTCGACGGAACGTGGTGATGATTCTTTGTAAAACGTAGCGTCTGTGCATGCCCAATAAAGTGAAGTGAACATTAGTCTGAAAAAAGTTGTCTTTGAAACACGCATTAAAATATAGATGTTATGTCATTGTCGAAATGCAGCAACAGAGCAGAGGATTGACATTAAATTTTACATCAAATTGGTCATAAACTTAAACCAATGAAATGTTAAAACAAGGGTAATGTAAAACATTATCCCGTTCAAGCACTTATGAATAATTTTGAACGTTTTCGGGAGGGGCAATAATCACACGGGCAAATAGTGTAATGAAAGCCTAGGGTCCTCCAATGAATAGAACCTCCCACATCTCCAGGCTTTATACATTAGGAATTTATTTCTGTGACGGAAATAGTTTTCAAGAAATTTCCAAATAACATATTTATATATGAAAAATAGCCGATCACAGCTATCTCGCTTGCCACTATCAAAGAAAGAGTCACGGTAGCTCAGCTGGCAAAGACGTATATATCATAACTGGAAGGGTGTACGTTTGAAACCACTTGCGAACAAAGATCTACCGTGTTCATTGATGGCGGATGAGACGCGTTAAACAGGTTCGTAATTGCATTAGCCCCCGAATTCAAGCGATACTTCTGGAGGTATGAGGTTTAAGCCTAAGGGTCTTCTGCTAGATCCATGATTCTAAATTAGGAGGATTCAGTGTTAGCAATACTATTCATGTTCGTAGCATTCTTTAAGTTACACGTGCTTCTCGGGTAATGTTGAAAGAGCTACAGCGTAGCAACCGTGTTTGGCATAAATATATATGTCTGTATTCTCAGCTGCATTGGAAAAAAACAAACGAAGAAAAAATTTTCTCTCGGTAGGCAATGTCACAATTAAGCATAATTTCGCGTCAGTTTCCTGAACATAGTCGGCTCTTGCAGTTTTGCTTCCCAGAACAAAAACTTAAAATGCCTTTCTCTACGATAAAAAATACCATTAAAAGGGAAATTTTAATTTTGAGAAACTTCTGTCTTCAACTGACATACTTATTGAGGGCAAGCAAAATTCTTAAAACTATAGCTAGATTCGGTAGCAAAACATACGGTTAAACTTAGTTTTAAAACTAATAGTGTTAGTATTGATCTTATAAGACAAAAAAAAAAAAAGGGGGGGGGAGATAATTAGGTTCTTTTTTTCTCCCCTTAATAAGGCTGATACCGACACTATTTCATTTGCCAGTTCAAGTGCGTTTATATCCATGCTTATTCATCGCCAACATTATTCCCTGGTTTTTAATTCTTCTTTAATACTCTTTTATGGCTGTCTTTTAAATATGTATTGCACAAACACTGAAGATATTTACTGTGGTTACATCAAATGAAACCTATATTTCAAGGCATTAATCGTCTAATTCGTTGTAAAAAGTAAAATGTTTGCATTAGTTGACATTCTCAATAAATTAATAAAAAAATATAAAATAATTATGTTCCAGCATTCTAAGCTCTGAAGAATGATATTTTGTTTAAAGTTTTTGTATAAGTTTTTTCACAATAAAAACTATCAAATTCGAGCCAGAGTGTAGTCCCAATAATTTATCACCCCGGATAAGGGTCCAATTTGCCCCCTTTTGCTCAGAATACAGTCAGTGTTTATCTGTTCACGACTATTCTGGCCGAGCAGTTATTTTCGACAAAATGCAGTTTGTCTTTATATAAGAATTGCCAATACAATTTATACAATAAGATTTATTGATCGCTGTATCATTCTTGTTTAATTTAATCGTTTTTAGAAGCTTTTTTTCTTTTTTCAGATTTCACAAATAAACATTAAGTAAATGTCGACTTGTTTACAGGATATACACTGTCTACCAATAAGTATTTGGACACTTGTAATAGAAAAGAAAAATTAACTTCATTCAAAATCAATAGTTGGTAGAGCCTCCACGAGAGGCAATTCAGCGTGAACCCTCTGGGGCATAATTTCCACAAATCTTTGTATTACAGCTAGTGGTATTGTCTTCCACTCGACTTGGAGTAGACATACAAGTTCTTTCACCAATTTTGGACGGGTAGTGCACCCCTTAATTCGGGGATCCAACTCCTTCCAGAGGTTTTTGATAGGGTTCAGGTCTGGGCTCTGGGCAGGTCAGTCCATTCGATGAACTTCATTGGCACCATACCAAGCCTTGGTTAACCTCGAAACATGACAACTGGCATTGTCGTCCTGAAAGTAATGGGGTCAACCCGTAAAACTGCCACAACGTAGGAAGCACATTGTCATCCAAAATAGTGCAGTAGGCATCGGCGTTGAGCTTACCATGAATGGGGACCAAGAGTCCCAGTCCATACCAGGAGAAACACCCCCAGACCATAATTCCACTTCCGCCGAACTTGACTGTTGGCACAATGCATTCTGGCAGGAGACGTTCTCCAGACAGACGCCAGACCCAGACCCTGCCATCCGAACGGTAAAGGGTGAACCTTGATTCGTCGCTCCAAAGAACACGTTTCCACTGATCTACGGTCCAATTTCGTCGTGCTTTGCACCACATTAACCAAGCTGCGCGGTTGGACTTTGAGATCAAAGGCTTATGGGCAGCAGCAAGACCATGAAAACCAAGCAGATGTGCTTCCTTACGGATGGTATTCATTGAAACAATACTCCCGGAGGCCTGTTGAAACTCCTCGCGGATCAGAGCCATCGGTTGCTTGCGTTTCTTCCGAATTTCTCTGGACAGCACTCGTCGGACTCTATCCCCCAGTTTCGTTGGTCTGCCGACTCAGAACACATTCCAACAATCACCGCTCACCTTCCACTTCTTAATCACATAGGCCACTGTCGATTTTGGGTACTTCAGATCGCTAAATATGTCCGTTAAGGATCGGCCACATTTGTAATACCCGATAATTATACCTTTCTCGAAATCAGAGAGCTCCGAACTGAGCGGCATCTTGCATGCGACTCATGCTGATGTTGTTTCCTACACGATGTATACCGTCGGAGGCCGGGACGTACCTTAGGACCGCAGATATCGTCATTTGCATAGGTGTCCAAATACTTATTGGTAGACAGTGTATAAGGAGTCAAAATAGTAAAATTCATATTAATTTAAAGACTGAAATGGGCAGGGCACTTGATAAGAATGAACGATGAACGAGCCACCAAGACGAACTTCGAAACCAAACCATCGTTGATTTCGAAAAAAGAGAAGACCTAGGATCCGATGGACTGACTGCCTTAAAACAGACTTAAAAGTTCTTAAAGTGAAAAACTGGAGGAGTCTATCCATGAAAAGGGCAACCTGTGACATGATTCTGTGGAAGGCTAAAGCCAACCCCTGGGCTGGTGAGTCATTGATGATGATGAAATGTCGACTTGTGTGCTTAGTGATTAAGATACTTGTGATTACATGGGGGTCGCCTCCGAAGTAACCCCTTGATCCGGGGACCCACCAAGTTCTGATTAGGCTCTAGAGAAGAGTTTCTCAACCATTTCTGAAACACCACCCCGTTTTACACGAAAAAAATATTCGGACGCCCCTCTTCTATAATACAGTTTCTTCTAATACAGTTTGTTATAAGTTTTACTGATTGCTGTATCATTCTTTTTTTAATTTAATCTTTTTAGCAGCTTTTTATCTTTTTTCAAATTTCACAAATAAACATTAAGTAAATGTCGACTTGTTTATAGGATATATAAGGAGTCAGACATAGTAATAGACTGATAATAGTTAATTATACCAAATATTCAAATAATTGTGCAATATAATCTTATCTGTTTTATCTTCCTATCTCTTTATTGAGAATCCTTAATTAAAGAACCCATCAAATGTAGTAAAATATTATTTATTAAAATTTTAAAAATAAGCTTTAAATAAATAATGAATAAATAATTTAACAAGAGGGTTGAGCCAGGTGGATTTTTAAAAATTTGGAAATATCAGATTCCAGTTTCGTTACCATCAATCGTAAATCTCCTAGATCAAGAAATGCTCCTTTTCATAGATAGTCAACTGAGCCCACGTTCAACCAAATATGATGAAGGAAATGCATTTAAAATTTCAGTACTCTTGTCCAGACAGTGGCCAAACGACAGTCCGTGGTAGAAATCCCGAATTTTATAATTGTAAAGAAAAAGTATTATTATGATAAATACAATGTTATTCGATTGATTTGATTATTTATTATTTATATATTTAATATTTTATAGATATAATATCTAACTTGACTACCTTATGTACCCTATTTGCCCTTGAACCGCTACTGCCCCCATAGAAGGCTCCACTAGGAATGGGATACCACCCCAATTGAGAACTTATGCCCTAGAGCAGTGATTCTCAACTTTTTTAAGCTACTGTCCCCCTATGGAGCGAAAAAGTTATCAACCACCCTTTCTGAAAATATCGGAATTGAAAGTCTGAAAAAGGGATAGTAATCAATTACAAGAGATAAAATGTTAAGTAAATTTTTTCAACAGAGTTACACAATAAATTTTTATGGTTTAACATAAAAGTTTTACCCCTGAAGGTAATTGTAGTTTATTTGTTCAAAGTAAAATAGGTAACGCAAAAAGAAACATGATGCTAAAAATTATTCTCAACTAGATAATTAAAAAGAAAGGTGTCATCAAAGTTTAAATTTCAATCGATTCCTTCTGAATTTTAAGCTCTGCTGTCTCAGTACTCACAAAAAGGTTCATGCAGGGCCTGATTATTGCACGGGAACTTGGGGAACTTGGGGCACGAAAATTTAGTCGAGTGCTTGAAACACATATTAAGTGGGGAAAAATTGCAAACATACGCTACCATCGTTAAGTTTTAATAAATTATAGTACGAGGTAATTGTGTTTGTCATGAACTCTATTGTTTCCTATTTACTTTAATTTTACTGTTATTTACCTGATAATTAATTCTCTCAAGAACCTGGTGCTCTTTTTATCCTATGGGTTATTGCATATTTATAAGACAGATTATTAGCAACGTACCACTATAAACCATTAAATCATCTCATCCATTTAAATTATTTTTAATTCTATTATTATTTATTTTCTGCACCACAGAGCTTGTGAGTGTGACAAGATAAAAATAAAAAAGTGGGTCACTCTAGGTCTTTAAAAGTCCTTAATTTTTAGCATGGCTAAACAGAGATAATAATGATTACGTAAAATGAAAATTTGGTGTTTTTGATTTTGAATATTACTTTAATGCTAATTTCTTAAATCTGTTTGCTAATTCAGTGTTATAATTTTTATATGACTGTAATTATGATAACTTGTCGCTATAAATTTGCATGGGCACAAAAGTATCTTAGTCGGGCTCTGGTTTCATGACCCACTAAAGAAATTCAAAAGAGAAAATATTCGCATAACGTCCTGAAAAGTCCTTGTGTAAAGACTTGTGCGAACAGTAAACTTGTTTATCACCGAAGGAGATTTCACTGTTCTTATGCATATCCGGTAAGATTAGAAACTGGCTGAACTCGTCGCGACCAAAATTGTGCTTCCACAAAGTGAATTCCTTTAGGAAGGGAGAAATAACTGATATTGTTGTGATAAAATTGCAGCTTGTCGCTTTGAACCTGAAAATTAATCCCATTAAATTTTGTGAATAAATTGGTCAAGTAGCAATATTCATCTTAAATTGTAGCATTCTGTCTCTCAAAGCTGCTCCTTCTCATTGAGAAATTGAAATTCAGAGTCGAAAAATAGCAGAATCTATTGAGCCAGGTGGCTTTGGAGAGCCAGCAAACCTCGATATGTAAAAGAAAGTGATTGAATTCTTCATCTTTGACCTTAGATAGCTCGTTGAATAATCGACTGTTGGGAACATTACTGTGAATTTTGTTCAGAGCAGAGATGATATACAGTGAAACCTGTCTATCTCGAAACCTGCTTATCTCGAAAACCTGTCTATGTCGATGTTTTTCAATTTCCCTACATTTTCAATAAAAATTTAACGTATTTTCCAAACCTATCTCAAATTATTTTTTCCCAAACCTGTCTATCTCGAATTTTCGTAAGAAACACAACATTCCAGTTTAGGGCCTTATTGCATTGACAACTGCACAAGTTCCCATTTCCAGGAAATACACGTCTAGTTTTCTCTCTCGGGGGGTTATTTGGTCAGGGACTTGGTGGGAATTGTACTAAAATCGGGTTCTCTGCTCTGGAATAATAAGGGATCGGGGTTGAGGAGGGAATATGAGACGGGAGAAATTTCTTTTTGGAAATAGAACGTGTTCTGTCTATAGCCTAATGACTAAAGTATCATCTCGCAACTTGCTGTCTCAATTTTAGAGCTAAAAATGGCAGGTGTTAAAGGAAAATTGAATGTTTTAACCATCGAAAGTACTATTTTACTATCATGAAAAACAAAGATACCGTACAAAAGAACTTCGAAAACGGCTGCAAAACAATGAAAAAGAGCCGTGCATGTAAATAAAACTAAAAGTACTTCAAATTTTTAATCTTTTCTATTCCGTAAAGAAATTTTCTTAGTCTATTTTCATAAAACCTGTGTATCTCGAAACCTGTTTATCTCGAATTTTTCTTTTACTCCCAAAAGATTCGAGATAGACTGGTTTGACTGTATTAGAATAAGCGCAAACGGACACAGAGGTTTCTTACAAATAAATACGGTCTGTCAGTCACGCAGTGGACAGCTCAAATACCTGGTACCTTTATCTTCTAAAGAGTGGTACACCCACGGTGATGTCTAAAAACAAATATTTTTATCTCTAAATTAACCTTTGACATCCTTCAAAATAGATTCATCTTTATAATCACCCATCAACTATCATGCTAAGAGTATCTCTTGAATATTTTTCCTTCCTTTAGAAACCGGACGTACACCAGCGGTAAAGCCTCATTTGTATTTGGAAAGATTTATTTTATCAAATTGAAGAGAAAATTTGGTGCGTACTAAAATTTAGCTTAAAGAAACTTTAACGTCTTCAGCCATCTCATTAGTCCGTCGTCGCATTGTATCGTTGTTTAATGGGATATTTTTGATTACATTGGATGTGGCTGGAAGGCGTTAAATAATTTCTAACCCATACCTTCCTTCACAGATGGTAATATTAACTCTTCCCCAATAGTATGAGCCTTCTCCAATTAAGCAGTTAATTTGGATGTACATTAAATCATCGCAAATTTGCGATTTTGCAAGTTTGCTAATAAACTCGAGATCGATCAGAAAATTATTTTTGATGTTTGTATCAGAATGAACTTTGTGCAAGTTCTCCTGCATACGAGACAGTTCCATTGCCTCATTAGATAACACTTTGTTGCAAAGTAAACACATGGGTTGTTGTGAATTCTATGGTGATTAAACCAATCCAAACTTCAAGTATGTGGAACGATACTGACAACATTTCTTCTTTTAAGTGGTCATACGACTCTTTAAAGTCGAAAAAATGTAAAATAATTATCCATTTCGACTTCTCAAAACTTGAAAACTACCAGATTTACAAACATGATTTTTTTCAACTTAGAACAAATTATTATCTTTACACACATATCTCATTCATTTTTGAAACATAAAAAATATTTTTGTTAGAAAGTTTTAAATAAGAGACACTTCGTTGTCGATAAAAATAATATGAAGGCTAACGCGCATGATTACTAAAAATATAATTAACACATTGTATGCGGCACACGTACTAGTACGTTTTCTAAAGATTTATACTTGAGCGCGGGTCACGTACTAGTATGGGTTAATGTAACAACATAGTTTGCTTGTGGGTACAAAAATAACGGTATATACAGGGAAACGAAGCCGAATGTTCTTGTCTACTACTACATAGATTCTGGAAAAATTTAGACAAATAAAAACTAGTTTTTACATCAGTCAATGCGGAACCGCAGAACGGGAAAAAATTAAAACTATATGCTACTATTTCTATTTGATTTTCATATTTACGATACTATTATAAATTTATCCACTAAAAAATATTTTTAACTTCAACCATAAGTTTTTTGTTTACAAAAATCTTATGGTTGTTATTTATATATTTCAATATAAAATACGAAAAGTTGGTTAAAAAATAAAATAATTTTCGATCTATTGAGATTTAATTGAATAACTAAATTTAAGCGCAAAACGCCCGCTCGCGGTACAATTCCGCTGGGAAATGTACCCCTACACAATGTGTTAAGTTGAAGACAAACTTATTGTTTTAAAACATTCTGCAATATCTCAAAATAACTTTGAACCTAAATTTGTATATATTTAAGCTACATATATTGTTTTAAAAAATATTTGAAAAAAAGTTATTTTTTTCCGTTAAAAATTAAAAAGTGATCATTGGGAGAAAAAGAACAACATATTTTTGGAAATATACAAGAAAATTTAGGTTCAGTCGGATGAAAATTATATTATATAAAACCTGTAAAAATTTCACGGAAAAATATTAAAAACTTTTTGATGTAACATGGGTGTTACACGAAAAACACACAATTTGAGAAAAATCCAGTTCAAGTTAAGTTTAAATTTGTTTACAGTAAACAGCTGACACGCTTTTATTCATAACTCCTCCTAATATAGGAATTTTTTCAAGCGAATTGTTATAAAATGTTCAGAACTGAATTTCTCTTCATAAATATTTGATTTTTTTCAAAAAAAAAAAAAAGGTCAAAAATCAAATTTTTTGGCCCTTTAATATGACCCCTTAACTGACATGGTTTGCAACAGCAAAATATCGCGAGAGAAAAGTAACTATTTTTCATAATTTACAATTAAAGAATATCACTTTTCATTTATATGATGTAAAACTATATAATTGAAATTACCTACAATGATACGAAAAGGATATGAATGGATAAGGTTTCTTTAAAAAAATAATAAATAAATTATTGTTGTTTTATTCAACCTATCATTTTGTTTTACTTACGAATAAAAATATAGGTTCCAAAAATTTTTTATTTTTATAAAATTGGTGTGGATATTCCAGTGTGATATATAGTCATAGACATGACACCTCGTCTATCATGTCGATGACTGTATTTGAAAGAAAATAATTCAAAAATATATGAATTGAACAATGAATTTAGTACAGCCATATCGAACGTCAGCAGGAAAACGAAATAGCATAAATGATAATAAAAGTAGTTATGAAAGATAAGATATCAACTGGCACTCAAAACTTCAACGGGGTGGTGTTTCAGAAATGGTTGAGAAACTCTTCTCTAGAGCCTAATCAGGACTTGGTGGGTCCCCGGATCAAGGGGTTACTTCGGAGACGACCACCATGTAATCACAGGTATCTTAATCACTACGCACACAAGTCGACATTTCATCATCATCATTGGCTCACCAGCCCGGGGTTGGCTTTAGCCTTCCACAGAATCATGTCACAGGTTGCCCTTTTCATGGATAGACTCCTCCAGTTTTTCACTTTAAGAACTTTTAAGTCTGTTTTAAGGCAGTCAGTCCATCGGATCCTAGGTCTTCTCTTTTTTCGAAATCAACGATGGTTTGGTTTTGGTGGCTCGTACATCGTTCATTCTTATCAAGTGCCCTGCCCATTTCAGTCTTTAAATTGATATGAATTTTATTATTCTGACTCCTTATACACTGTCTACCAATAAGTTCTTGGACACCTATGCAAATGACGATATCTGCGGTCCTGAGGTACGTCACGGCCTCCGCCGGTATACATCGTGTAGGAAACAGCATCGGTATTAGTCGCATGCAAGATGCCATGTAGTACGGAGCTCTCTGATTTCGAGAAAGGTATAATTATCGGGTATCACAAATGTGGCCGATCCTTAAGGGACATATCTAGCGATCTGAAGTACCCAAAATCGACAGTGGCCTATGTGATTAAGAAGTGGAAGGTGAGCGGTGATTGTCGGAATGTCCCCCGAGTCGGCAGACCAACGAAACTGGGAGATAGAGACCGACGAGTGCTGTCCAGAGAAATTCGGAAGAACCGCACCCAACCGATGGCCCTCATCTGCGAGGAGTTTCAACAGGCATCCGGGAGTATTGTTTCAATGAATACCATCTGTAAGGAAGCACATCTGCTTGGTTTTCATGGTCGTGCTGCTGCCCATAAGCCTTTCGGATACTTTACCTTTCAGATGACAGGGTCTGGGTCTGGCGTCTGCCTTGTGAACGTCTCCTGCCAGAATCCATTAAGCCAACAGTCAAGTTCGGCGGAGGTGGAATTATGGTCTGGGGGTGTTTTTCCTGGTATGGACTTTGACCCTTGGTCCCCATTCATGGTAAGCTCAACGCCGATTCCTACTGCACTATTTTGGATGACAATTTGCTTCCTACGTTGTGGGAGTTTTACGGGGCCCTGTTACTTTCAGGACGACAATGCCAGTTGTCATGTTTCGAGGTTAACCAGGGCTTGGTATGGTACCAATGGAGTTCATCGAATGGGCTGGCCTGCCCAGAACCCAGACCTGAACCCTATCGAGAACCTCTGGGACGAGTTGTATCACCGAATTAAGGGGTGCACTACCCGTCCAAAATCGGTGAAGGAACTTGTATGTCTACTTCAAGCCGAGTGGAAGACAATACCACTAGCTGTAATAGAAAGTATGCCCCGGAGGAAGGGTTCCCGCGGTCCTTAAAAGTCCTTAAGAACTCCTTAATTTTAGCTTTCATTTTTAAAGGCCCATAAAACTATTTAATTTTTGTTAAAGATCCTTAAAAACTCCTTAATTTTTAAATTGGAATGCAATCCATTTCTCCATCGATGAGATCCACAGTCTCATGTGATTTCCTATCAGTTTTTTTATATGACAAATATATAATCTTTTGTATACTTAAAAAGTTTAAAGTATAAAGTCAGCTGCGATTTCCTAATAGCTAACAGTCATGCAGATTTTAATTAAACGAAGCATGGAGGATGGGGGTTGTAGATATTTCAGTTATTTATGGAAGTTTAATTTTCCTTGCATTCAATGTAATAGAAAAGTCTAAAACTTTCATCTTTCCCAGGCAATGTAGGGTATAATCAGCTAGTATATACATAAATATATAAATAACTCTTATATATATATCTATATATAAATGGATAAAATGACTCACTCTCTCTTCTGATATGTATCTATAAATGAATAAAATGACTATATATATATATATCAGAGTCATTTTTAATCCCTTAGAAAACACTGTTTATAATATTGTTTTTATTCACAATTTATTTTTAGTTTGATCACTCAAACTTTAGATGTACATTTTTCAAAATTAGTTTTTGTCAAATAGCTTTATCTTATATTAATTTTTAGGCATTTTTAAAACTCAATTCTGAAATATTGTAGTGCATTTATTGAACATGCCTTGTCTGGTTCATAATCATTAAAATATGTTCCTCAGGAAATAAGGTTATGCCGTTATGTCGTATATTTCAAGTATGTCCTTATAAAAAGTTACTTTGGTCCTTAAAAAGTCCTTAATTTTTGTTCTAGAAAAAGAGTGGGAACTTTGGGAGGTGTTCACGCTGTAATTGCCTCTCGTGGAGGATCTACCAGCTATTGATTTTGAATTAAGTTAGTTTTTCTTTTCTATCACAAGTGTCCAAATACTTATTGGCAGACAGTCTTTGTAACGTAGCAAACATTCTAAAAGAGACTGCGTATTGTAGAAAACTGAAAAAAATGTTGATGATGATTTGGAATTGATTTATCCACCTGATTTATCCATTTTCACTATTTGACATAAATTAGAAGAGTTGAAGACACACAAAAGAGAATACGCCAGAAATCAGGGCAAGAAGTTTTATCTTCTGGAAAACATGATCCATTTTAATTTTGTGACGAAATTCCGCGCGGCGTACTCAGAAAGCCATCGTAGTTGAAAAGCAAGTCAAGAAAGGGCAAAAGCCTCCTAATTAAGGAATTTGATGAACTCACGGAATAAACTGTACTTGAGAGTGGTGTGATCTGCCGGGCAATTCTAGCTTCACGCTATATTTGTCCTTGATTCAAATACATTTACCGAATAAAGATGAAACACCAAATTTAAAGACCGAAAAAGACCTATGAAAGCCGATTTAGAACGTTTAAGAAATACATGTTAACAGGGAAATTCGAACACTGTCCCGAAGAGCACCGCCCTACCCATTCTATAATCAGCTTTAAACAGCTGGTTTCGGTCTCACTAGCCCCTGGGAAAAGTAACTGTAGCTTTTTCATACCAAACAAAAACCAAAATATGTCTTAATTTCTTTTTTGTTTGTTTGACTTGATTGAGCGAGACGCTCATGAGAATATTTTTGTCGCTCAGTTGAATCATTGTGATAGAATGTATCTTTAACCCCTTCCGGTAAAATGACGAGTCTAGCTCGTCATTAGTTTTTCATTCCATACCGCACAATGACGAGCTACACTCGTCATGCGATTAAAGTTACTGTTAAATATGATAATTTAGTTTAAAATTTCTAGTGTACTGAATTTGGCAACACTTTTATCACTTGTGAAAATCACAAGTCACTATTGCATATTGTTTACTTAGAATTTCTTGGTACAAGTCATTGCCAAATTGATGAATCAGAATAAAAGAAAACCTACTAAGAAATGCCGTGTGTGTTACAAGAATCAAATTAAAAGTGAGACTACTTGGCGGTGTAAACAATTAAGAATTCCTTTGCACTTTGTTTTGAAAAGTACCACTAGCTTGAAGACTATTATCTGTATATACCTTATTAATGTTTTGCTTTGATATTTTCTTAATTTTACTGTTTCTGATATTATTTAACACTATGTAAAAAGTGGATTTTAATTAAGAATATGTAAGAATTGTAAAATGAAACAAGTTTTTTAAATAAAAATTAAATGGTTATTTCATGCACAGTTTTTCATTATTAATCATACCGGAAGGGGTTAAGTAAGATGAGGTAAGAGCAAAATGAATTTTACTATTGGGTGGGGTACGGCTGGCTGTTAATTTATCAAAAATTTAAAATGGCTAACTTTTTTAAAAACTGCTTTCATACAAAAGTTTTTGTCGATGATAAAAGCTTAAACAATTTTTAAACGCATGCCGTTCAGTAAATTTATTTTTCTGAATGTCGAGCCAATTTCACAGGTGTGGAAACATCGCGAATGAAATTTACTGTTTATGGTAAAACTTCGTTTTATTACTATAGAAATCATATAAATCGAATAGATAGTTAATTTAATAAATTTTTTGGTAGTTTTAATATTACATTTGAAAGCCATAACATTTTCACATCGCCCCTCTGCCGCCCAAAACAAATTTACCACCCCTCCGCAACGTCTCACTGCTTCCTTTGACAACCAGTGCTCTAGAGCAAGAAGTGCAAACGTATCTAAGGTGACACGTACACTGACAGGTTTCCGTAGGCACCACTGTAGTGTTTTAGGGGCCTTAATATAAGATGCAGATGTTCACGAAAACATATTTATTCACAAATTAGAAATCACGTTACATGTACATTTTAAGCTTAAAGTTATTGTTCTGATGTTCTTAACCCAAAAACAAAATTCTCTCTGTCTATCTGGTGTTGCCAGATTCCCATTAATACAGAGTTCTTTTATTCTGGCTGTTTCCAGATACATTACAACCACGAAAACAATTGAGAAAGTTCTGCTGTGATTTCCCTATTCGAGTGTTCCCTAACGTCCAGAACGTCGACAAGGATGTAAATTTTTTTATGCAAGACCCAAGAAACACTTTTGTCCCAGATTCGTTTCTCCTTGTATATCAAAAGAACAAAAGCAATTATGAATGAACTTGTTTTTTTGAAATCGACAACGTTGACGTTGACCTGGTTTCCCTGATTCGATAGTAACGAGAGACGAATCTTAGTGGTACTAATACGATCCTGAAAGCAATCGATAGAGCTGAAAATGTCAAGGAAAAATTTCGTCTTCAAAACTCAAGGTCATATAATCGCTCCCCCTCTCCCTTGGTAGCAAAGGACTAATACATCACCAATTCGTTTCCCCTGGAAAGAATGTCGCAGAACAGTTTTATGCAGAAATTCTTGACCGACTTCGACAAAGAATGTCAAAGTAAGACCTCGTTTTTGCCAGTATGGGAGTTACCTTCTGTTCCACGAGGATGTTCAGACCTCCACGGCGTTGCACGAAAAGCAGTTTTTGGCCGAGCTGCAGTGGTTGGGATGAATCATCCTTCCACTCCCTTTGGACTTGGCACTCACAAACTTTTCTTGTTTTCGAAATTGGATAAAAATTCTGGAGAGAATAAGATTTCATGATGTCAGAATTGTGGTGTCAGAAGGAAATAGTATTTCGAAAGAAGACTCAGTAACCAGTTTCTGATACAAAGGCACACAATGTGTGTGTAGTGTGATTTAAACAGTTTATAAAAAAATTGGAGAAGAAAACACTCAAAATTTCCGAAATCTATGCTAGAAGCGCGAAAGAGTGAGAAAAAGAAAGACAGTCTTATTGAGGCTATGATCTTTTTGATACCTTGCAACGGGTCGTCCACCCTGACGGGTGTAAGGCAATCGTGATGCCATGCTGGAGATTCTAAAGAGGGATTTTTGTTCCTTTTTTTCTAACGCAGCTGGCAATACAGGCACTATATGCTTTTATGCCAATATAAGGTTGCGAAGCTGTTACCCATTTAGTATCACCCGAGAAGCACGTGTAGCTCAAGGTATGCCACGGACACGAGGAACATTATTCCCGCTGGGTCCTCGTAATTTAGAAGCAGGAACCAAGCAGAAAATCCCCTAGGATTGGCTTGTCACCCCAAGAGGTATTGTTTGAGAACTTGGAGGACATTGTGTCTACGAACATATTTTACATGCCCCAGTCACCTTTAACAACACAGCGGATTTTTGTTCCTTATTCCGTACCTGTCTCCTACTCGGTTTGTGAACCCCCCTTCCCATGTCCAGACCGACTGGAGACCAATTAAATCACCAGGTATAAGAGATAACATATTTCGTCTGCAAATTTACTTATTACGTAAGGCATCTTATCTTCAGCAAGTCTAACTGCCATTTTGTCAAACCATTGTGTAAGAAGATCGCATTGCATTACAGTATAAAAAAATTATATGTCTCAAAATATACTGCAGGTGCATAAACCGGGGCGTTATCTTTATGTTAAAAGTTTAAAATATCTGGATCTTATCTTTATTATCTATTGATGCCTGACAGGGATTTGAACCCGCAATCCTTGTGTTCACCTGGGCTGTAAGTAAGCTAAAAGGGCTGATTACAGAAAAATACCCATTTTTTTTCAAAAGATGTATTAAAAGTATTGCTTTAATTCAACTATATGCCGCTTTCCTGGCTGACATGTTTTTATAATTTTGTTTAATTTTTAAAAAGTAAATTTTTGTTTCAATCTTAGAGAAGGCAAATATATATATAAAACAAGGACGAGTGGTTAAGGCATGGAAGACACATTTCATTTCATATATAAAAACTTCTTTATTGTAATCCTTCTGTCCATAGCTATGCCATTTAGATATCCTTTGTTCTCATAATTTGCCACGACAAGAGTGGAGGATGTTATCAGCCCGAGTTCCCGCTCAGAACTGACTCTTTTGGCGTTGCTACCTAAGCAAAATTCCTATGTCTACTTCCGCGTCGGCTTCTTCACTCTGTATAGTTCCACTCGAGGGTGTGTCTTTCTCCTATTACGTTATCGTTAATGAGTTCTAAATATTTTTAATTAGAACTCGCTTAATTCTTAACCCCCATTTTTAAACGACATATATGTATATAATCGGCTAAAAATTTTTCCCCGATTACACTATAAATTAGCTCCTATTATTTGAATTACCCAGGGTTGCTTAGCAATTAGAACTCCTAATCGTACTTCAGTCTAAGCTCCACCAGAGAAACAAGTCTAACTTTGTGAAACTTTAAATTTATTGAGGATAAAAATGAACGGGTTAATTGGTCGTCTTAACAAGGCAAGAGCTTCGCATGGAATGCTCAGGAACACACATTTCTTTCATAAATGTCAAACCCAAGAGCCAGTTATCACGTGATTTTGTTCCCAAAAGACTTAAGATAGGTCAGAACTTTCTGGGAGTCAAGAGTGAACCTTGATCATTTAAATTTTCTTCGAAACCCCAAAAACAGCAATTTAATTATTGGAGAAGCGAAACTGTTTTCATGGATCACGTGAAAAATGTAACCAGCGGATAGAAAATTACTATTTATGCCAGTGTTAGTTTTGAGAGACGGGTGAAAAGAATTTAAGTCGTCAGAAAACGTACTAGTACGTGTCCCGCATACAATGTGTTAAGATACATTTACAATTAAGCTGGTTAGTTTTTTAGTTTAAAATATCATTACACACACATATATATTTAGAGAGAGATTGGTGGGTTAGGGGCGGAAATTATTTCCGTCCCCAGGTCTCGCGATAGAGTTGACAACCTTGATTTTCCGGTGCACCATGAAACATGTACTTAGTTCTGTCACTCATTATGGGCAGAATCACATCCTCAGTAAGACTTCCCCTCCTTCAAATGACATCTTCTGAAACCCGAGATTTTTTTAAAAAGTTTTATTAAAAAACGAAACAATTTTCCCTGCAGTGTACAAATACTGTGAAAAAACTTCGCTTAACTCTCTCAGTATCTAACAACCTACTCCACTGTTTCACGTATCTCAATCCAAACGGATGAAGCTCTGCACCCCAAACCAAAAAGATTCATTTTAAAACATTCCTCCATCGTTTCCCCTCGTTCCATCACACCCATTCCGAAACGGACCTGACTGTCATTACGTAACTCATCCCCAGGTTTTTGCTTCCCCCCACCGCCAAAAAGAAAGAAAAAAACCGAAAAAAAAAAACTATCCCCACCATCTGGTTTTTTTCCTCCCCTCCACCCCGAATAAACAGATAAAAAAAATGAGTAATGCAATGTGTAAGTAGGTCAGGGCAGAGAAAAAAAGCGAAAAACTCTTATTTGTCTGGGTGGAAGAAAATTATCAGGGATCAGGGGAAAAACAAGCTTAAAACTTTAGATTGACCATTCTTTGTTGCAGCTTTCTTTTTTTTAGCTGTTCGTTTGTATGCAAACCAGGAATTTGCCTCGGGTCTGGGGATTTTTCGTATATCGATTCTTATTCGTCGTGTGCTTCGGATTAGTAAAGTTAGTGAGGATGATATCAAACTTACTTCAATTTTTTTTAGTGTTAGCATTTACAAGATTTTTAAGCGATACTATATACTGTTTAACATGCATTACACGACTTATTTCTGTACGATAAGATTGTAAAAAAGAGAAATTTAAAAAAAGTGGTTGATCTAGTTTCTTAAGTGTCATTTTCTTTAAGATTCCTTATTATTATTTTTTGATTAAATTTCTGATTTAAACGAAATTTAGAGATTATAACAGTAAAAATAACAATCTCGAAAACTGAATACATACACAAACCTTAATATATATGTCGTAAAACGAAGTGTACGACATGGAGAGGTGGGAGGGGTTGCAGTCATAGCCAGTTGGTGTGATAAAGCAAGACAACGCTTCAGTTACAAAAGATATTTATTGTCACAGTATAGGTTGGAGGGATTCGCACTTCATTCTAAGGAGGAGATGAACATAAACTTATATGGCAATCTAAGACAGACCTCTCGAAAAATCTGTCTCCGATTGCACCCATCCCCTTTTTGTCCATAATTTACTATATTGGCCTTTAGGACATTAGTTTTAATAGGTTAGATCATTGTGAATCATAGCCTCAGTGGTTAGTTTAGAATAGGGAGTTAAAAAGAAAAAAAGGGAAAAGCAGAAGCACGTGTGGTTTTCGCTCTTGATCGTAGATTCGAAAACCCCCACGTAGAAACACACGGAGTTTTCGCCCTTGATCGTAGATTTGAAAACCCCTAAGCAGAGACACGCGGGGTTTTTGCCCTTGATTGTAGATTTGAAAACCCCTGAGAATTTTCTCGGGTCATAATGAGGGCTTTTGACTATAAATAAGCTTCAATACTTTTGATTATTAAATTACAGAATGCACTTTGATAGTATATTTCTTACTACGTCTTCGGGGTTTTATTAAAAAAATGACGTGAAAACCCACAACGTCTTTGCATGTCTGTTAAACATCTTTTTTATTTTCTATTGTGTATGAAGCCTCATCTAAATTATCAGTTGCCCATTCTCTTCAAGATTCAAAGTGTCTTTGTATCTCAAAGTTACAGAGTTGTCAGAGTATAGCTAAGTACTGCCATCTGATGGAGACTTGCAACATTATTACTCACTGCAACTTTTTGCAATTTCATTACTTCCTTTACTGTTTCAGAAAATATTAATAGTAAAAATTCAAACTTATTTTCCGTAAATAAGTCCTTTTGTTCCTCCTCCCCCCAAAAATGATTTTAAAAGCATTAAAATTGCACATAAATATGTCGATATATTTGACTTTCCTGAAAGTGAATCGGTAACATTATAGTGTGTTGTATATAGATTTTTCTTTATATGGAGTGCAGATTACAATACAAAATTGAAGTGCACAACTGGATGTTAATGGCAATAATCCTACACACAAAATTACAATTATTTTCAGCTAATTGCTTATGGGTTATGCCCCACAGTGTTAATAACGTTATATTGAAAATTTTCCATTATATAGTGTAAATTGCAATAAAAAGAGGAAGTGCACAATTAGATGTTACAAAATTTCAAACTTCTACAACTATTTGTTTTTCAGTTATGCAAAATACATGTGTACACCAAGAGAAAACTTGTCACAACCAATTCAGGATTGGACAAAATGGATATTTAATGTTTCATTGTACATACTTACAGATATACCCTTTGGAACTTTTAATTCCATTGAAATCTCAACACAAACACTCTCTGTGATACAGTATAAACAGGGTACCCACTCTTTTACCAGAACAAAAATTAAGGACTTTCTATGGAGCAAAGTGACTTTTATAAGGACCTACTTGAAATACACAGCATAACGACATAAACCCTACATCCTAAGGAACATATTTTAATGATTATGAACCAGACAAGGCATGTTCAATAAATGCCTTATAATATTTCACAATTGTTTTCAAAAATGCCTAAAAATTATAATATAAGATAAATCTATTTGACAAAAACTAATTTTTAATGTACATCTTAAGTTTTTTGAGTGATCAAACTAAAAATAAATTGTGAAAAAATACATTATAAACAGTACTTTCTGAAGGTTTCAAAATGACTCATATATATATATACTAGCTGCTTCGCACCCAGCCTTCGGTATGGGTAATAAATGCTTCCAAGTAATAAAAATATCGTCAAGATAAAATATAAAATTTGTATTTACCAAGTAATAAAAATTTAGTTTAAAATATTAAAACCTATAGCAATAATTTAGATTTTGTTTAAGAAATGGCAACTGCGAAATGCAAACAATTTTGATAGATCATGGCGAGTTTATAATTACTGAATACAAATATCTCACAAGATAATAAAATAGAAAAATATGCTTTTCTAAAAAATAAGGGTTTAGCATTTAGAAGATGCGAAAATAATCTCATGTACATATATACTATCATAAATATATACATTTACACTTGAAATTTAATAGCAAAGGTATATTTTTGTGTTACTCGGATTACCAAATATCAGGCGAGAATGATGCTAACATTCAATAACACTGTCATTTTTTGAAGCCATCTCAACAATGGAATTGCGTGTGCTGCAAAATTAAACTGGTATTTTGGTCAGATTTTCTATATCTTTCGAACTAATTGGAATATCGGATGGGCAAAATGACTTCCCTAGATCGTTCCGCGTCTTTTGGAACCTTTGGCTCCCTTCTGTGTCCACCGTTTCGCGAGGAGATAGACGCACATAGATATATAGAAACAGTCAGATTTTAATATATAAGAATATATATATATATATATATATGTGTGTGTGTGTATACTAACTGATTATATCAGACATTGCCTGGGAAAGAAGAAAGTTTTAGACTTGTATTACAAAGAAAATTATACTTCCATGAGTAACTGAAATATCTACAACCAAATAAGTATAAGAAATTCATCGAGTTCCAATTTAAAAATTAAGGAGTTTTTAAGGATCTTTGACAAAAATTAAGTAGTTTTAAGGTCCTTTAAAAATGAAAGCTAGAATTAAATAGTTCTTAAAGACTTTTAAGGACTGTGGGAACCCTGTACAAGAAAATAAAAAAAGTGATGGGGTTATACCTATCAAAATACAAAATAGTTTCAAAATTCAGTTGTGGGACGTCTGAAGACTTCTTGACGCTTTGAGCCTCTAACCTCACCTGCAACCCTTTTATTGAATTTATGTATTGCATATTAAATTGTAATCCATTATAAAATGAAGTTTTAAGAGAAAATTCATTTTCTACATCCTAAAATCACAAAATCATCATGTCCTCAAAACCTAGTTATGTCTAGAAATTGAGTTCATAGATGCAGTTTGGCTATCTTTCTGTGTTCCCATAACAATGAGAATATACACAAGATTACTTTTAATAAAACAGCAATTTTTTGTATCTGCTATATAAATACAGTAGAATCCTGATTATCCTATGCCGTATGGTAGAGCACTGCTCTTAGAAACTGGAGTTCGAATCCTGCTGCGGGCATGAATATTTATGGTAGCCGTTCGGAATTGGCTTTAAGCTGTAGGTTCTGGTCTCATTAACCCTTGTATGCAAAACAGTAGACCACAGCACTCAAAACCAAACCTGATTATCCTAACTATTTGGGACCACTAGTATTTCAGCTATTGGAAATCTTGGTAAACAGACTTTGTATTTTTTAATATGTTTTAGTGAAATATTTTAACTATATGTACTAAGTTAAATTATGAAAGATGCATTTTCAAAATTAACACAAATATCAGAAAAATATATTATTTAAATTTAATATACATTTGTTAAATATATATATATAAAGTCTGACCTTGCATTGCAAAAGTCTAGAATTGCTACCTGATCACACCAATTTTTGGGAATACTGAAATATTGCTTCAAATATTTTAGGGCTTCATTATTTTGGACTTTAATTCTAAAGTTAAAAAACATACATGTATCTAGCATATTCACCTAAATTAGTTTATGATAATAATTCCTTTTTTGAGAAATATAATTTTAATTTACCTTTATATTTACATAATTTATCCTCCTTACAGCTATACTTTAATACATATAAAACTTTTATTGATCTCCATATTTATTAGAACTATGTATATTATATAACTATTATATTTACATTATTAGATATACGGAATAAAAAATCATCTTGGTTAGTAGAAACTCTAAGCTCAGATACTCAAAGTCCTATTGTAGTTCTATTAAGAAGAGAAATTTAGAAATTTGGGGTTTTCAAATTTTATTTTTGTGTTATATACATAATGTTCTTGAGCATAGATTAATATATGACAGTTATTTCAGTAAAGCCCTTTCTTATTTAAGTACCTTTAGAACAAAGTGATTATTAGGAATTATATAAAAGCAAATATTTCCCAAAGACAATCAATGGCAGTTAGAAATTGAAATATCTCCAGTTCACCTCTAAAAAGCAACTACCTAAAACAGGCTTGGAACTGCTGAGGCACTTTCAAAAAGGTGGGAAAAGTGACAAATAATACAGAAGTGACTAAACATTGAAAAAAAAAAGAGCGATATTTTTCTCCTCTTGATTACACACGCTACTGTTAAGATTTTTCTATTTATTTTAACTCTAAATCAAATGATTCATGCAAGACATGATTTTAGCGTCAAATACAAAAAAGGTTAAACATTTTGTTAACACAACTCAACATTGCTTTTTACTCAAGAAAATCTATAAATTAGATTTGAATACATATAATACATTAATTTTATAATCACAATTTTCTGTATATATTAATGATGTTTTGAAATATGTACATAGCTAGATTAGAGTATCTAAACAAAAATAGTGAACAAAAAGAAAAATAGAAATGTGTGCTTTGACGTACATTAATGTATTAAATGTACATTTCAGTACAAATGTAGATTTCAGAAATTTCTTTACCACTTTTTAAAATCACTAAATTCTGGAAACCATATAACTAATTACATTTTAATAAGAAAAATAAGATTAGAGCATCACATTTTTGGTCTTTTATTATTAATTCAGTATTAATCATCAGTATCAGTATATAATCATCAGTATCAGTATATAATTAAGTATTTTGTTATTAATTCAGATTTTCTTTTTCCAACAAGACTTTTGTTGTGATACACCATGAAAAAAGTGACTAAAAGTGATTGTTTACTTAAAAAAGTGACTAAAAGTGATCAGTTGTAAAAAAAGTGACTAAAGGTGAGAAAAGTGACGGAATTGCAAGCCTGATAACACAATACATAAAAAAAAAAAGCATGTAGCCATGAAAAATTTTCAGATTTTGAACAATGATCGTGTCTGACTTAAGAATTACAATTTTACATGTACAAAGCCAGTGTTTGCCACAGAAAAAAAAAAAAAAAAAAAACTTTATTGTTAGGGCAGAGATGAACAAACTACGGTAAATTTCAATAAAAAAAATGATAATTTACAATTCAAGAGTAATACTAATCACTTTCCATTTTGGCTTAATTATATAAATAATGGTGATTTAATTTCAAACTGGTAACAAATGATATGTGAGGACTTTTATTGTTTGCTAGAAAAATCCAACACAGGAATTAGAACTTTCATGAGAGAATATTTATCTTAAGCTTTGCCCAAGGCTTTTCTATTTTGGTACAAGTTCTAAGATTGTTTATTTCATGTGAAAATATGGCAGACAGAGAACATCATAGTACATGGAGTGATATTAATAAAAATAAAGTGTTGCTGGGGCTTGTTTGAGTTATTGTAGTTATTCATAAACATATTTATTCCCTGACATATCTACTGAAAAACTGATTCAAAGTTTTATGCTCTTGAAGGTAAATGAACCTGAAAATATTCTTTATAGCTGTTGAAATTTTAAAACAAATTATATTGGCCCACTAATTTTTTTTTTTTTTTTTTTGTTTCTTAGCCCCTTCTGAAAAGTTTGCTCAGTACTGTATTAGGGAATACTTCAGATATTTTATTGATCATAATAGAAGAAAGTTTTACATGACATGACTTCATAAGACACTTCCCAGCAATACAAAAATCAATTAGTAGTTTGAATCTAGTGTTTTTTTTTTAAATTAAACATTTTGAATTGAAGTATTTAAATCACATGCTTTATGAATATTGTTTTCAATAATCTTAGGAACAAAAGGAAAAAAGACATTGTATCACTTTTAAAAATTTTATTTTTTATAAAAGTAATAGATGAAAAGTACTGGCTGAAGAAACAAAATTGTCAAAGTCCTCAATCTGCAGAAAATCAAATCACAATGATGCAACACAGTACGGTGGAACACTAAAAACGATATTTATGTACAGCATATTTTATATAGCCAATTTGATAAATCATCCCAATTTCATACAGTCATTTCAAGAAAGTACAACATTAGCTGCTTGTAGATATTTTGTAAGGTGTGCAGCCACTTCAGGGGAAACATTTGATGAGATTAGGGCTGGAAACTAAATAGAAAGGGAGAAAAACAGAAATATTAAAATGATGATGTAAACTACCATTCAAACAACTTTCCTTAAAAAAAGAGAACCAGATAAGATATAATCATTCAGATTGTATAGTGGGTAGCATATTGAGCTTCTACCCAATGAGCTTAGGTTTGAATACCTGAGGAAGACTTGGATGTATTCATGCAATAATCTTCTCATGGGGAGTAATGTTAGCCACCTATATGGTGGTCCGATAAATAAGGCAATTCACGCAGCAGGGCAATTTATTGTTTGCTTATTGACTACTGTAAACATGAAAATGAATGAGAGGGGCATTATGGTAGTCTGTGACATTATGCGAAATTGCTCTATAGTCAACAAAATCTATGACATTGTAGAAGCAAATGTTAATAAAGGCAATTGTCTCTACATCAGGGAAAAAAAAAAAGAACTATTTATTTCCCAAAAATTTTTTTTTGAATGTTCCTTCAGAACAAAAGTTTTAACAAGATATTTGTTGAATATTTAGACATTGTAAAATAAAAACATTTGTCAATTTTCCCTTCTTGGAAGCTTTTTAAATTTTAGTGTTACTGCACCAGAAGTATTTAAATTTTTATAAAACTGTTTAACAGTGGTGATGTCACACCATGTTTGTTTACTTAATTTGCATGTAAAACTGATTAACTGTTTAAAATTGTATAAATAATATGGTGTGCATATTGGCTTGCTTTTTGATGGCCTAGTGATGCCAAGTACTGCAATGGTAGCAAGTACCTGAGTAAACCAAGTGTGGTTAAATGCAATATTTTTACAATTATACTTCAAATGAAGCAAATAGATGTTGGTGTTCATTTTTTTATTTTTTATTTATTATTTTTTTTTTTAAGTAGAGCAACTACTTTGAGTTTAAAAAGTGGTAAATTTATTTTGTTGCTTACAAGAAGACATGTGATATGACTTTTTTATTTTGTACAGCTGAAGCTACTGAGAATGTTTGTTATATTTTCTTCATTAATAAACTTTTATTTTTAAAAATGTAATCTTTCATATTGTTAAGATACACATGTGTCAACAAAAAAGAATAATCTAATAACTCTAAAATTTTTTTTGAATGTTCCTTCAGAACAAGGCTTCTTGACAAATAATTTAATTGAAATTTTTAGTACTACTTGTAAAATAAAAACAAGGAAATAAATTGAATCAACTTTTTACTACTACCTAGGGAAGTTACAGCTAGGTACTGCAACCAGAAGTCTATTATACCCAAACCCAAGGAAACATAACCTCAAGGGCATATATAAAAAAAAAAAGGCAGTGGCTGATGCAAATCCCAACAGGAATATCTTGCAGCTCCCAAGGTGCTTAAAACCTTAGAGCCAATAAAAACTTGCAATTATATAAAATATGGTGGACAGTCTCATCATTAAGATGACAGCCATAACACAAAGGATGGGCCTAATCCCCATTATGTTAAAAATACCTTCTGAGGACTTACTTGAGATGCAATGGTATATATTTCTCAAAAATTATCTACAAATTTAAGATAGCATCCTACATTTCAGACTATTTATATTTACATTTTCATTGTTTTTAACAGAAAACTAAAATATTAACAAAATACTTCATATGCAATCAGATCTACTGAAGATTTACCTGTGTCCAAAATTTGAAGACTAAAAACCCCTTATTTCTGTGCAAAGTTTGAAGACAAGTATAGAAAGATCAATTATTTTATTAGTACAGTCAAGTCTTCCCTAACATGGTGTTTCAATAGCACAGAACTCATCTATATCACATTTTACATAGAAAACATTCCAACAACTCAAATGACATGATATATTTCTCAATGGGAGCATTTATTTGATGTGTTAAATTTTCTGTAGTCAACGTTTAATAAAATGACAATTTTCTATATCTGTCTGCACATCACATGAGGGGAAAAAACAGCACACATTAATTTACTTTGTATTAATTCTGAATTTCTTTTAATGAAGTTTCCATATAAGGCAGATTTTTATATTACACTGTAAAAATATACTTTGTCTTATTCTATGTCTATTAATGCATTATTTTTGAGAATATAATGAATACAGTGCTACAATCATGATATAGCAGACTTGATGACTTTATTTGATATTTATGAGCCCAAGTAATTATGCAATTTAAAATCTGTCACATTGGCAGTATGTTTTGTCATTACAGTATATCTATTACTTTTGGGTTATTCTAAGTGTATGTAGACACTGAGCAAATGCAGTTTTCGAACAGCTCCATTGATTATCAAATTCAGAATTTCCAGCAAATAACTAATTGGCAATAGCATTGATGACTCATTCAATAAATGTTATTCGGTATAGACCCCAGGAAGTAAATATCCGATCAGAACAACTAATGCCTACAAAACAAAGGAAATATATCTTAACCCAGTCAACAAATTGATTGCCATGATGTTAAAAAATATTCTATAAGCTTGATCAACATGTTATTGACAGTGATATTATACACTGAGTGTAAGGCATGCTTAACAACAAGCTCAATGCAATCTACTTTGCTGGTCACATATGATCAATATTTTATGATAAATGAATGTTTTATTTGACCTTGCTTATTTATTGTTAGATAATTAATTATATTTCCTCAAGTTTTCAACTTTATTTTAATATTTTGGTATAGAATGTCTTTTAGTAGGAATGTTAATGAGATCTGACTGTTAATTACATGATTAGTCATGAAACAAATATTTCTTGTCTAGAAACATAAAATTTTAATAAGGACAGAAAAAATTTAGTTTTCAGCTTATGTGTTAAAAAATTTCTCCTTTTTATTGTTTCAGCAATAAATGTATATTTCTTCGTAAGCACTACAGACTGTTACAGGCCGTTTCTGTCTATCCAAGTTTTCCCCACCTGATTCTATTTGCTCCAATAGTCCTACATTGCTGGACTCCATGCAGCTTAAAGTCTTTCTCAATATCATTGATCCATCTATCAAAATTTGGTGGTCTACGTTTTTGCCTTTTTTTTTTAACCCAATTCTAAAGAAAGATATCATTTTTGTTGGGAATGCATCAGCATATCTAAACAGGAGTGCAAGACATCTCACATGGGATACTTTTATAACTTTAATATTAATGCCATTATATTTTGCACAATTCTTGTAAATTTTCACGATTGTAAAGAATTTTAATGTTATTGTACATAATTGAAAAAAAAAAAATCTATCTTAAGATTTTTCTTTCAAATATGGATATAATTTCTTCTCATTTTTGAGTGTCCAACATTCAATTCCATACAGAACAATTGTCCGAGCCCCTGTGTTGCAAGCTCTTGTTTGTATTTATGAGCACCATCTGGCAAAAATTGTCACCAGTAGGTGTAGTCGCTAGGTGGTCGTTGCCTAGAGCAGACATTCAGTTCTATGGGGATCCAAACCTGCTATTGTGAAAACTCCCTAATTGGGATATAATTATGCTTCTTATCATTGAAGTATTGGCTTTAGATTGTTTTGCAATAAATAGTTAAGATACATCCTGCTCTCGTTCATTTGCTAGTTATGTTTTTTAACTTTAGTTTTTGGTACCGAGCTTCAGAGTCAACAACAATCATCCTTAGTTTTGTAAAAGCTTTGGATTTTGTGTTGACATCATAAAAAAAAGAGAGTCAAGTTTTATAGATTTAATCATTCTAAAATTTTTTGCTTTCTAAATTAAATAAGACCAAAACATTGAGCCACTATTGTCATATTTAGAGAGCTTTAGTATATCACTTACCAATATTGAGAATAATGTCCATCAGTAATTTCTCTAACCTCTGTAAGCATTTTAATTAAGCCAACAGAACATATTTTTCTTTCTATATTACCAGACACTTTTTGAAGGTCAGGTAATATGACACGTTCAATTATCATACCAAACATCCTGCAAGTAGAAAACACACAAACATAAGTTTATAAATTAAAAATTAATTATGCATAAACATTTTATTTGCAACATTAACTCAAAATAAGGTAATGTAAGTAATATATCTATATCCACACACACACACATATATATATAAAAATTGTCAAATCATGCTTTTTTTTAGCAATCATTACATGACTTTAAAAATTTCTTAAAAGTATCATGAATAAAAAATTCTGATGTACAATACAAATAAAAATTTGCTTTTAGAGAAATTACAGGTTTTATCTTAAAAATCTATAAACTTACTTTATAAGTGTTAATAAATACATACATAAAAATAATTTTTTGTATTACATACCTAATTTAATCTATACTAATTTTTTTTTCTTTTATTAATATAAATTGGAATACTTTAATACAAGGGTACTTTGGTATTATTCATTGACCTGAATAATAGCATAATTAAAGTAATTTCATATAATGTTTTATGTCATATGCTAGTACTTTTTTTTTTTGTGCAAAAATTTAATTTTTATTAAAAATATTATTATTATATTTAAATTTTAATCTACAATTTAAGAAAAAAAGAATATTATTATTTACCCACCATTAAGTGCTTAATTTTCTTTGTGAACAAATTTTATTTCATAGGATATTCATAAATACCAAACTCAGAATTCAATGACAAGTAAAAAATTTAAAAATAATGCATATTTTTAATCGGTATTTCACTAAATGATTTTACTATTTTCTTGGCAAAACATGCTTTCCACAAATTAATCATTGTCTAAATCCATGATTTTCATGACTTTCCTAAACCTATATATATATATATATATATATATATATATATATATAAACCCTCTGCTTGTTTGTCTATTAGTCATGCATTGCAAAATGGTTGGATCAATCATGAATTTTTTTTAAATGATGAATCAAGTAAACTCTGGGAAGGTTTTAGGTTAATCAAATTGATCAGAGGTCAAGGGTTTGACAGATAGAAAACACATTTTTTGCCCTCCATTGGGTCTGGTAACCTTATACTAAGGTGGCAGTAGATACATTTTTCTTTCAGAAATGAACTAAACCTTTTAAAGCTTTTAAAGAACTTAATTTCTAATAGTTTATATATTGAATATTAAAATCATAAATTTTCTGCTTCTTGGCTGGATTTACTTTACCTACTAATTTTTTTTCTATTTAATTTTTACTTTACCATTCCCCATATCAACTATTCCATTGCCAGATATATTGCATGATTATCTATAAAATTAATTGAAAGTATTTCATATCTTATTTATGTCATATGCTTAGTACTTTTGTAGCTTCCCAATGTTCTTGAAAATGCAAGTAATTTGAGAGCAAGGATAATTTGCCAAATATAACAATTTTATTGCTTCAGTTTATATTTTAAATTTTCACACACACATATCTCACCCCCCCAAAAAAAAAGGAAAGAATGTTATTTCCTTAATGAAAAGGACTGTTTTATTTTCACAACTATTTATATTTCTTTATGAAAGAAAATTTTGAATCAGAGTCAATTCTGATACACATGTTGAAAATATCTATATTTTAAAAATTTATCACTAAAAGGTGATTTTCTAGCAAAAAACTTAACAATATTCTAATAAGATATTAGAAAACCTTTAAAAAGACAAACTTTCACATATTAATCTTTAAGAATCATGCATCAAATTTTGCAAACAATATACCTAATGAAATAGCTGAATTACCTGATTACAATAGCTCTGCTAATTCTAGATGTCCAAGTGCCACTCTGCTAAGTTGACAATAATAGCCCTATCTCTTATTACTTCCATTGAATTTATGTGTTTTATGTTGTGTTGGTGTAATTAAAATGTGTTTTTGATTGTAATATATATATAATCATTAAAATAGCATAACAAATCATTACTAATTATTCTTTTCCTTTCAGAATAATAAATTTTTATTGTATCTTTCAGATATACCAGTTTATGAATATATCTAGTCTGACATCTTCAACATTCACTCCTCAAAATTATTAATTCTATAGTATTAAAAGATTTCACCTTAATTACTCTTTACTTGATTAAAGCAAACTGCCTGTTTATTAAGCAGAAAAAAAAATCTTTACCCACAGACAAGACAGATGTTAAATGTATAAAAATTACAATGCTTCATTCTTTAAAAGTCTATCATCATGTAAAAACTTACTTTGGTTGAATATCATCAACATAGGAAATAAGGACTTGAGGACTGTACTTGTATGCAAATAAAAAGAAGAATACTAAAAGACCTAAAAAAAGAGGCAAACCACAGGTTAATCATTAAGTTAAATAAAAGCCCACAAATACATTCATGCCTCACAGATGAATTAAAGAAATACAAGAAAAATTTAATTTAAGCCTAAAAATACACCAACAAATCTGCTATATAATTCAGATAGAATGAATAAAACACATATAAAAATGTGAACTTAGTTCATAATCTTGATTTTTACAAAATACATAACAATTCCTTATTCATATATCTTATGCTTCCATATAACTCCTTCAAAGTAAAATAAATCTTAATGTTCTTTAAAATAATTTAAAGAAATTTACAAAATTAAATATTTCTTTAAACAGATATTACAAAGTATAATAAGAAATTAGTTTCTATATACTAATCAGTAAAGCACCAGTAAAAAAAGTATTGTCCCATTAGCTTATAGTTGAATGAAAGAAAGTTTTTACTATGTACTCATAAAATATCTACCATATTATTAAAAATGATTTTTTTTTTAAAAAATTGCGAATACATTGAAAATAGACTTTCAAATATGTTGCCAAGCAGATAAAAAGGGCATATATTTCGCTGTAAAAAAATGTTAGATTAAGTTAACAACAGTATTTACTTATAGACACAAATGAAGAAACTTTCAACTCTGGCAATCCCCTCTAAAACTAGGACATGTTAAATTTCAGCAAATAATAATAAGCTATTTTTTGGCAAATTTATTGATTGCAGCAAGTTTACAGAGAAGCATGTTTTTGAAAAAATTAGTCAATCTGATACTGATATAATATAGTTTCTCTTGTTGCATTTTTGAAATTATGGCATCTGCTAGTTATTTTTATGAGATTATTGCCCAAGTAAGACTCATCATAAATTTATCTTTCATTTTTTGTGTTTTTTTTCTCAGTTCTAAATTTTTGTTAAATCCATTTATTTTTTGCCTATTATTACATATTTCCTCTTTACCACAAAAAATCATGTTTATTTTTGCCAGTTAAATGATTTTTATGTTTGCCAAACATTACCTTCACTACAAATGTTTCACATATCTGCAAACCCAGCACTTTAGCCTTAGAAAAAGTTAAAAATTCTTAAATTACATAGGATATGTATGTAATCGTACAGAGGGGCCAACTAGCCCCAAACCTCACTTGAAAACTTCTTTTCAAATCCATTGAATACTTCTTTTCAAATTTCCCCTATTATTTTCCTCAGCCCGCACATGCTGGGCTGCCAAGTGTCCCTCTAATTGTCTGTTCGAAATAAACACATAATTTGTCGTGGTCGATCATATCTTTTATTTCATCTGATCAAAATAGCACAGAATCCAGAGGCATCTGAACCAGACAGTGTCAGAAAGCTCTCTCTCTAATGCCAACCTTCTGCAAGAGACGACCAAAACCAGTGTGTTTTAGTGTCGTGGGAAAAAATGCAGAGGCAACTGTTATTTGCTTATAGAAAGTAACCTTTGATTAGTGCCATCTGCCAAAGTGTGGCGTTCCAGATGACTATTATCGCTGATCATTACAGATTTTTTCCGGGAGAGTTATAACTTCCTAATTAAAAATGCCAGCTATATCATTTTCTGTTTTGGGAACCATAGAAAGAATTTCGGGGTTCGTCTGAAGGAATGAAAACATCCTCGTTTAAATTGGATGGCTGGGAAATATGGTTAATATAAAGAGAAGAAATTAAGATTTAGAATAATGAATGGGGAAAAGGGATAATTTTGGAACAGGCTTTTTGGCTTGGATATTGATATTATTACATATATATGGTATATACAAGTACCATAAAGGTACATATCGGTTAAGTAAAAGTAACTCCTAGTAAAGAAAAAGGGGTGGGGTGGAAGAGAATTTCAAAACATTTTAGCAGGCATTCAATGATTAATTAAAGTGACAAAATTACTGTGATATATTAGAGTAATTAAGAAATATATAAGAGAAGACTAGAGTGATAACTTACTTTTAACAAATTTTGTAGTCTTAGAATGCTGAAGTCGATGAAATAGAACAAGAAATACATTCTTTAAAAATGGATTTAAAGTTTCTCTGGAAGAAAATTGTAAGAAATGTTTTACAAAGTAAAAATAACAGGCAGCCATAAAAAAGTCACAATTATATATATAAATATAAACAGTGTAAATGTATAATTTTTACAATGCAATCTGATGCTTCAGTCACTTATATACAATGCTTCATGAAAGTTTCTAATAGTGTTATAAAAATATACCAAATAATATTAACTATAAAATTTATTTTTTACTGTAAATTATTTTTAGTTTGAATCTTTGTAAACTATATACGGAAAAGGAAGGCATTAAAATATTTACAGAAACATGGATGGTAGTATTTTATTGTTATTGACATACTATCTCATGCAAAATGAAAAAGTATCACAGCATTTTGTAGTTTGGGGAGAATAACGTGCACCACATATATAAAAAAAAAAAATATAAAAACAAACCTGAACATAAATATAATATATTAAAAAATAAATAAAATACTATATATATATATATAAATATATTTATTATTTTTTAATAAAAAAAATACATAAAAATTTTAACCTGAACATTAAATATGATTTAACCAAAAATTAAAAATTCTATTAGCAGTATTTAACATTTTATAAATGTTTATTTTATAATAAGAAATACAGTAAAATTTGTTTTAAACAAATACTAAAGATTGATGAGGCAAAATAATATATTTTAGTTTTTTGAAATTCAATAATTATTATTTTATAAAACCTTCTGTGTAAAATTTGAAAACAAGAAAATTTTCAAATTCTGTGAAACAAAATTGTATGTATGTATGTATGTTTGTATACATGTATATGTATATTATAATATTTATATATATATTATATATATGTATATATATATCTTAAATATTTTTTATATATATAATTTTTTTATATACATATATATATATAATAAAAAATTCTTCAATTTATCAAAAAGAATAATGTGGTTGATAATATTTGGTTTAAAGAATAGTAATAATTTAGAATACATAAAATATGATGCTGAACAGTTTTATACACCAGAAGCATGTCCAGAGGAAACCATTTAGAAATTTTCTGCAATTCACAATTTATTACCTGATAATTCACATTAATATACGTCTTTCAAATCTTTAATAAAACTAATTTTAGATATTAATTTGTATTTAAATAAAGGTTCAAGTTTTAAAATTAAAAAAAAAAAAAAATAATTTTGAATTTTTAAACTCTCATAAAAAATCTATGAATATTTTTTTTTCATTTTATTAATATTTAAATAATGCAGCCTAATATATTGATAAAAATTGTACACTATTATTTTTAAGATTCGACTTACTCTATCATAGCAAAGGATTAATTTCCTTGTTAGCCTCTTTTTTGATTATTAATATTTTTTGTTCCAATTGCTTTTAAATCAATTTTTTTCCCTTTTGACATTTAATTGCTTCATATTTTTTAGATTCTCCCATATTCTCATTTAATAGCAAATAAGAATTTTTTTAATGCACATAAAATCTCTTGGAGATTTTTTTTTTTGATATTTTGACTGCCAATTGCTTTTAAATCAATTTTTTTCCCTTTTGACATTTAATTGCTTCATTTTTCAGACCAAAATACCACAGTTTCTATAATTTTTTTTTATTATGAGTTAAATTTTGTATACATGTAAAACAAATAGTTTTACATAGCTTTATTGGTAAATGTATGCTTGGAATGATTATTCTTTACATTTCTTTGTTACCTTTCTACAATTAGCAAGAACTCTTTAACAAGAAATATTCTCCTTCAAACCAGATAATTAATTTATTTTTTAGTGTTTATCACAAAAGAGAATTAATAATAAAGGAGAATACTTACAAAGGAATATTTTCAATCATCCTATGTAAAATATAAAATCCTTCATGATCATTTGTTTTCGATGCCATAAGTTTCTGAAATACACCTAGTACAGCATTCTAAATTAATGAAAAAGATACATAAGTGAGGATTGTATGGGATATTTAATCAACATACATTGACAGGAATTTTAAACCTTTTCTGTTAGCTTGTAACACTGCTAAAATTTGTCCTAGCAAATGCTGAAGTGTTCAAGAATTTACATATCATAATTGAGAGAACATAGTTGGATCAATTGCTTTTAACCCAACCCCTTGAGGACCAGCACATAAATGCTATACGAGTCAACTGTTGTGAAAATCACTGCCGTTCAATGCCATCTAGTAATTAAATCTAGCACTTAAAAATTTAAATAGAACGGTCTGATCTATTCATATTATGCCAACACATTGCTGGTCTCTCTATAGTAACCAGAGTTCTCTGTGTGGAGGCAAAGTTGGACTGATAAGAGTGGAATTGCTGTGCTGTGTCCATGAGATGTTGGTCATGAACGGGTAAAAGCCATAGTTTTCACAGTTTAAGCTGGTCTTTGTAAGTGAAAAGTAAAAAGTTTATATGGATTTTTGAAGAAGCCTTTCTTCTCACTCTTAAATGACTAATTCACTAAATAGGGAATTTAATATTTTACCAAAGGCTTAATGACTGTGTAGTAAAAAACTGTTTTCTCCATCTTTATATTATTTTCTTATCTTACAAAGTACATTTTTAAAGAGTGTAAATACTTTCCCCATTCGTAATTCTACTTTTAGTACTTGTGCCCCATATAATTTTTAGCTACTTTTTTGAAGATCTGTCTAAAAATGAAGCTTAAATAGCTTTTTAAAGAAGTCTTTCAACATTTATAAGAACTCCACTGAAAAAGAAAATTATGGCAATCTGCAATTTGCCTTGTGGAGGGGGGGGGGTAAAGAAAGGACATAGTAAACCTTGAGAGGAAAGAGTGCCAAACTACCTTTAGAGATCAGGTAAAAGACACTCTTAATATAATCTCTAGGTGATGCTACTTGCTTGATTTTCCCATTTGAAAATTTATTTTAAATTTGGTTGCTATTAAAATCTTATTAATTTGTTTAAAAATTAACAACCTAACAAGTAAACTAAGCTGTAAAGGTTTCTTAATTATAGATGCTCCTCTTTTAAGGAGCATTTAAAATTAAGTTTTTAAGAAGAATATGAACCTGTTTCACGGAAGAATGAATCTATTACTCTTATTCCTTATCTAAGTCTACAAATCTTTTGCAATCTATGAAAGCTAAAAATGAAGAATAACCAAAGTTTTTTTTATCAAATAATGCAGTTTAAATTCATCAGAATTTCCTATGCCCAAATATAATAAAGAATACATCATTGCATCAGAAGGGAATCAAAACTTTCACGCAGTAAAAGGAACAAGTATCAAAGCTGAGTATCAACAACATAGACTTAATGAACACTCATGTTTTCTAATTTAACTGCAAAATTTTAGACTAATCATCCATCATACAAAGTAATCAAACTCAGATCAAAATGAAAGTACAAGAACTGAAAAATAAACATAAATTCTCTAATATTATAATAAAAATAATTTAAAAACACATAAAACTATAACACTAACACATATTAACCATTAAAACATAATAAAAAATATTTTAAATACAGTCTAAATATAAAATAAATTCCCAAAATTAAAAAATTTATAAACATAATAAACTATAAAAAAAAAAATATAAATATATAAAAATATAAAAAAATATATATATATATATATATATATAAACTATTATTTAAAAACATATATATAAATCAAATATAAAAATAGCTGCAAAATCATATATAATCATAAAATAAGCAAATTTTAAACATATAATATATATATATAATTATAATATAAAATAATTTATAAAACATAAATTTTAAACTATTTGTTAACTTTGAAAAGAACAATATAAATATATTTTTTCAATACTATATACATCCATGTAATCTATAAATCTTGTTAGAAACAAAACACAGCACACATTAACAAATTAATTATTTATAATTTTTAGTGATAATATAATTTTTAACCACAATAATAATTGATACTACATAAAAGCTTAACCATTTACAGAAGCTTTATTTATTGGGAAAACCAACAAACTATCAGTAAACAGCTCAAAATTCCAAAAAATAAAGCTGGAAAAATGTAATGGTATTTAGGAAATCATTGAAATTGAAAAGACAACAAATTCTGGAAAAATTAAAAAAAAATGAATTGAGTAATTTTTCAAGTGATAATTAAACACAATTAATCTTATCAGATTTAACCATTCACAGAAAACTAAGATTTTATATATATTCTGTAAATGATACATGACTGTTTTATGATACTTTATCTATTTTATTAAAGTTAACCTTCCTCTCAAAATATTCGTAATCATGTACACATGACAAATATGTTCTCATTTTTTTCTTCTTTCAAATCTGAATAAAATCTTATAAAAAAACAAATGTGTACAAAATAAGTTATGAAATGTAACTGTTTATAAATTGTCAAATAAAAACCATTTTTAAAATAGTCTTATTCTTCTAAATGTAAGTTAAAAAAAAAAAAAGTTTTCCTTTAATGGAAAAAGGTGCTAACTTAGCTTTTTAAACCAATTTATTAACTTTCAAGTTCTTTTCATCTTTAATCTGATAAAAATTCAAGTGTATGAGGTATATACAAATTCAAAATGCTATCAAATGCTTATTTTGTTTATAATCTGCATTATACTTAAGAAAAAATAGCACTTAATGTCTATCAGCATTTGTACAACATACTTCTTTAACTATTAAATAATTTTATTTTTTATTTTTCACATAATGTGCTTACCTACATGTAATCATATACATATAAATGTAAAAAAACTTTTGGGTTTTACCTTGAATATCCTGTTGTAAAATATTTTCAAACACAGGAAATAAAGCTTCTTCAAAACTTAAGACTGCATTTTTGTTGTTTCTACACACAATACGAATAGATAAACTAAATGTTTCAAAGAGATAATGGTTGAAATGTGGTTTACTGGGATTCTGGAATAAATAAATAAATTTTTAATCATTCTTCTAAACAGTTAACATAAAAACAAAAACTAATGAACTATTTATACAATGAGAAAATCTCTTTAAATTTTAATTTAGAACCCTAAAGTTCTAAAAAAGATTTTAAAACTTGTTAGATCACCATTGATATCAAATTGAGAATAATTCAAATATTGATTAAATTGTAAATTGTTTATGTATTTATTTAATATTATTTAAAATTGGAACATTTCAGATCTTGTAAGACATTAAAAACAATCTAAAAAATTACAAATCAGCATTATAAAATTTTTTTATGTGTAAAACTAAAGAACACAAATTAAATTTTTAAATTTTCTATTGTCTATCTCTATTTCTATTGTCACCTGTCTTTTCAAACAGTTTTCTTATAACTTTATTTTCCAAAACTTTCCCCAACCTTTTTGATTGGTTTCACAGCTTCCTCAAGAGAAAAAACTTACCCCATAAATATAAATCCTTTTAAATATTTCCTTTCCACATGTATCTTTACATAGATATTCAATTTTATTATTTTTTTTTCTATCTCTATTGCTTATAAAAAAAACATCAAAGTTTTAATTATTTTATGTAGCAAATTTTAATTCAGATAAGAAATTAAAGTTTGAAAGAACATGAAAGCATCCTTAAACACACCAAGTACTTTTACACAGTTGCTTCATACATACAAAGTGGCACCTTGATTTACAAATTTCTCAACTTACAATATTTTCAAGTTAGTTTCAACAACACTAATATACACAACCTCAGTAATTTATGATCAATTTCTAACGTTACTATGTTTCCCTAAAAATAAGACTTGGTCTTATATATTAATTGCTGCAAAAGACATCCTCGCCTTATTTTTCATGAACAATAATTAACATTTGTTCAGATTCAAGAGATATAAAATGAAAAAAATCATTTATTTAAATAAGGACATGTTGTCTTCTGGAATATTGTCATAAGGCATCAAATCCTGAATCATGGCCTCTCATTTAAAGAGAGCTTGTCTCAAACAAGCTATTCTTGTCAATGGAACTTACTTGCAAGGTATTGGCAACACAATTATCTATTGTTTTATCCCAAGCATTCTTCACCCAAGTAACAACTTCTTGTAGCTTAGCCTTCATTAAGTTCCTAGCTTAATTTCTCTTCTATTTTCAATGTAGTCATTGATATCCATGCACAAATGGTCTTTAAATGACTTGTTTCTTACAATACAAATAGCACATCTGGATATGGATTTTAACTAAGGCTTACTTTAGGGGGGTATAACTTATGTTAGGGGTTCCCTGAAAAATCAAGCTAGGGCTTTTTGATTAAAACACAGTACTTAATTTAGAAGCTGCCTATTTTTTTCTATACTTCCTCAACATATTTTTTTCACTGTAGAACCAGGATATTTTATACCTTCAACCTTCATCTAGGAAAAATATCTGCTGCCAGTGTGTAATAACATCATAAAAAAGGCAGGGGCAACTTTTGCATATCTTATTCACAAATGCTTAAAATCTTTTGTTATTTTAGCATGAAAATCAGATTAATCTTTGTTAATTTTATCTGATACAAGGAATGCGTATTAGGTCACAGGAAAATGCAATTTATGCTCCATTTTAAGGAGAAGCACTGTTTAGCTTGCTTAATTAGACAGTACATCCTTGTACAACATATAAAAACTGTTACCTATAAATACATAAACAAATACAAAATTTGAAAATAATACAAGAATATCACATAAATACCTTACCTTGCTAACTTCACTAAGTTTCATGGTCATTTTAGGAAGCAAATCTCCTAAAAACTGTACAACATTCTCTTGTAAAATTGAAAACGTCCTCATAATAGCTATTGAAAGATCAAAGATATTTTAATGACATGAATTATCTTTAAACTTAAATGAAGAGCAAATGAGAAAAAAAAAGTTTAATTACCTTTCATAATATATTCATTTTCTGCAGATCCAGGATGGTTAAAAGCTTGAAAGAGATTATATAATAGAACCTGAGCAACAGGTTGAAGGTCAGTATTTTTGAAGCTATAATGAGAAATAATAAGACAAATTAAATTTTAAAACTATATGAAGCTTAAGGTAAAACACATGTATACATATATCTATATACCAGGTAAGCAAAAAGTACATTAAAATTTTAAAAATGTATAAAAGATAGAATAATGATAAAGATGTGTAATTTGCATGAATGAGGTAAAAAATAAGGCAGATTTAGTTTAGAAGCATAAAAAAATTAGTTAAATAAGTGACCAGCAGAGGGTGCTGACATCTCAAAACATAATGAACAGAATAGCAGTGTGTTACTTCCTTTATTCATATGATAACAAGCGGTCAACATGACTGACAGCACATTCTACAATGCCACTAAGGCAACTTACAACTACCATTACAACAGCATGAAATAAGTCGGAATGAATAGCAGAAACTTCTCCCAAAATAGAATCTTTAAGCTTGGTCAATGTTAAAGGGGATAAACAGTATATGAGTGATTTCAAATATCCCCCAAACCAGAAATTGGCCAGAGTGAGGTCAGGTGATTGTGGAAACCATGCAATCTTTAAATTGCTATTGATCACTCAGTCTTGACAAAAGGTTTACAACAGGAATCCTTTCACTGGATTGGCACAGTGTGGTAATGTGCCATTCTGTTTAAAGGTGGTTATTGATTAGCTTCAATACCCCAGCACATGATATAGACCTATTCTTCTTTTTTAGACATTTTGGCCTTCAAAATTTTTGCAATGCAACACTTGCTAACTCTCCTTTTACATGAAACTAAAACATCTTCACCATCAATGTTCAATTGAGTAATAACACTGTGAAACTGAATGAGAAATCCCTATTGTATTCAGGCTTTTAATGAAAGGTCAATTTGTATAAATCAGCTAAATCTCCAGCATCTCAGCACCCTCTACTAGTAACTTTTAGTAAAGCAAAATGCTAAAATGTCAAAAGAAATCTAAAAGTATTTCTGGGTGTATTTTTTAAAAAATGACAAAGATATGATAATTGCTTAAACACTAATACTTGTCTAATACACTAATTTTAAACCTAAGCAATGGAAATATTTGAAAATTTATTTTGAGAACATGCATGATTAATTTTTTTTCTTACATTCCCTTAGTATGGGAATGTGTATAATTCTGAAAGCAACTCCTTATACAGAGAGAAAATAGCATTTCTACTGCTAGTTTTAATAGAGAAAATTTAGAAAAAATCCTTAATGTCTCTACAGTTCAGAAGAAAAAAATTAACATGTGATTTTGCTGCCCAACCAACGCATGTCAAAAGGTTAAAAGAAATGTAACAACAATTTTTGCAAACAAAGAAAATAATTTCTGACACTCTAAATATCATATTTTAGATTAGTAATTTCAACGATTAAACAGGAGACATCTCATAATAAACACAAATTGACAAATTAAACAAAAACAGAAATATTTAAGAATACCATACCAAGTACTTCCCCCTTCACCTTTCATTGTAAATACTCTTTCAATAGCATGTGCTGCATAAGTGTGAACAACACTGTTTTTTGCTTGCAGCAAGTTGATAATAGCAGGTAATGTACTTAGTACTAATTCCCTGGGTAACTAAAAAACATATTTACAAAATTAAAGAGAATGAATATAATGCACAATAAACAAAAGCAAATGTAAAGGAATGATTATGTAAAGATAAATGATCTAACCTGATTTCTAAATATTAAGTAATATTTAATACAATCTGCTTTCAAAATAGGGAATTCATCAACTGAAAGAAAAAAGCAATAAAATTATAATGCATACTATAAATAAAAAGCATATAAAAAAATTCTTAAATAATAACTTTTAGAAATCATTAAAATGACTACCTAAATATTACAGAATTATTGATTTCAAAACCATGTAAGACTTGTGTACTTAAACATTACAGCTCAAGATTTACAGCTCTTTTCATACTGTGCACACTCTTAAATAATGATAATACTAATAAAAAACCTTGGTAAAATTAAACTTTGAAATGCCATATAATACTAAACTATATGTAAAATTTGAATTAAAAATCAATTCCATTTTTGTCAAGAAAAATTTTATAATAAAAAATTAAACTTAAAGTTGTGGATATTAATAAAATCCAATAAATACCTTCATAAGTTTGAATAGACTATTAATTTGAAGTTTAGTCTAAAACTATAAAAAGTCTTTGTAAATAAAATTTTAAATGTGTAAAAGCAGTTTTTAAAAATTAATTGCACACTTTAAACAGTATTTTTATTAATTTAAAAAACTTTTTGTTGTTACGTAAATTGATAAGTAATCTCTATATATTTATCTACAAAGTATCTATAACCTACAATTTGAAAATGAATAAACAGATGAGTACTTGCAGATAGAACAACAGCAGATGTTTTATTGAAAAGGAAATTAAAGTATGATGTGCTCAAAGTGAGAACCCTCAGAAGCAATACAATGACACAACTTAGTTACAAAATTGTCATTTACAAGCTCAAGTTTTTCTCTATGCTTGCAAAACAGTCTACAATGAACCTCTTGAAGCTGATGATGTCTCTGACTTCAACTTGTAAATCATGTCAAATTTTTCTTGTAACCTCAAAGATAGAAATTACATGGAATTGTATCTGGAGAATAAGGTGGTCATTGAAATGCACCAGAGTGTTCAGATATTAATAGAAACTTTACACTTAGGAAAAACCTCTCCCTTTATTTTTATTTTTAATTAAATAATTCTTGTGTTATTTGCAAAAATTCATGTGTTATTTAATTTTAAAGTTGTAGATTAATTAAAAGACACCCTTATACACACATATTTAAGATACATGTGTATATTTATATATAAATATCTTAAAAATATTACCATAATATTTAAAATACCTTTCTTAATTTTAACTACCATCTTTATACAATGCATAACATTCAATTTTCTTTTAAAAAGCATTTAGCAACAGAACAAGCAGCAAATTGATCTAAAATAACCCAAATCTGCAATATTTTACACACATATTTACCCTCCCCCTTTTCCCAGAAAATTAGTAGATATTTTCCATAGCTGCAGATTCTACTCCATAATGACACTATATTAACATGCCAGCATTTTTATTCCTTTTTCTGATAAATAAAACAGCTTAGTTAAGCAGAACTGCCCTACTTTATGATTGAAAGGTCTCACACTCTGTGATTTGTTCCTAATGCAGGCAGAACAGTTTCCTCTAAACTCTTCTTTACTTTGAATATGGCTTTTGTTTAAATAAACACTATGGAATGAAATTAGCCTACAATTGCATAATTTTGACACCAAGAAAGCCCCAGCCAATTAAAATAAGCCCATTTCTTCCTTAAAATTTAACATATATGATCAAAAAATCTACGGATTATACACATATTTGGATATATTTTATAAAACGTAGAAACTTGTAAAAATAAAGGGAAAAAAGTTGCATTCTATCCATTTTAAGTTATAATTTCAGGTATTACATTAAAAATCCTGATTTCCAGGCTATTCAAAATAATCTTTTCCCTTAACAAATAATTTATGTTTCAATTTAATATAGTGAATGTCTTACTGTAAGTAATATGTTTCCAAAACAATAAAACTTCAATTTTCATTATGAAAGATTCTCAAGCAAAATGCTACTCTTCATATACACATACAAATAGACATTATACATGTATACATTATAAATGATATAAAATAACTACATATACTAACTTGCTTGTGATTGAAGGGTAGGAAGAATATGTCCATTAAAAAAATCATTAAGATTCACAAGTTCATTTGTTTGTGTTATTCCATGCTAAATAAAAAAATAAAAATAAACTGTTAGTTAATAATATATAAAAACAAAATAATATTATTAACAAGTCTGAAAAGTTAAAAAACTGTACAATAAATGTGAAATTCTTGTTTTAATCTAGATATCAGAGCTCAGCACAACCTAAACTATAAAATTAGTGAAGAAAAGTGACCAAATAGTGACTCAACAGTACATAAATTAATTCAAAGTCACATCTCATCAATATATTAATTATATTTGGTGTTTTACAAAAATAGCCTTCTATTAATGAGGATTTTCAATTTCCGAAAGCCTTTTGAATACTATCCTCTCTCCTTTTTTCATCTTCCTTCACCATTCGTTCTTTTTTCATTGGAACTTCCATACATATATAACTCTTATTAATGAATTACTTTTCTGTCTGCTTAAAGTACAAAATAAATAAATAAATGACATAAAAACTTAAGTTCATAATGTCAGTAACAAACATATCACATAAAATGTTGGTATCATAATTTTGAAGCCAAAGGAGAAATGCCCCATAAAAGAAGGCTGTTTTATCGAGCATAGCTAAACTTTGAAATACTACACAGAAATTCACATTTATGTGTAAATTTCTGTTAGTTAAATAGGTTTTTTTTTTTTTTAAATGGTTACCAGGAAATTTCTTAGGAAATCATTGAGTGTCTCCTCTCCCCCCACAAAAAATGTTACTGTTTTAACTAGAACAAGCAACTTTTTTTTTTAAACGACTAAAGGTAAAAATTAGCAACTAAAATAATGCTAAAAATAGTGACTATAGTAAGAAAAAAAACTTGTGCCAAGCCCTGGGATATACATATAAAAAAAATGACATTATTTAAGAAAAGTTGCCTTTTAGATGATAAGTAGAAGATAAAACAAAAGTCAAAAGTGTCATTAGCCTTATACTTCAGAGGAAAAAAATTATAAAAAAAAAAAAAAAAATTCACACAATCAGCAGTTGTAATAAGTAGTCTTATAGCTAAAATGTGAATATACAAATTCAGTTAGAGTAAGTTTTGCAAAACTAATTCTGAATGGCTATTAAGTGTCCATATTAACCATAGGTTCAAATAACAGTATTTAATAAGGAACACCATAAATAAAATGTTATGAGAGAACAATTAAGGCCAACTTGATTAACAAGAGTGCTATAGAATGAATTATATGCAGCCAAATGTAAAAACAAACATACTGTTACATCAGCAAATCTATCGATAGCAACAAATATATTTTTAAAACATAAATGATTGCTTAGAACATACATGAAGATTAATGAACTTGAAAATATTATAAAAGAAAATAGCTAGAATCAAACTATAAAGCCCTTGATACCTCAACTATAATTTCCAAGAGTAAAATATTTAAATTTAATAAGTATTTGATTACCCTTGCTGTCTGGCCTTTGACAGCCATAGAAGTAACTAAATAAATAGCAGCATCTTTACTCTTCCATTTTCCATTGGGATCTTTAGAGTACATCTACAAGAAAAGAAAAAAAAGGTGATTCATAAATGATAACATTCTAGTGAAATGGGTATAAATTAATAATAATAAAAGAAAATGAATGAAAAAACTTTCAAATGCATTAATATAATTAAAAAAATTACTTGGTCAAAAGAATGATAGAGAAATTTTATAAAGAGAAATTCATAAAACATCAGATATTGTTAAAATATTTGGAGTTTAGAGTAACTACTTTAAAAATAATGATTACAATTTTTAATAGATTTTTTTCCAGCCATAAAAAACTACTGCAATAAAATTATAGAGTTTGGTGTATAGATCACTATATTTAAATAATTTAATAACAAGCTTATAACTTATAGAATTGCTATGAAATAAATTTTAATAATAAATTAACTTTTTCTGTGATTTTTCTGCACCATTCTTAAAGCATAGTCTGTTAAATAGTAGCAAACACAATTCTAATAAATAACAGTGAAGCAAAGCGAATTCCAATATATGAAACATCTACAAAATAAAATTTTACAGTTTTACCTTGCAGAGAATAAGAATTTTACTATTAATGACAAAATCACAATGATCGGTTTCAAAAAACTTAATTTTGCAAATAAAATTAATTTTAGTCTGTTTAAAGTTCCAGTCTATTTAAAAGAATGCCCAAAGCCGAAATGTTTGCACATATATAAGCATAAAATTATCTTAAAAATCACTATTTACCTGTAACATTGCATTAACATATTCAGAAAAAACTGATGTGATCTTTGCTTCAAAATGCTTAGCCAATGCCTTCACCAAGTCACAGGCTGCTCTTCTTCGGGTATCAACATCTTTTAATATTAAAAGAAAAAAAAAATTCTCCAATGTATTTTTTAAAAATAAAACAGTAGCTATATTAGAAAAACAAAATGACTATAATAACTATCCCCTACCATAATCTTTCATTGGAATAGAAAATATGCTAAATCTCTCTCTCTCCCTCTCTCTATATATGAACTATCACTCACAAAACGCAAAATTCACAAGTTTGATACAGACATGCCAATATTCAGGCACTTGTGTCAGGAGCAACAGCATGGTTTGAAATTTTAACATGCTAATTGCAGATTATACATAAGTACATAACTTATTGGTTTCTAAATTAAAATTAAAATATTTACACAGTAGTAAATTGTAAAAGGTAAATTAAAATTTATACATTTAAAAATTTGAGTACTTTTTTAGCTTTAACAACTCATTTTTCAGAATAGTGTTTTTTATAGCAACATTGACCCTGATTCAAATATTTTCATTTTTCTATCATCAGGGACTCTAGAGTTGTCTACTAAAATTTGACCTAAATTCAGTTTGGTTTTCCGCACAAAATTGAAAACTTTTAACATACTATGTGAAATGAGTAATATTCAGCATTAATTTTTGAAAAACTTTCTATTTAATTGCTGAATTGTAATCATTTAGCTGTTTAAAAGTTTTGTTATTTTCCGGAGCAATCTGAGAAGTTTGCAGAGTTATCAAATTTTCTCATTTTTCCGGAGTAGTTGGCATGTCTGTTGATATCCCTAAGCAAATAAGCAAAACAGGCCCACAAATCAAACATATACATACTTCCCAATTTTTTCTTCAATATTTCATATTTAAATAAAATGGTGCTTTTAATTTTACGTAATTAAATCTTTCATATGATTGAACTTTTTGCAATTGTTAGTATTTTATTTATTTCATAATAGAGCTCTCCCATTGAAAAATCTGAGTGTGGGCCTCCTATCATTAGGACCACTTTTTTTGTTAACAAGTTTGTATCTTGAAGATAATTACATCTTCAAAGAGTGCATAGTACACCTAGTTAAGAGGCTTCTACTATCCTGTATTAAAAATAATTTTACTACTTCCAAAGGAAAATGGAAATAAATAAAAGATTCTAATTTATTGGAAAATAACAATAAACAATAGAATACTCATAGAATAAGTGCACACAAACAATTATAGGAAAATTCTTAAAAATCAAATTTGAAGGAGAAAACAAAAATTGTCATCTAAAATCACTTTTTTCTACTAACAAATTTTACAAATCATTATCTATAATTTAGAAATAAAATTATATACTTAAAATTTCATTTTGATTTTTATGTAAAATGTAGAATTTAATATGCAACTTTATAATGTTTCCATCTTTTAGATTAATGACTGAAAATTTCTAGAAATTAAAATACCTGATCCCTCAATATCTCGCCTGATATATTCCTCAGGATTATCTTCAAACAACTCTTCATCGCATTCTGAAACAAAAAGATCAATAGTTTCATAACTTTATATCTGTTAAAGTATAATTCTACAGAAAAATTATGTTAATATAGAGGTAAATTTAAATGATTAGGTTTCTTGAAAAAGGGAATTTAGAGTTATACACTTATTTAAACTCTGTTTTTTCTCCATCTCAATAAGCCATGTTAAAATCTACACTTTTTTAGTTCATTGTCCATGCTACAGTCTCTTCTGCTTTCAAAAGAATTTAACTTTTGCAAAAAAAAAAAAAAAAAAAAAAATAAATAAAAAAAAAAATTGTATATAATGTATATTAAATTTAAACAAAATATTTTCATGAGATTTAAGTTATTTTTGAAAATGCATCTTTCATTATTTAACTTAATATTATGTAGAGTTAAAATAAAATAAAAAATATAAAGTTCCTTTTAATTGAGATTTCCGATATTCAAGGTACTAGTGGTCATAATTAGGTCGAATAATTGAGTTCTAATGTAATAATAGCAGTTGTTTCCATCAATGAAAATTACTCTGCTATTTTCCTGTTTTGTAATAAATATAGTTTGAAAGTAACAATGGTATTTATATCAACAACTGTAAACTATAAGAACATTTTTTTTTAAATTGACATTATATACAGCAAATTTTTGCATTTGTTTAAACACATAAAAAATTTTAATTTCATTCAATGAACTCTTTTAAACTAAAATGATTTCAAATGTTAAAGGAAATAGAAAACATGAATTAAAAACTGTCTCCACTCACAGAAAAAATATGTTTCAAACAAAAATTTGGCAAGAAAATGAAAGAAAATCGTAGGAAGATGTTAAAATGAATAGTACAAGTCTGTTTTGCTCTCTTTGTACTCCTTACGCCATGTCATGCATGAGACCACCAGCAGATCTCTCCATCCCTGCCAGTCCAGTGTAGCAGTCCTGGCTTTACCCTAGATTGGCCACCCAAGAGAATTTGATTTACTGATCATCATCTACTACCAGGTGTATTTAGGTCAACCTCTTTTCCTTTCCCCATTAGAAGTTGAAGTTAGGGCTATGCATGTTGAGCATAATGGAAACCTATGTTTTAAATATCCTATCCATTGCCATATGCATTATTGTTATTGTATGTTTACAACTAAATTGTTTGTATATTTCAGAATTTTATATTTTATTCAGCCAGTAGATTTTAAAAAAATTTCTAAGGCATCTCATGTGGAAAGTATTGAGTTATTTTTCTTGCAACTTAGTTTCCCAGTTTTACATCTACACAGTAGGACTACTATACTGTAATCCTAAGAAACTGAAATTAAAGTTTTATTTGGATACTACCCAAGATAAATATTTTATATAGAATTTTATAGGCATATTGTTCTTTTTGAATTCTTCCATCAATATCATTATCAGAACAATTCTTTGGTTGATAGTTCTTTTACTATAACTGGTTAAAGTTTATAGGAGATCAAACATTCTCTCATACAGAATATTCATGAAAGTAAATAATTTATTACACAAGCTGTATGAGATTTCACGAGGGAATGAGAAATACTTTGTATAATTGAATATTTCATGCAAGTGAGTTTCATATGAATAAATTTCCATTGTATTCATAAAAAAAAAAATAAAATAAAAATCTACTGAGTGACAAGTAACTGAAAAAAAAAATATTTGGGTACTTGTATGACAAGACACCACTGAATCTTAAACAGCATTGTTTAATTTCCACTAAAAAACTTATATAATCTTGGCTTTAAAATACATTACTAACACTAGTCATAAGACACAGTTCAAACAAGTTAAAGAAAGAATCAAAGATAATACCTCTGAACTCCATATTAGGTATTATAACTTTTTCACAGATAGAGCTTAAGACATCAGGTCCTTCAAATAAATGCTTGTAATTTGCACGTTCAGCAACAGAAGACAAGAAATGGATAGCATTGCTTACCAACTAAATTAAATATATTTAAAGAAATAAAATACAAACTATAATTTTTCTAAAAATCAAATATTTTGTTACTAAAATCAACACATCAAGTATGTAATAATACGAAAAGTAAAAAAACAGCATTATACGGATGGTTACACAAATGTAAATAAGTAACATAACTTTAAAATTACTAAAGAGAAAATATGTTATTTTATTATTAAAGATCAAATACACAAGATGAGTCTAAATAAATTGACTGTTTATTTTTATTTATTTTTTTTTTTTTTAAATAAAATTAGAAGGGGTATCAATCCAGATCAGCAGTAATTACTATGAATACAGAGTTGGATTCCACTCTGAGAGGCAGAAAAGAGAAGAATTAGAATTCCAACCTGAACTTACAATAGTGTTGGAAAAGTGAATGAACAATATCAAAAGCTATCCAATTTGATTTACTGTTCAGAGAAAAATCACAACAAAAGTTCGAAGTGATAGTCATGCATTATGCACAGTTCACACTGACAAATAAATGACTGATTCTCCCTCTCATAATTGGTTTCTGGTGTTGATAATTATGTTTACACCAACAACAAATGGCTTTCTTTGGAAGAGCAAATATACTGCTGCTTCTCACTGGAAATTTGCATACCGGAAATGCTTAATAATCTTCTAGCTTGACAGATATACTTTTCACAAGCAAATTTGGAAAAAAAAAAAAAAAAAAAAAAAAAAAAAAAAGAGCAATGATTTGTTTATACTCAATTTGTCTCAACTCTACTCTTTTCTGCCTCTCCCAGTTGAATGCAACCATATGATTCATGAAAATTATTATTTGTCTGAATGGATACTATCACCCCTCTTATTTCATAAAAACAATTTATACTAATTCTGTATAGCACTAGGATATAAAGAAACATTATATCAGACAAATAAGTGAATAATAAATCAACTTAAAATATGAGACACCAGAGTTAGTAAAAAGAGAATGCCCAAATACATTATTCAAAAGATTTAAATTTATTGGAAAAACAATACAACAAAGTGACTTTACAAAACCATTAGTAAATAAGAAAGTAACTGGTATATTTAGAAATTATATACACATAATCCTACACCCCTTTCTATTCCTGAAGCACAAGGATATTTTTTCATTAAAAAAAAAAAAAAAAAAACAGCAGTAGGGTTTACCTTATTTTTAATTTATAAAAGTATAATAAAGGTTTTCATTGCAGTATAAAATCTTTATTACTAATGTAAAGAGAATAAACAATGGGCCATCACTATCATTATGTAACAAAAATATCAACATTTTAATCTTGAAGAGTACCTTGAACACCAAAGAGCTCTTTAAGGAGAGAAGCAAATTGACAGCTGATGAAATCAAGACTTTATACTCTGGGATATCGTTTTCTTCAACAGTTTACTATGACAGACTTTATCATTGTATTTTTTAAAAACTTTCATTTTATATTACTTTTTTTTTTTTTTTTAAATCTTGCTCACTATATCTCATCTGAACATGACAGTGATGACCCATTTAAAACCAGGATAAACTGCAATATAGCCATGTCAAATAAATCTACAAAGATGAAAAAGGAGAAGAAAACTATGGTAGTCAAAAAGATCCAGGAATAAAAGTAATCTAAAATTTTTTTTCTCCAAATTTCTCAGAAATACTTTAAATTCTGATCCAGAAGGTATTCATATAGGAAGGGTTTAATTTTTATGCATTTATATGAGTAAAGTGTATAACTTTATGTATATGCTGTCCCAATTTTTCCATCTTGATACATCTACTGATTTCACCACTCGTTCAATTAGAGGTGTTGAAATTCCTATGTCAAAGGTGCATATCTTTTCCATGTGCATTGATATATATATATATTACAGTTGCAATATCTTAACCGATTAGTCTAAATACATGTATAGATGAAGGATGCAACTACAATTGATAACATTTTTTCTTAAACTGGAATTGCGGTAAAAAGAATTTAACAATTGATGAATATTTAAAATAATTTCATTATCTTAAAACAAAAATAAAAAAATTACAGAAATGGTAACAATCTTTAAATTTGTTTAATAAAAAGGTAACCAGCTTTCATTTAATTTGAGATACTTGAAATTTTAATATGGGCATGGTGGTTGCTATTTTTTCAGTTGAAAGAAAATTAATGTCCAAAATCGATGAAATTTTGGAAAATTCACCAATTTTTGCTGAATTTTGAAAAATGTCTCTTATGAAAAAGTTTCCTTATTTTCTTAGATGTGTGATTCTCAAAACAGTAACAAAACCCCAGAGATACAAAAGGAAAAAACTTTTTTTAATTATGTTGAGCAGAGGTAAAAAAGATAGCAAAATTCCAGTTTAAAAGGGGAACAAACTATTTACAAATTGATGCAGGTAAAATATTTTGTGAGTGTTAACAAAAATTTAAAGGATGACTAATTTTATTAAATGACTTATTACAAATTTGATTCCAAAATTACTTTTTAGCTGCTTTACTACATTTTAAAATATTTAGTTGTCAGATCAAATTATTAAAATCAGCAAAATATAAAAAAGTAGGAAAAACTTACCAAATCATATTTAACTTGTTGCCCAGTAGTAGTAAGTAATGACCAAACAGCAGTGACAAATCCTGGAAGATATTCAGCAAACTCCTCATCATATTTTTGGGCATATAAACCAATATTTTCACAAATTTGAGATTTCAGTTGTTCTAAGAGACCAGGATCATCATCATCCTACAGGTATAGAAATATTTTATAAAATCGTTAGGTGTTTATTATATTTAAATGTAAAATTTCTGTTAGAAACTCCCTTTTTATTACAAAATAGAAGATATTAATCAGAAATTTATGAACCAAGAAACTAAAAATGTTTTTCTTTATTCAGTAGACTCACAATTTACAGAAGTGGAAGAATAGGTTATCTTTAATTCAGGTATTATTATAAAAACTAAAATCTAGTGATAAAAAAAGTTATATTTCCCTCTGCAGACAAGATAACACAGTCGGTGAATTTAACATCAATTTTACAGGTCAATAAAATATTTAAAACTGCATACTGTAAATTATTTATTTTGGGTGGCTAACATTTAGGAAGCAAATAGATTTTACAGAAATCTATCTGCAGCAGTTTAATTTCAGTTGTCATATTTACATTTACTAATTCCTTGAAATAACAATTCCCTTATTTAATAACATATCTACAAATGCTAATGAAATCAGTTAAAAAGTCTAATAATGAATGTATATACATAGAATAATAGGACAAAGATATACAAAACAAATTTGATAATTAGTAATTATCAAAATTTACATTTAAAGATTATATATTTCACCTTATTTATAAAAAATATACTCAAGCACAGGGATGGGTAACAATTTAATCACTAAGAATCACTTTACAGAATAGCCTATAGGCTATGGAATGCACTCCTTCAATAAACAAAAGTTATTTGTTTTGTTCTATATTAAACTATATCCACAACATGTGAAGATTGAACAAGTCATATTTAAAATCCAAAACTTTACATACACAGTTTGTGAACAAAAATATCTAATACACACATTTTCCATTCTTCAGGCTTACAACCGCTAAGGTACTTTCAAAAAGGTGAGAAAAGTGACAAATAACATAGAATAAGTGACCAAAAGTGACTAAACATTAAAAAAAAAAAAAAAAAAAAAAAAAAAAAAGAAGAAAGAGCGTTTTTTTTTTCTCTTCTTGATTACAGATGCTATTATTAAGGTTTTTTCTATTTACTTTATCTCTAAATCAAATGATTCATGCAAGACATGATTTTAACGTCAAATACAAAAAAAGTTAAAAATTTCGTTTAACACAACTCAACATTGCTTTTTATTCAAGAAAATCTATAAATTAGATTTGAATAATACAACACATTAATTTTATAATCACAACTTTCTGCATATATATTAATGATGTTTTGAAATATGTGCATAGCTAGATTAGAATATCTAAACAAAAATTGCGAAGAAAAAGAAAAATGTGTGCTTTGACGTAAGTTACTTTAATGTATTTAATGTACATTTCAGTACAAACGTACATTTCAGGAACTTCTTTACGACTTTTTAAAATCACTAAATTCTGGAAACCATATGACCAATTACATTTTAATAAGAAAAATAAGATTAGAGCTTAACATTTTTGGTCTTTTATTAAAATATTTTGTTATTAATTCAGATTTTCTTTTTTCAACAACAGACTTTTGCTGTGATACACCTTGAAAAAAGTGACTGTTTACTTAAAAAAGCGACTAAAAGTGATCAATTGTAAAAAAAGTGACTAAAGGTGAGAAAAGTGACGGAATTGCAAGCCTGATTCTTTAAACATATTTGCTGTCAATGAAAATGTTATTTCCAGTCTCAGGAGCTAGATTAAAAATAAAGTTTATAACTTAAAATAGCTGATCAATGTTGCAGAGTGTCTCCAACAAAGTGGCAGGCACCATTCTACCATTGATGTGCTAGTGTTAGTGGCAGAATGGGGCTACTTGGTGAATGTGTTAAGGACTTTTCTCAATAACAAATAAATTATAACTTATTTATGGATGTACTGTGTCTATTCTCTCCAACAGCCAAAGCCCATGAAACAAACTGTGTTTAACGACTTATCTGGGCCTAATTGCTCATTAAATGATATTAAATAAAAATGTTTCACTCAATTTATTCCTTGTATGTGTGTGCACAAAAAAAATCATGATTGGTAAATACATGTTATGCCTTTATATAGGAAGATCTAAAATATTAACAATTTTGAAAGTAGGGGCTGCACAAAATTATATTGTGGGTAGAAACTAAGACCTGAAGGAAGTAAACAGCCAGCAGTCTAAAGTTACTCACCCCTATTCTTGGGAGAAAATAAAATTTTTCACAATTTAATTCAAGGTAAGAAATTGACAAAGTAAATTAAGCAAAAGGTAGCTCCATAATTTGAAAAACTGAAAAAGTTATTTACAGTAAGCATGAATATTTTTCCTTTAAATATTGAAGTATTCCTTTAAATTTTAGCTTAAAAAATTGTAAATAAAATTAAACTAATTTAACTTTGAAACTTCATATTAAACTTATTTTATATTTTACTGTTCTTCTAAGAAAATACAGTGAAATCTTATACATTCAAAAGAAAAAATTAAAAAATACTTACAGTTTTCAGAAGTTCATTATCTAATGTCAGTAATTTTAAAAAGTAAGTCATCCAAACTTTGAGGTGATCTTCAAAAAATTCTGGTAAATCCTATGAAAAATCCAAAATAATCAGTCAAACAAACAAAAAAAAGCAAGAATTTTCTTCATAATAAAAACTGCCATTATTTAATTTTTTAAATCCAAACCTTAATTGACTGACTAACATCATTTTATAACAACAACAGAAAGAGGTACAGGTACTTAGATATTATTAAAAACAGAATATATTGTTTCTTGAGAATAAGCCTTCAAAAGTATTCATATTGTGATCCACACATAATTATGTGAATTCAGATTCTAGATCTTCCTTTTGTTAGATCAATTTTAAGTTGATTAAAGATATAAATGTAAATAGTAAACATTAATTTTTAATATCAGAGTAAAGCAACTATTCATTTTATGCAGCAACATTAAGGGACAACATGTTTCCACTAAATAACTCAACAATTTTTTTCAACTTTCCTGATTAACTATTTCTAATCAACTTGAATTGAAAAGTATTTCCTGTTAAGATAGATTTCAATATAGCTATCAATACAATAATCAACAAGAACACAAATAATGATTCTCCACCCATTTAGGAGTAAAGTTATATTAAGAGATCACAAGACATAAAATTATTCAAAATTTTGTAATGGATTATAACAAATTGAGATGACATAAAATTATAGATTTCACAAAAGCGATAATATGAATACAAAAGATACATTCAAAACACAGATTATATTTTTTGATTTTTTTTTTTAATTCTCGAAATATTTTATTTCAAAATAGGTACAATAGAGGAAAATATTAGAAAGAAAGAAAAGAATAGGTATTCAAGTTTTTCACAACTGTAAAAATAAAGTATTTCTGTGAAAATGATTAAATGAAAGACGTAGCTGCAGTACAGCTGAAACTAACAAATATATTCTAAAGATTATTCTCATATTTGAAGCTTTCCTTTTAATGACCAAGAAGTGAAATTCTTATTGTTGTGCAATGGCTTCATTTCTGTAACAGAAATAAATTTGTGAAATACATGCTTAATAGATTTTTTTTTTTTTTTTTTTAAATATGCCCAACTGATCAGAAATACAAAAATTTTTTCAATAGAATTAAAAGGACTACAGTTCATTAAATGATTGTACCTTATTCTTGAATTTCATTTATAATGTAAAATGTGTGTATTTACTAACTTATAAATATTTTGGCTATACATGTATTCAAAAATGAAATACATGATCATTAACAGTTCATTAAAATCCCTATTTTTATGATATTATACTATGAGGGCTTTGACTATGGTGATTATTTTAAAGAATACAAACAAATTATAATCTTATATGAGCCATTTTTTTAAAGGGGTGAAAGACAACTTTTGGCAAAAAGAAAGTTAATGACAACAATGAATGCAATCTATGATCTTTTTATCAAATAAACAAGTTTTTAACAAGTCTCCCAAAAAATTCTTCAAAATTTACCATTTTGTCAATTTAAATTTACATAGTTGAGGAATTACAAATATAATTACATTGAAAATGCTGTAAGTTCATTTTTTGCAAAAACATATTCAGTTCAAATACCATACCACATTCTTTTAACTAGTACTTTAAAATCGATCGCATTATAAACTTAATAAAATATTTAAAAAACATAAAATGAGAACATTAATGTATATTAATATTTTTCAAAGCATCCAAATACAAATTCTTATTTCCAAGTAACACAAAATAGACTTATCACACTTTCAAAGAAAATCTCTCTATGTTTGAAAACATGTGTTTCAAGTTTTGAAACAAGATTTACGGCCAGTTTAGGTATAGTTGAAACGCACCTTTTAATGGTTCAAAGTGGTGTGAGGTAACCTACAAAAGAGCTTCAGACATACCAATTTAACAGGAGAGAGTGCTTACGTTATCAGGTCTAGAGTCAAAATACCTTTATTTGTTTAAATCTTTTCTAACAAGTGAGATGATATCACAGTTGAATATGAAGATTTAATAAGGATCAAACTTCATTGCCTCCTGCTGTTGTTCTAACACACATGCTTTAAGCTTGACATACATGCACATCAAGTTTTAAAATACAGTTTTAAAGTCAGGTTGATTTAATCATAATTTGCTTTGCACTCTTTGACATGTCACATATGAAAGCAATATCTTAGTATTTTGATCTTAATATAATAAGATATTCCTAACTATAGAAACAGTGGGAGATACCAAAACAGATGGAATTCAGGTAAAAGAGATGTTTTTTGTTAAAATATAACTATATTACATGGGAAGTTATACCATCCTATTTGAATAATTGCATGTTGGGAGATTCTATAATGAAGAGAAATAATAAATAATTGCGTTAACTGAACTGGTTTTATATACCTTTTACCACTCATCAGCAACTGCCCGTGACATAGTTATTAAATGGCCAAACATCTATGCAAATCTTATGAAAGTTCTGATAACTTTTATTACCTTCGAGAAGTCTCTTTAAAATTCAGGGAAAAAAAAAATAAATCCTCAGAATACAGATGTCAGCTTTTTTACACAAATGAAAAACAAACTTTAATTGTCAACAGTTAAAGCAAACATAAGATATATGACAATAACAATACCTGAAAATTTAAGCTGTAGAATACTTTGGCAATAAGAACTAATGAACTGAATATAACTTTTAAGATATTCACATTATTAGAATGAGTTTCTGCCAACTGCATAGTTGCCTGAAATAAATTAAAAGAAAATTTATTTTATAAAATATAAAAATGCTCAGTAGAACACATATTTAGTCACATCTCCTCATGTAATATTTTGGAGCTTTAGAGAAATTTTTTTTTAGTTAATTTTGACAAAATAATGAATATCTTTATATTAAAAGATTTCGTATAGAGCATAAAACATTATAAATCAATTTGAAAATTTTCACAGAATTAGATGTTAGAAAAATAGAACAATCTATTTACAATAGCCTTATTTAATTTCCTCTATCTCACAAGCACACACAGAGAATTTAAGAATAATCAGTCCAGTAGGAACTGTTTATCTAATATTGGTCAATCATGGTTCGTACACTTTTTTAATGGAAAAAATTAAGCACCATTCAAACTTTTTAAGCACCTCTTATCAGAAACATATCAGATTAAATAATGGTTATTACATTAGGTTCAACAAAAACATGAACAAACGAGAGAGTGTATAAGTAAAAATTACAGACACAGAAGTCAAAATTTTGAGGTAAAAGAGGAGAAAAAAAAAAAAAAAAAAGAGGTAGTTGAATAACTATTAAAAATTAATGTTCTGATTTACATAATACAAAAACAAGTGCCTAAATATGAAATATGAAAGTATCTAAATAACTTTTTATCAATATAAACAAGTACTTAAGTTTCCTAGTAAAAAATAATTTAAAACAGATTCAAATCAGATGCTTCTTCAATTTGCCTAATTAAAAAAATAAATAAATTCACCTATACAGTTAAACTTTATTGAACCATATTGTTTGTTGGACTTAACTTTAGAAGAAACCTTAGAAGAAAAGTTCTTAAAGAACCTTTAAAAACCTTTTCTACTCTTTAATGTTAGATCTCAGAAAATTATAACTTGTATAAGATTTACATAAGATTACATATAAGATTTATAAAAATATTATCTTTAATGATCTTAATTGACTAAAACCAAACAACTGATGGATCGCCTATTCGAATGACCAAAAATATAGACAAATGCAAAACTAGTTATTGCTTACTATTTTAACACTCAATTAACTTATAATCTTCTGTAGACGTGATGCTAGTATCAAGATAGTGTAAAGAATTTCTTTGTCTTATACAACGAAATACATTTTCTTTCCTTGAGTAGGTGAACAAGATGTTATTAATTTCATGCACTTTGTTTTTAAATCTAGACACATATATTTAAATCTTTTCATAACTGCAAAAAAGTTTCATAAAAAATGAAGAAAAAAACTTAGTAAATGACTGAAAAAATTATCCTTCTACCTCATTCCTAAGATTCACTATAAATGTATAAAATGGACATTCACCATTTATGGATAAATTAGCATGCAAACAAAAGGAAAATCATAAGATCAAAATTTTCATTTGTTATAAGCTGGTTTGTTAAAATAGGGATTTTAACAGTACACCAATAATTTAAAAGTCATTTCAAATGGCAAAGCTTTAAAATGCACTTCTAAACAAAACTTAAAAATTTTGTAACATTAACATTTGTTTTTAACTAGTTTGTAAAATTCTATTAATTTTACTTAGATTGATTTATAATTAATGCTTAAAAAATACAGTATAAGTCTCATTTTTTTTAAATGGACAATTTCAAAAAATTTTTAATAAAAGTAGCAGACCCAGATGTTAAATATTAGTTGAGAAAAAAGGAACATGAAGTAAAAACGGAAATTAAAAAACAATTTAAAAATATTTATTTAATTTATATAATGCAAAAACAAGTACCTAAGTATGAAATATACCAGAAGCTAAATAATTTTTACTAATATAAACAATCACTCAAGTCTCCTAATCAAAAAATGTTAAAAACAGCTTCAAATCAGAAGTTTCTCAAATATCCTAATTTAAAAAAAAAAAATATATAAATGCACATTTTAAATATCAAATTTTTAGAAGACATTTCTATAAACAAATTTTTAATTTTGTGACTGCAGAATTTCTTAAATAGCAATAAAATCTATACCTTAATAGTTTGGAAAGATACAATAATTATCATTAGATTTAATTTTAATCAATGTCTAAAAACTCATGATTTAAATAATATATGCACTGTATAAGGCTATTTTTTTAATTGGACAATTAAAAAAAATATTTTTTTAATAGTAATATTTCGGGACGATGATCGAATAGGACAGGATTGTTTTCGGTATCTGAGCCAGGGGGTTCGAATTGTACTTTAGACTAACAGATTTGTAACCATTTAGTTTGGTCTGAGAGCGCTAGAGTTTTCTTTTATGTTACCCGACGGCTAAAGACATCGGAATATACTACTTAATTACTACGATTCTGAACGGCTACGAACAAAGAGCGGGATTCGAACCCGTGGCCGCGTAATACCGATTCAGCTATAGGACTGATTTTTATTTTGATTGCCGTTAAAAGTTATGATTTTTCATCAACTTCAATGCGTACGTAAAACTTAACAAAAAAAAAGTGTGGATTTTTCAACAATAAACTTCCGTGCATATCCAAAATTTCGTAAGTTATTTGCAATAGTGTCATTTTCTCACAGACACTGCCCATAGCAGAAAATTCAGTCAATAAGATAAAGTACCATTTGAAATTACTATAGGAGGGATTGGAATGTCAATACTGTTACCGCAATATTAACTGAATACCGATATATAAAACAGTATTACGATTGGTCTACATGCACGTGAGTTCGGGAGATATCTATAAAGAAAGTATGCAGGTTGTTAAAACATAATTCTACCGTATGAGAGCCCCATATTATGATAGCACTATTAACTATAATGGTACATTAAAAAATGCACATTTTCTGGAATCGAAAACGGTTGTTTTTTTACCAAAAACATAGAATTACGGCTTAATTATACTTTTATACCTAGAACCACACAAGTTCTATATGTTTCATTTATACCACATCACACGGCTTTTTGACCTTGAAGCACATGTTGCGAGCATCGACTGATAACATTTTCCTACTCTTTGTCAGAAAAAAATTGTGGACGCGGCAAAGAGAAAAAGGATATTAATAAAATTTATACATATGTGAGATAAAAAAATGGCTTCTTCCTTTCTTTTTTTTTTTTAATTTCCGAAATCTGTTTTTTTAGAATAAACCCACAAAAAAACATTCGGATCAGAATCATCCCTGAATTCAATATTCGATATGCAAGTCCATTTTTCAGCGCACAGGCTCAGAGTAACGGTTTTTTTCCCCTCTTGGGTTCAGAAACGGGTGAAACAGATTTCTCGACACTACAATCGAAAAATTCAGGTCCCCCTTTGGTTTTGACACTTTGATCGTTATTTGCTAACTTTCAAACACCTGTACCGCCAATAAATAGCCTAAGATTTTTTTTCGAGGGTGGGGGGTGAATATCCCACAGAAACAAAATGTTAGAAAAACAAAGATGTTATCAAAACATGGGAAAGATGATGTGTATAATCCGTTCCACCATTACATAATTCTGTAAATGTTGAGAAGGAAAAAACGAATAAAAGGAGTGAATGGCCCAAAGAAAAAAGGAATAAAAGGCGGGAATAGCCAAAAAAAAGGAGGAATGTCGTAAAATAAGGAATAAAGGACAGATTTCTAGAAAAAGGAAAATGAGGAAAAAAAGGAGCGCTGCAGTGTCTGATTTCATTCACACTGAACGATTAATCCCGAGCGACCTTTTATGATTTTCATAGACGATTTCGAAATATTCAAATAAAAACTGTCGGCAAGAAAAAAAAAAAAATTAAGGACTTTAGGGGAAAATTAAGCACTCTTTAAGCACTTTTTAAGGCCTTAAAAACGCGTTTCGAAATTAAGCAGTTTTAAAGCACTTTTAAGCACTGTACGAACCTTGTCAATAAACAACAAAAACTTGTGAAATAATTATTTCCTTGCATGGAATTTGCAAAATGTACAGGTAATTAAATATCATTATTAAGTTCAATTTAAACTTGCATAAATACAAATAATTAGTTTTCTAAAACAGGGTTGGCATGATTTAAATCATGATTAAAATCAGTTGATTTTTTTTAATAAAATCATTGATTTAAATCATTTTTTTTCCACTTCTCTTAAAACCTACATTCGAAAGACAAGAGAATTGGGAATCAGTCAGCACAGAAATACCAATAAATAAATGTCAATAGATAGTATGTTTTCTAAGAATTTAGGGGTTGTTATCATAAAGTATGTAGTAGGGGTAGGTACGACTAGTTATGACTAGTGGAATTCCTTTTGTGTAATTGGGGGGTAAAGAGAGTATTACAGAACTTGAAATCCAGTTTGTCTACCAAATAACGACAGCCGTCACATTATCTGCTAGAATGGAAAGACAGTTTTCTTCTTTTGGTATTTTTCATTCTAACCTTCGTAACCCATTAGGAGTACATAAAGCATGAAGGCTAGTGTTTTTATTGAAACAGTTAAATCCATCATTCGTTCCTTAAAAAGTATTGAAATAATTGTGAATTTTTTGTTTTTTTAATAAATAGTTTGCATTAAATGAATATTTAATTTGTTTTTTAAATTGACATTTTATTTAGTTTGCACAATCCAATTACAAAATAATCAAATGTATTTAGATTAAAATTTGCATATTTAATTTTAGGTAATCAGTGTGCAGAATATACTAGATAGATAAGTTGTTACTTATAACAAACTATTCCATGTATGTTGCAAAAAATATAAAAACACAACAATAATTAAAATTAGAATTCAGAAAACAATCAAATAAATCTGATTTATTTTTATTTTTTTTAAAAAATCATGATTTTTTTCCAACCCTGTTCTAAACATTTCACTATTTTTCACTTTAGAGAAGATAAATTATAAATAATATAAAATATACATACACCATACATACATACCAAAAACAAATCTGTAAATGGTTTAGCAAAGTTGTCAAGAACAAACTTAATTTCTGTCCAAAGAGCTTGAGATTTGAATTCATATCTATACCTACAAAATTTATGAATACATTTTACTTAGTATATTTTTGTAAAATCAGCAATATTGGTATAAAACGATAAAAAAAAATCTAGAATGCAAAATTTGTTTAATAAACAGAAGTAAAGACTATTTTTGTTACAACAGCTAAAACAATTTGGAAAAGAGTGACTACGATTATAGTACTTGCTCTGACACAAGTCTTTATTAAGAACAAGATCTCTTTAATTATAAAATTCTTTTACTGTATTATATTTAAATTTTGAAGCAATTTACAATTGTATAAAATATACAAAACTATTTTTCCCATTTCTCCATAACACTTTACATACTGCATTAAAAAGAAAACTTCCTTATGAACTCAAGAAAGAATAAGAATTAAAAAATAAATCAGCACATAAGTATTGCTTTGTTACCAGGGTTCCCACTCTTTTTCCAGAAGAAAAATTAAGGACTTTTTAAGGACTTTCTAAGGACCAAAGTAACTTTTTATAAGGACCTACTTGAAATACAAAGCATAAACACTATTTCCCGAGGAACATATTTTAATGATTATGAACCAGACAAGGCATGCTCAATAAATACCCTACAATATTTCAGAATTAAGTTTTTAAAAATGCATAAAAGTTAATATAAAATAAATCTATTTGACAGAAACTAATTTTGAAAAATGTACATCTAAAGTTTTTTTAGATCAAACTAAAAATAAATTGTGAATAAAATACAATATTATAAACAGTACTTTTTGAGGGTTTAGAAATGACATATATATATATATATATATATATATATATATATATATATATATATATATATGTATATACTAGCTGATTATACCTGACGTTGCCTGGGAAAGAAGAAAGTTTTAGACTTTTTTATTACATTCAATGCAAGGAAAATTAAACTTCCATAAGTAAATGCAATATCTACAAACCCCCCACCCTTCATGATTTGTTTCAGTAAAATCTGCATGATTGTTAGCTAATAGGAAAGGGCAGTTGACTTTATGCTTTAAACGTTTTCAGTATGTGAAAGATTATTTATTTGTGAAATAAGTTTTCAAGCTCATGACCATAAAAAGTACTAATAAACAAAGTATTTTCATAATTTTTTAAGGATATCAAAGAAAGGAACTTTGAATTACTACAGTAATATACTGAAAAATATATATGTATTTGAGGATTTTCTTTATTATTAATACTGTACTTTTAGCTAGAAAATGTAAAAGAATGTTAGGAATATTTACAAATATTTATTTACTATTTACTCAGAAATTTCCAATAGTGCAAGTTCACATACATAAATAATTTTATTTTGAAAGTTCAACAGATTTCTTTTTTTATTCCAGAAATTTTTTCGCTCAAGTTCTGTAACTCAGCTACTTTTTCTTTTATATCTTTCCGTGGAAGAAATTGACTGCATTCCAATTTAAAAGTTAAGGAGTTTTTTAGGACCTTTGACAAAAAGTAGTTTCAAGGACCGTAGAAACCCTGTTTATTAACAAGGAAACTCTAAATACAGAAAATCAAGGAGGAAAAAAAACAGGTGTAGCACACATAAAAATTAAATTTTGTAAGAGCTTAACAGAATTAAAGTCTAAAAGCAAATCAAATACAACAAGATACCTTTTGAATAAAGAATGTGCGGTGTGCAACACTCCATTGATGGCATGAAAATCTCCATTTTGGAAGTGAGAAATCATTTCTTGAAGTAAATCTTGCCACTTATTAGGAAAATCTTCTCTTCCAATGATACTAACAGCATCACTAAGCTACAATGGAATTTTTTAAAAAGAAAATTATAACAAGTTCTACAATAAGACACTATTATAAGAAAAAATAGAGTAAAAGTAGCAAAAACTACATTTTGAGTTTGCTGATTTATATTTAAAAATAAATAATAGAGTTTTCATAAATATAAAATATTTTAGCATTTGATTTCTAAAAGATAATCTTAGAAATCTTTCATTCTAAGCAGTAATCTTAGAAAATGATCATGAAATCAAATGCTTTAGTATTTTATTTCTAAGAGGTAAGAAAAAATAATAATAATAAAAAAAATAAACAATAAATAAATAAAACCAATAGTTTTAGTTTCGTTTGGAGCTCTATGGTTTACTTTTTGCAACACGAGGTTAACGAGGAATCTACTGCTTAAAGCTGATTCCAAATGGGTACGAACATCCATGCTATAGTGAGATTCAAACTCACGAACTTCGATTCTGAAAAAGAGCACCCTAACCATGCGGTCATCGTTTGGCATAAAACCAATAGATATACTGTAATTATTTTACATGTGTGCATACATATATGTAAAGCATCACCAATCATTAGTTTCCAGATTTTCAGGAATGTTTAGTTAAAGTAACATAACAAGCACCTATAACTGTGTCAAAATCAAAATGCATCAAATACTTATGAATTAACAGAATTAATTTAAATAGTCTTGATCTATAGCCTGATGCTTTCTGATTCTTGTTATTTGTAAACACATTAACAATGTTGCTATCTCAGCTTAATATATTATATAATTTATTATTACAAATAATCTCATGGGGAATAAAATCATGAAATAATTTTTTTTGAAATGAGAGAGCATAATATTCACAAAAATTTCTGTAGATAATTAAAATAAATAAAATTATGACAAACACTGTTTTAAAAACAAAATGAATAGCAATTATAAAATGACTACATACCTGACGTTGTATCTGCTCAGGGCTTCGTAACATTAATCCAACAATAAGGCGTTTTATTGTTTCCCGATCATCTTCATGAATTTTATTTATACCATCATCTTCTATCTGAATAGCAAACATATATGATTATTAATTATCTCATTCATAACTCAAAATGAAAGACAAGGCTTAATATTATCCTTAATAATAGAGAAACTTATTAACTAATTCACTTTTTAAAAAAATATTTAAAAATGTGCATCAATTATTTTTTATTTTCAAAATGTTTAAATAAATTTAAAACTAGTGTTCAAATGTATATTCTTAAAATCTTTCAAAAAATATGCAATCAGTAAGAAGTAGATTTAACAATGGCACCTGGTTTTATTTTTCACTACACAAATAGTTCATTAAAATAAAAAACAAATGCCAATACATTTAACTTTTGAGCTTTATGTAATGCAAGACATTACTGCTGAATTAATTAAAATTAATGATATTTATTAACAATTTTGACATATTATATATATCTATAAAAAAAAAAAATGAACCAAAGACCTACATCCCTACACATCCAAATATTTTAAATATCTAAAATATCACATAAGTACTATAAAAGAAAACTAAAGTTATTTAATAAAGATAAAATATAAAGATTTTACTGCTATTTAATATCTATTTTGTAAAATAGATAAAAGCTATAACTCTTAGAAAATAAAACAAGAACTCTTACAATTCTCCAATTTCTTTTAACGAAGTTTTTAAATGTGATGGCTGCAGCAACTCTGATTGTGATGGCAACATCAGCTTTGTCAACTAGTGTCAACAACAAAACAGAGTAGTTCTTATTTCCTTCAACAGATTCTAAAAATTTCTCAGCTGAAATATAATATGAACAATGTAAGATATAAAATCACAAAACCTTATCTTTTATTTAATATTGTTATAAATCGGCTAATCTTAAACTATAAATAATGATATAAAAAGACAAAAACAAAATTATATAAATAATAAGAGAAGATTCATGCAAAGTATTTCATTAATAACCAACAAAGATTTCTTTTCAAAGATACAATTTATTGTTCTTGAAGTTCCAAAGCAAATACTTCTTACAGAAGAAAAGAAATACCAGTGAACTTTAATAAAATAGAATCCCTGTAATTAATAAATGACTTTTAGGTAGAATCCCAGTTCCGTGGGCTGGCTGCCATGTTTTTGGCTATATTTTTGTACAAGTACTCGCCAAATTATCGCCAAGTGATGTTTATAATTTGTACTTCGTTTTGTATTAAGTTTGTACCTGACTTGAAAGCATATTTTAAACAAAAAAAGGTTTGAAATTTTGCTAAGGTGAATACAAATTTAAATTTAAGTTTTTAATATATTTAAACGTGCTTTTGTACTATTTATTGAACCAAACAGTGCAGAATTTTTGCAATAAGTACAAATTAAGCAAAATATCTTGGTTATATTTAGGCGGTTATACTTATACTTGGTTATGATTATAAAATACTGTTGTTATTTAATGAAATTATTTTAAACTAATGAATAATTATAAAGTAATAAAATACGTTACAAATTGCTTTTAGAAATTTAGCATAAATCTGGAAAGAAAAGAACAGAGTAAGTGTTATAAAGATATTATTTAAAATTTTGAAGAAAATGAGGGGGCTAAATGATTTTTCTTATCCCAAGGTACAAAGGCCCACTTGACCTCACTATTAACAATTGTCGAAATAATATAATTTAAAAAACAGTGTAATATATTATAAAATAATATTTTTAAATATTTCTACTTTGGTATTAAAATTACATATAATTTGAATAAAAAGGTTTGAAAAATATAAATGTGAAATTTAAGTAACATTGCACTTACCTAAATTAGGTATTCTGTGTATTTGGAGGATACAATTTATTTACTAATATTTGGCAGTACAAAAAAGTGATTAAATACATTAAACACTCAAGCATTTATTTGCATTGACTTAGCAACATTTCAAACCTTTTATTGTTCAAAATATGCTTTGAAAATCCTGTATAAAAAATTACCACAAGAGCACGATCGAAATGGATGCTAGAAAATCCAAATTTAGCAGTATTAAGAGTATTGTTAGTTACAAGAACCAATAATGGTAAGATATTCTAATCACTTGTTATTTCCCCCATCACCCTAAAATAAGGGTGCCGATTGACACCCCCACCTTTTTACAGGGCTAGCAGAAGAGTCTGGTTCAGTTCGGTTACGAGCGCTATGGTCTACTGTTTTGCACACGAGGGCTAATGAGACCAGGACTGACTGCTTAAAGCCAATTCCAAACGGCTATGAACATCCATGCCATAGTAGGATTCGAACCTATGAACTCTGGTACCGACAATCAGGCAGAGCAGAAGAGTCTGAAAAGAAGAGCAAGGTTTACAAGAAAACTGGGTTCTACAATTTGGTGATATTGCCCACGCTTGGCGTGCCTACTGAACTGGGTTTGGCTTGTTCCCCAAACTAAGATACTGCCAACTTTTTTAAAAAGTAAATGCCCTTTCAAGATTTTATTTGGTTTGGTTTCATTTTAACATTATGGTCCACTTTTTTGTTATGTAAGGGCTAATGAGACTTGTACCTACTGCTAATAACAGATTGAAAATAAGATTGTTAGAAGAAATATACATAAAATAGCCTAGCAAATTGCTAATCTATGGTCTAAAAGAATAAAAGGCAAAAACATACAATTTGAATTTATCAATTATTCTAAAATACTCAATTTGGATATACAAATATAGCTACTAATAGTTAAACATGACTAAAAATACCCCCCCCCCAACTAAACTAATTTATTTAAAGTACATATAATAAAACTTATTACCTGGACGTCGAACAGAAGGATCAGGGCTTAATGTATGCTGCAAATATCCAACTAGAGTATTTAAATTATTTTCAGTGACTTCCATGCTGCAGAGAAGGATAATTTTCAAGTTAGTGGACAAAATGCAAAAGCACAAAAAAAAAAAGGAAGAAAAACAACAATTAAAAAAAATTACATAATACTAAATGTAAGGTAGTTAACCTGTTACAGCCTAAGCCATCTATAGAAATACTATGATGTAAAAACTATGCAAAGAAATGTTGGATATCTTATACTGAAATTTAAAATAACTTTTCTAATAAGAATTATGATAAAAGTTTCAAAGACAACATGATACTGGTTTTATGTATTTAGAAATAACAACTATTTAGTTTTTTAAAAAAGGATTTTATGGTATAAATACCTAATAGCATGCACATAAGTTGAGTAAGCACGCTGGTACTCAAGGTAAGCAATAGGGTAAGATTTTTTTTCACTTTTATAATAAATATTTAGCATTGAAATAGAATTAAAAAGTCTTGATAGAATGATAAAATCTTGAATAGAATTAAAAAGATTGGGTTCTTTTGAAAGGAACCCTCTATTAATAGATTTAATGATTATTTTAATTTTTGGCAACAAAGCATTATCCCTCCACCCCACCCTGGAGTTGTAAAATGCATTTTTTCATCACCCTAAAGTTTCGATTTATGAACAAACGAAGCAAGATTCGAACTCAGTTGACAGGAGAAAAAAGAGCATCAAGGGTTTAATAAATGAAAAAAATAAATAAATAAATAAATAAACTGACACAACATTATAGTAAAGATTTAATTATTATATTCTACATTACTTTTATGCAATGCACTACTTAAGCAAACTTTTGGATATACATTACATTAGATATTTATATGACTAGATATAGCCAATACTATTTGTAAAACAAAACATGAACCAAAAGCTGAATTTAAACAGAAACGCTTTTAAAAGGAAAATATAATCCTGTAACAGAAGATACAAACAAATGTTTATTAATTATCTAAATTACATTTAACAAATAAGAAAAATTTAACACTGTAGTATGTTACAGATAAAAAGTTAAAAAGCAATTATGATTATGGAACAGAGAACATTAGATCAACTGTCTTTATTTACAATAGCAGTTTGTTTTTTGGCTTGGACGGATACGGTCTACTTTTTGCTACAAGAGTCAATACCAATTTGAATGTTTGTTGTTTAGTGATTACAAATACGATATTGGTTAGATTTAATTATAGTCAAAAAGCAAGGCATATGTTTTAAATAATCGTTCTTGTATAAGTTTGATGATACAACAGAAACGCATTTTGGTATTGGCATCAACCACACTCGAGTATATATATATTAAAGACAAAAGCCGGTAGATAAAGACTAGGATTTTTATAATATGTTATGCAAAATAAATGAAATTACAAGAATTGTTTGTCTAACATTTATGATACGATTACTTACTTGATATTTATATTAATCGTACTCAACTATGTGTAGCAAAATTTTATTTTAGCGCATTTCAAAATTTGCAGACATGAACCACAATTTAGGAAATTTCGCGGTTACAGTTTTAGAAAAAAATTGATAGGTGAAATTATTTCAACCATGAAGATAAAAATATGAGATGATAATCATAGCACATAAAATATTTTTGACGTCATTAACATAAGCGATTTTGGGGAGATAGCAGTACAAAATTTTAGATTTAATAAAACTGATGCAAAATTAAATTATCAGAGAGACTGTGCTAACACACGCTGTATTAGTAGACACTATGGGGACAATATGGACAAAAAATTCTCCTACATAAGTGAGATTGCCTCTTATTTGTTACATATGAAATCTGAAAAATTATATTTCGAATTTTCTTACTAGTCATTACACATTAATATCAACCATGGACTCTTTCATTAATTAATTATCTCCCAAATTTCTCAAAAAAAGAAACTAATGGAATAGTTGAAATTACTGAAATTACACAGTTGTGAAACGTTAGGTTAAGAAGAGAAAAAATACAATCTTACAATCTGGAATGGCATTTAATTATGATTTTTTCTTTAAGTATTTGAAGAAAATGCCTATTTAATATGCCGTGTTATAACATACGTGAACAAAACTTTATGTCGTTTTTAGAACCTTGGGTAGTTTTCAACACAATGAGTCCGAAAAATGACTCTACAAAGGTCAGTCTATCATGGAAAAGAAATTGGATATTTAGAATAGTCTGAGTTTCTTGCTCCGACAGTGCAAACATTACGGCTATGATTTTTTTGTATTTAAAATTATTGTACTTTTTAATAATGTAAATATGTATAATATCATAAATATTATTTTAATAAGATGTTGTGAGTTTAGGGTCCGAATTGGCCCAAGAGGGTGTGGCAGGGGCACGTAATATAGGTTCATGGTCGCAATGTCCTCTAAGTTTAAGCAATACTCCTGGAGATAGCAGGTTAAGCCTGGGGGCCTTCTGCTTCTAAAAATGAGGATCCAGTCTTAAATCTAACATCTCGAGTCAATGACAACCATTTTTCTATGAGAAAACACGTGACTTCTAGACGGATACGACCCCAACCAACTAATATTAATAGTATCTAAAATACTTTCCCCAATTTTATTCATCTTCTGTAGCATAACATTAAATTTTCGTTCAAAGCCCATAGCAACAGAGCTTGTCCAGCCAACTAGCATCTAATAGGCTGATCATACAGTATTTTGCCCCCACATTAGTTCAATATTGTACCTAGCCGGGAGGGGTGTGTGGGTTGAAAAAAAATATATGGACTTCTAAAAATATTTTTTTTTTAAATTGAAGTTTATCAGGAATATTTTTTTACCATGCTATTATGTGTGTTCTAAACCTTAAAAACATTTTAAACTTTCGTTGCTTAATTCCTTTTCATCATGAAAGAAAAAAAAATGATTCTAATTACACTAATTCTCAGAAAGGAATAGAAAAGATTTTTCTGTTTCTGAAAAAGTGCCTCTGAACCAGTGATTCTCGAAAAAGAGTGGCGTTGCATACCTACAGAATGTGCTTTTTCTCCATCTAACAGTTCTCTTGCAAAGATAAAAAGAAACATTCTTTTCTTCCAGATAGTTTCAGAATCATCAACTGATTTTACCAATTTTTCAACAATATCTGATTCTACCAATTTTACTATGTATGAGATTTTGCTCTCGTGATATCTTTATTATTTTTCTTAAATTACCTTTAATTTGTGATTTTTATCACTTGATAAAATTATTTCGACCCTTGAACAAGTTGAAATAGGAGAAATAACATTGTTACAGCGAATTATTTATTTTTTCTCAACTGGTAATTCTAAACTAAAGAAATTGCTTTTTTCATGACAATGACAATATGCACATCTCAAAATGAATTTTAGTGTGCGCCACTGTTTTTAACTGGGCAATTCATTTCGTGGCTATTATCCCGAGACCCGTCTTCGATCACGTACTTTATTAACACATCAGCATTGTCTACCTTTCCCTTCGTTTAACAAAAGAGCTTAGCTAAACATAGTTTTTCGCTCATTCTTTCGTTGACCGGTTGTCATTTGCTTCCTTGTTTTTGCCCCAGATGTTTTCAAAAACCTTTTCGATATATCTTTTTGCAGAAATAAAAGGTTTGAAAGATGAAGCTTGGCAAGAAATTTATTCGTCTGAGTTTTTCTGTGTTGTTTTTGAGTCGTGAGAAAGTCCCAACGAATTAAATAAAAGCTGTATCCTTCTTTAAAGTTGACCTTATGCGATCTGTATAGTCATAGTTTATGCGAGCATAGAGATATAGTTAAAATAAATTTGCGTTGAGTTTCACAAACGAGAGATGTTTCACTGAATGAATGATCAAAATATATAGAGACACAAGGAGAAGAGAAGGCTTCTTAGAGATAATATAAGTGCTCAGGCAATAAAAATTATCTCCGACTACCTTGTTAGTATAAGGTTGATTTATAATCAGGGTCGTGAAATTTAGATGTCAAGAAAGAGTTCTTAATTAGAAACTTAAAGATTTATTATTGCCGGTAAAGCAGCTACGTAGGTTAAAACCATGGCGGACATCGACAACCATATATATGTTGCCAACATTCGTTTTCACAAGTTAACATAAACTAAACGATTACAATTCTTTCATCGATATACAAACTTAACCTTACATTAGAAAGACAATTTTACAGGTTCCTGTTCAGATTCAGCTTCGTCATTGCACTTTTAAGTTGTGTTTGGATTTTGCTTTTAAAACATTAATTTTGTAAATTTCTGGTATGGATTTAAAATATTCCATGTGAATTGCATAAAATAAATGCTAATATGAACGCATGATTTAACTAATTTTATTACTACTTACCGGATTAATTTAAAAATAATTCTTTTTACAATATTCAAGTTTCAAGTTCATTAGATTGTAGTACACATTTTTTTTATGAAATAGAAATCGTTTTAATGCAGACTTTTATTTTAATCTTCACATTTTCACAATACACATACACATATAGGTATATGTATATCTTTATATATAAAATTATTCTGTGTGTTTGTAATAGAACTCCTCCTAAACGGTTGGACTGATTTTAATGAAATTTTTTGTATGTAATTAAAATGAATCGAGAATGGTTTAGATACATAATTTTATCTGATAGAATCTTTTTGTATTAAAAATTCAGAATTGCGAACTTATTGATATTATTATAATGCCGCTTGAAAACTTTCACTACCAAAAGTATCTGTAGCGCTGGGTCAGCGTCACGGGATTCAGTACGAAAAGTCCTAGGATCGAATCTCTGTACAGGCGATGTGAGAATTGTAATTTAATCTAATTACGTTTGTGGTGGAATCAAGTATTTTTAAAATAATTTTTTTCCTTACTTTTCCATCAAAAAGGTCCAATTTATAATTTATTTAAAAACATTTTACAATTTTTGCTTTATAAACAGCTTTAAAACAGGATATCTGTCGGGACGACTAGTATATGTATATATGTGTATATGTATGTATAAAAATGTGTGTGTATATATATATATTTATATATATACATACAAATATATATATATATATACATACAAATATATATATACATACTTGTAGGAATTTAGTGCAGCGCATCCTCGCAAAGTCGCGCCGTCATCACTGAGTTGGGTGAGTAAAGAATGACAGAGAGACAGTCGGAGTCTGAGTGGAGGAGAAGGAGTGTGATGAGGCGATTTAGATCAGTTATATAATTGATTCATTCATACAAGAAGTAAAATGCTCGGGATCTAAATCTGACCTCATCACATCTTTGTAAAAAGACAGAGGACCATAAAATTATATTCTACGGATATTGTTGTCTTGTACGGTGGTCTCGGGCGGGGTTCTGATCCCAGTCCCAGATTAGAATCCCGTCTCCGTACTTGACATTAAATAAGAATGTACCTTTGTGGAGTTATTTATGAGTCCCTAAGGGACAGTGCCCAATTAGAAGGGGTAAGGTTTTCCACGTTGGCGGTCTCAAGGCGGGGTTTAAGCAGACCAATTAGATTCTTACAACTATTCCGATTGGACGATAAGAAGGAAGAGGGGACAAGGATGAAATTAATAAAATAAGAAAAATCTAAAAGTTGGAAGGTGTTCGATAGTCGAGACGAGGAGAAAGTCCGACAGAAGAGGTTCGGGAGTCGAATAGACTAGACAAGTCCGACGGAAGGTGTTCGGAAGTCCGAGGGAAGGTGTTCGGTAGTCCAGACGAAGAGAGGAGTCCGACGGAACGAGTTCGAGAGTCCAGCCAAGTCCGACAGGAAGTGTTCCTGCATCAAATAGCACGGCCGCACCCCAAAAACTAAAATTAGGTCCTCTCTCTTATATTTACATAATTATTTAAGTATTAAAAAATTATTGTCAGAACTAATTTAGAAGATGTTGATAAAGCATATTTTATGAAAATTAGCATCAGTTTTGTATGTACATAGATGTATATATATATATATATATATATATTATAATAAATTTACTTTTTTTATATTAAGCTAGTTTCAGATGCTGTTAATTTGGCTTTGAGTTTATTTTTATATCTTATGTCGGTAGTTTCTCAGAACCTGCGGTTTAAATTTAGTACTAAAATACTTTTACACAACGCAATCAAAATAAATCCTACTATACATTTGATCACAGGTTAATACTCAAAAAAAAAAAAAAAAAAAAAAAAAAAAAAAAAAAAAAAAAAACGAGGACTACATGACAGGAGTGACCAGGTCGAGTAAAGGACCCGTGGCACTTGAGCTCCCTCAAATCATTAAACACCGAGTAGGGTACATTTTCTATGTTAAACATCGAGTAGGGTGACTTGCCTATGTTAAGCCTCGAGTAGGAAGTCTTATGTATGCCGCGTCTTCACCAATGACTGGTAACTGATAAAAAATAAAAAATCTGGAGTAGTTATTCCATTTTTTTTGTATACTCATAGAAAAGTAACTATTTTCGTTAGTCATGGTCCGCCGGAAGTAACCCAAAAGTTGATAGAAAACTACAATCTTGATATAATGCATGCATTCAAAATATGATTTCTTTAAGTCTAAACATATTCGAGTTATCTTGTTCACATACATACACACTCATACATAATTCTAAAAAATGGTAATTTCAGTCTCAGGGAGGTCTAAAGAAGGGTCGAAACTAAGGATTGGCAAAGGAGTCATAAGGAATGGGTGCATCAGTCGTAAGGACGCAATACTATGCATAAAATTCTCGCTAAAGACGCTCCATGATGCAAACGAGACTCGAATGTGATGATTTCGACCCCCCCTCCCACAGAAATAACAAAAAGTTTAAAAATAACTTAAAAATTTTATAATTCTAGTTAAAGGGTAGGGTCAAAAGATAATAAGCTAGAATTACTAGTATGTGTGGAAATTTACATTTATGAATATCAGAACAGATTTAAATAATTCTAAACTTGGAAAGTCTACAAAGAATTTTCAGAAGGAATTCATCTGATAGAAATTGGAAATGTATATCCAAATTTAGTAACTGCATTGAGAATCTTTCTATGACTGCTTGTAATGATAATTTCGTGTGGACGTTTTTACAGCAAGCTAAAAGTGATAAAATCCCATTCACGCTCCTCTTTGGTACAGGGATGGCTAAGGAATATGACTATACTGTACATTAAAATTAGAAATCGCAAACAGTAGGAACTACTATAAAGTCATCGACTTAATCGTGGATGCTAAGTCTAAGAAAGTAAAGCTATAAATACCTTTCCTTTTTATGTACTAAATATAAAGTTATTAGTTTCTTAATTGTAAGTTTTTAGCTCATTCTGAATATTGTAACACTATAAATCCAACACAGGAAACACAAACTATCTAAATCTAACAAATTAAGTTTAATTATTACTCTATTTACAAATATTTACGTTTTAATTAATAATTAACATTGTTGAAAATGCAGAGAACAGGAGGCCCTCGCACGCACGTTATTCGACCACACCACAACACGGAACGCTTCTAACAGTCTGTCCTTTTACGACGAGAACAACAAGGGTGCGCGCGCAGATGGCCGTTGCGCGCTGTTACAATATATCATTAAATAGAAAAACATATTTTTAACCTTTTCGTACTATATTTATTGGAATGGGCACAAGCCATTTTTTTGCTATGGGTGCCAAAGGACCTAGTCCCGGGCCTGGTTCAAAGCGAGAAAATTAATCAAAATTTCGTGGTCGAATTTTTGGACTATAACAATACTTTTCCCTGTACTATGTATTGTTACCAATTTATGAAGCGTAGCGTTCGTGGATTGAGTAGACTTTGAATTAAGACAGCAAATTCATAATGCAGGGAAAACACGAATACAGCAGTCAACACCGCGAGAACTGGCTAGCACAGGCGATAGTTCACTAAAACTCTTAGCGCCAAACAACGTAGTTCTTTACCTCTACAAATTTCTCAGCTAACTGAACTTCGATCAGGATCGGCCCCCGGTATTTATATCCTCGGCAGAAACTGGAATATTTTAGAAAGTACTAGGTACAAACGGTCGCCATGAAAGTCACCAAGTCGCCAAATTTGGCGATAAATAGCCAAACTTGGCGCCAAAAACATCGCTTATGAGCCAATATCTCGCCAAATACATGATTTACCCATTATAATACACAGTATATGGCAAAAATACATGCCAACTTGCGAAATTCGTAACAGTATCATCGACGTAGACAGAAATTATATTAGGAAGGAGACCATGGGGAAAGACATTGTTTTTTGTGAATGATACTTCAGTAAAACTACAGGTTTTCTGATGTATATATTCCCTTAATGAGCATCATAATGGGGTTTTAAAATACCAAAATGATAATGATATAATGAACAAATTTAAAACCTAGAATTAGTTATGAAGTAATTACACAATCCGTTTAATAGTAAAATTAACACTGAAAACTATACACGGTATTCAATTCTAATTTTTAAAAACAGAAGTTTAATCAACAAAAAGAATAATTTTGACAGAAATTTTTTATCTGTATAAAATATGCTCGCTTTGAAAATTTGCAAAAAAAATTTCAGAATTTCGTTATGCATCAATATTGTGATGCGTTACTAAAAGTGCTGTCAATCTGCTCTTACTGGTAGAAAACAGTTTGCACCTTCTGTATAATTCAACGTTTCTAAACACATTGTTATAAGCACACTGTTGTTTATGCACAGTTAGTTAGGAAGAGGACCCAACCATACGCACGGTCGATTTTCTTTCCACGAAACAGTCTTTTTAGAATTTCGGAGGGGGACCGGTGCACTAAATCCACCCTTGCCTACGACCTTGTTACGTATACGAGAAAGTAATAATTAAATAAAACTACAGATACTGACACACTCACACGTACATATTAAATAGAATGTACATAGAGTGCGTAGTGGTTTCTAATTAGATACTACTACCTTCTTTAGATACTCATATTAACCCCTTAACGCATTTGTCCGTGTCTGACACGGGCGAAATTCAAATTAAGCATGTAATAAAATCGTTTACACTTTGTTTGTATAACAATTGTTTTATATACTTTTTACTCTTTCCAAGCTCCCTAGTCACCCCCAAAACTGAAAATGCAAAAAATAACTTACATTGTACCTATATATCCCTTTTCTGTGAAGAAAATATGTCATATTTTATAATTTTTTCTAAACCAAACTCGTGCTTTAAGGGGTTAAACACAGTGGGTCATCGACTCAGCTATTGATAAATTTATTAATACTATAATTACATCCGGAATTACAGAGAAAATCTTTTTGCTGACACAATTACACGTTGTTCGTAAGACAGGATTGTTCGTGTCAGGCCCTCAAATCCTGAGATTTCTGTCAGTGACGAATGGATTTGAAAGTAAGAGAGGATAAAAGAAGTGGATTCGTGAGTTCATCTACACAACAAATGGATAGAGGGCAGAAAGTTTGGGGATAGAACAAAATATTTTTATGACTACAGCCCATCCGCTCAGAGCGATGGCAGGAGTGGTTAGTTTTGGTGAATCTGCTAATCCTGAGTCGGGTTTCAGTAGCCAATGAAGCATTAAACTATGTTATTCGTAGAAAAAGCGATCTTAATTTGAAATAACTAATTTTATTAGTTTTAATAAAACTTTCTTACATTTTTCCCAACTTTTAATTTTTTTTTATTTTATAAATACAGTGCTAAAATTTTTTTGGTTATTGGCCTTCTGTTATTAAAAATATCAGTATGGTCGTAATCGACAAGAACTTTGTAAGTTTAATAAGTTTAGAGAGAAATTTAAGGGATTAATTTTGAAGAAAATTTGGAATAACAGGGATGTTAAGTTTCCTTTGGTTCCAGCGTTTCGGAAATAATAGGGTGAATTAGTGATTTGTTGAATAGTAATATTTAGTGTTTTAGTTAAATTTTTAATATTAGAATTACCTGCATGAAACTACACTGTCTCCCAATAAGTATTTGGACACCTATGCAAATGACGATATCTGCGGTCCTGAGGTACGACAAGGCCTCTGCCGGTATACATCGTGTAGGAAACATCATCAACATTAGTAAGATGCCGCGCAGTTCGGAGCTCTCTGATTTCGAGAAAGGTATAATTATCGGGCATCACAAATGTGACGATTCTTAAGGGACATATCTAGCGATCTGAAGTATCCAAAATGGACAGTGGTCTATGTGATTAAGAAGTGGAAGGTGAGCGGTAATTGTCGGAATGTGACCCGAGTCGGCAGACCAACGAAACTGGGAGATAGAGACCGACGAGTGCTGTCCAGAGAAATTCGGAAGAAATCCCCAACCGATGGCCCTCATCCGTGAGGAGTTTTAACAGGCACCCGGGAGTATTGTTTCAATAAATACAATTCATAAGGAAGCACATCTGCTTGGTTTTCATGGTCGTGCTGCTACCCATAAGTCTTTGATCACAAAGTCCAACCGCTCTGCTTGGTTAATGTGGTGTAAAGCACATCGAAATTGGACCGTAGATCAGTGGAAACGGGTTCGTTAGAGCGACGAATCAATGTTCACCCTTTATCGTTCAGATGGCCGGGTCTGGGTCTGGCGTCTGCCTGGAGAACGTCTCCTGCCAGAATGCATTGTGCGAACAGTCTAGTTCGGAGGAGGTGAAATTATAGTCTGGTGAGTCATTCTCCTGGTATGGACTGGAACCTTTGGTCCCCATTCATGGTAAACTGAACGCTGATGCCTACTGCACTATTTTGGATGACAGTGTGCTTCCTACGTTGGGGCAGTTTTACGGGTTGGACCCCTGTTACTTTCAGGACGACAATGCCAGTTGTCATGTTTCGAGGTTAACCAAGGCTTGGTATGGTGCCAATGGAGTTCCATCGAATCGACTGGCTTGCCCAGAGCCCAGACCTGAACCCTATCAAGAACTTCTGGGACGAGTTGGATCTTCGAATTAAGGGGTGCACTACCTGTCCAAAATCGGTGAAGGAACTTGTATGTGTACTCCAAGCCGAATGGAAGACAATACCACTAGCTGTAACACAAAGACTTGTGGAAAGTACGCCCCGGAGGGTTCACGTTGTAATTGCCTCTTGTGGAGGCACTACCAACTATTGATTTTGAATAAAGTTAGTTATTCTTTTCTATCACTGGTGTCCAAATTATTATTGGTGGACAGTGTATATTAGAGTTGCTAGAGTAAAAAATAGGAACTTTTGTCTCAGAACCCTCGGAAAGTTGTTGCAAAAGGATTTCCAGATCCATGCTCTCTAATCGTGAGATTTCCACCAGTAAAGCAGATAATTAACAGCAAGCAAGAAAAATATAAGGCATAAAGTGGGAAAAGATGGAAGGCATGGATCCATGAGTTCATAACACAGCAATTACCTAGAACAGAGATCCGTCAAAGCAGAACCAGGGATCGACGATTTGCCAAACCGACGATCACGGGTTACTAGTAAATCGCTGGTACATTCTCATTTAAGCAAATCTGGAGTGTTCCACTGGTGCAGGGGAGTTGGAACTGATTGATTTTCCGAATGGTTTGTTATTAAAATCCTTTTCTTAAAGATTTAAAAATATTTTGCATCCTGTTTCAAAAGAAAAATGTCCAATTTTGGATCCAGATGGTCTAAAAGTGAAGGCAATGTTCATCTCTACTTATCTATGTGAAGTTCCCCTTTCCTTTATGAAATTCATAAACAAAGAAGTACATAAACAGATTGACTGATGAATATTTGGACAACGGTATTCAAAATGTTGCCAGCAACTACCTGTTCTCCCAACATTAAAAAAACTTGTTGAAGATAAAAAAAGTGCAAAGTGTTTCACTTATCAATCGACTAAGTTTTGTTGTTGAAGCGCTATTGTAAATGACATTTGGCAAAAACATCTGTGACAAGTAGTTTGGTAATTGCTGCTTTGTCGTAAATATTCTGCTTATGAAGGTGCCTCCAAACTATAATTATTGACTCTGGAGATAGATGCCGATTGAATTCTGCGGTCACTTTTGCTGCTGTTGTTTCTTTTTAAATATTATTAATCGTCGATCTCTTCCCTTCAACTTCTCCTTCCATTCCCTATTTTGTTTAGTCGAGCTTAGTGTACTCTGTCATAATTTTAGACACTGTACCTCTAGAAAAGTCTAAAAGCTAGGATTTTTCAGTAGTAGTTGTTCCAGCAGGTCGGGCTCCTGCAATTTAGCCTCTTTGAAAGTTTGTAACATCGGACATTTTACGCTTTTGACTTAAATATAAGGCGTACACAATTTCACTAAAGATACCACACACTACCATCACATATACTTTTTATATTAAAAAAACCTGGTAGCTGGAATTATACTTTAACGCTTACGAAGCGCATTCTTAAATGTCACTTTTATTCACAGTTCTTTCCATTATTCTGATTATTACCTGTATGTGTTCCTGCATTGAAGTACCTGTGATAACAGTGATAAGGTGAAAGCAATTGATTTAACAATGCCTCTTTTGTTAAGAAGAGTACAATGTGAGTGTCGATATTTAAACCGATTAACAGAATAGGTAATGAAAGCAAAGAAACTTTTGACTAAGAATACAAAGGCTGAAATCTTCTTTTTACCTGGCCATTATTTATTACATTTTTTTTATTCGACTCATTAAAAACCATTATTACAATTTATCAGTGGGAGCATACTAGTACCAAAATACTTGTATCTGGAGCTATTGGGAACAGTTGAGGTTGTGAAGCTGTTTTTCAGTTTTTATCTCATGAAAAAATTTCATCCCTATGAAAAAATGTCTTGAAAAATAAACGTTAATCCATTCGTCATGTTCACAAGACACTTATGAAAGGATTGCTTTCCCACGTCTGGGACTTTGCTTGCTGCAAGCAAGTGAAGTTGTTGCAATGTACTGTTTCATTAAGCTCTTATACTCTTCTTTGGCAGAATAAAAGCCCATTATGTTATATTGTTATGTCTGCATTTTAAGTTCAAGCGACAGAAATCTTACGTTCATCAGTAAAAGGGAAAATTAAAAGTTGCAAAAACGTATATATACATTACTTTAGTTTATTTAATTACAGTAGGAACTTTAAAATTTTTCACCTTGAAAAGGAGAAGTACATTGACTCATACTTTTCCACTCTCCTCTTCTGCAAAATGCTTGCTGGTCATCGACTGGGTAAATAATTTAAATAATAAGATTTATATATATGGAACCGGACGTGAATAATCATTCAATTCCTACTGTATAAAGGTAATTGCAAAACTCCTTAACAGTTGAATGTTACATTACAAAAAATGTTTACGTTAAAATAAAAAAATAAACAGTTTTTGTAATTTAAATCCATAACATGTTGTTTCAAATGCTTCTTGGCCGAACGATGGCCGATTGGTTAGGGTGCTGGCCTTCGGTACCGGAGTTCGTGGGTTCGAATCCCGCTGTGGCATGGATGTTCGTAGCCGTTCGGAATCGGCTTTAAGCTGTAGGTCCCGGTCTCGTTAGCCCTCGTGTTGCAAAAAGTAAACCGTAGCACTCCAACCCAAACCAAATGTTTCTTGTACAAGTCAAAAAAGGAAGCTGGAGGCTACATAAATCAAAGCGGAGGGATGAGCTTTTCGTTTGAAGAACACCACTAGGGTCTAAGTGACACTTTGTTGCTCAAAGTGAATCCTAGTAATGTAAAAGCTGGGGCCAAGCA